>JAJOZX010004239.1:295000-407500 GCA_023014485.1 Bathynomus jamesi
TGGATGATGTATAGACCTGTGGTCTAGTGTGTATGTGTGTGTATTAGATACAAAGTGTGTATCTTATAAATTTGAGGGATAGATTAGCGGAGAGGATTCTTAAATTAACTGAATAAATGCCTGAGCAAAAATTTATATATAGTAAGCAAAAAGCTTAGGACTATATAAATAGCAGAGTTAGCACCTACACGCTATGAAATAGTTTGTGATATCGAATGATTTTAGATAAGGTTTGTATATATATATATATATATATGTGCCATACATGCGTGTGTATGTGTAGAGATTTGGAAGGTTTTTGAATTAACAAAGTTTAAAAATAATGTATAATAATTTAAGATGGGTTTAGGGTTATAAAATCTTTTGAGTCAATTATTGTTGTTATTATTATTATTATTATCATAAAATCCTTTAAGTTCAAGGTAGTATTTAAGTATTTAATTAAATCAGTTACACGTATTAAGGTAATAAAAAAATGTACTTAGAGGACTTACAATTGATGAAAGTAAATCTCACGGTTTAAAAATTGAATTTTGAAGATGGAATTAAATTCGACTAGTAACATTCCTAGCTATATATGAACTATATAAACATTAACCAGAAGTATCGGTACGATAATTGAATTAAGAAAATTAAGAATACAAATTAAAAATATAAATCAATTTATGCATTTTAATGAGCTAAACATAATTTTATAATATTCTTAAAAATAAAAGTAAATCGAACCTTAGATGAGTTTCGGCCAAGAATAAAAAGTGTTATTGAAATGGAAGGAAAGCATTTCGAACAATCTTTTCTTTTAATAATTTCAGGTAAATTTTACATTAAAAATTATTTTTATATACTAAAAAAAATATTAAAAAGGTTTAATAATTTTTGCATGTTAAGTAGAAAAATTACTCTTTCGTTAAATGTTGATAGACTGAATTATTTGATATTTTAGTCTGAAAACTTGTTTGCATATGATAAATACATATGTTTTATTGTGTAGAAGTTTTATTAAAATTAAATGACAAAAAAGAATAAACACAACTGAAATTTAGGGTATGTGCGGTCCTACGGGTAAATTTCCCGACCATACAGAGCAAGATAAATTAGGTACATGATCGATTAATTATTACACTATTTCTGTCATCATATAATCGCAATAATTATAAAACTCGTTACCAACATTTGTAAAAACGGTTTTGGTTGCCAACAATAAAATATGTCATTTTACCTATATATTTTTATACGCAACAATGGCATGAAAAAGAAAAGACAAATCGGTCCATTTCCTTCTTACAACAAAACAAAGAAAGGTTAACTAAAGACGCAACCCGGTCAATTCAGGTTGAATTAAATTCTCTTTACAACAAAAAAAAGGTTGAATTAAATTCTTAAATTACATTTTCTTAAATTAAATTCTCTTAACTTACAAAGAAAAAGTTGAATTCAATTGACTGCATTGAAATGACTTGGGACTTAAAAACTGACTTCTTAAAACTAACTCTTCAAAACTATCTTCAAAACTAACTGCTTCAAAACTAACTGCTTCAAAACTAACTGCTTCAAAACTAACTGCTTCAAAACTAACTGCTTCAAAACTGGCTTCTTCAAAACTGGCTTCTTCAAAACTGGCTTCTTCAAAACTGGCTTCTTCAAAACTGGCTTCTTCAAAACTGGCTTCTTCAAACTGGGGCGGTTGTCCCTCTTGGATGCAACCTATTGACTTGACCTCTTATCAAGTATTTCTATAAATCTCTGGGGCGGTTGTCCCTTTTGGCGCAACCTTCTGACTTGACCTCTTATCAAGTATTTCTATAAATCTCTGGGGCGGTTGTCCATCTTGGCGCAACCTTCTGACTTGACCTCTTGCAAGTATTTCTATAAATCTCTGGGGGCGGTTGTCCATCTTGGCGCAACCTTCTGACTTGACCTCTTGTCAAGTATTTCTATAAATCTCTGGGGCGGTTGTCCATCTTGGCGCAACCTTCTGACTTGACCTCTTATCAAGTATTTCTATAAATCTCTGGGGCGGTTGTCCCTTGGCGCAACCTTCTGACTTGACCTCTTGTCAAGTATTTCTATAAATCTCTGGGGCGGTTGTCCCTTTTGGCGCAACCTTCTGACTTGACCTCTTCAAGTATTTCTATAAATCTCTGGGGCGGTTGTCCCTTTGGCGCAACCTTCTGACTTGACCTCTTATCAATATTTCTATAAATCTCTGGGGCGGTTGTCCCTTTTGGCGCAACCTTCTGACTTGACCTCTTATCAAGTATTTCTATAAATCTCTGGGGCGGTTGTCCCTTTTGGCGAAACCTTCTGACTTGACCTCTTATCAAGTATTTCTATAAATCTCTGGGGTGGTTGTCCCTTTTGGCGCAACCTTCTGACTTGACCTCTTATCAAGTATTTCTATAAATCTCTGGGGCGGTTGTCCCTTTTGGCGCAACCTTCTGACTTGACCCCTTATCAAGTATTTCTATAAATTTCTGGGGGCGGTTGTCCATCTTGGCGCAACCTTCTGACTTGACCTCTTGTCAAGTATTCTGAAACTATCTGACTTGAAAGCTTGTCAAGTATTCTTTATAAATCTCTGGGGTTTGGTTATCCCTTTTGGATGCAACCAACTGAAAACTGATTTGCAACTTATTTGCAACGAAAACTGACTTCAAAACTGACTTGCAACTTCTTTGCAACGAAAACTGACTTCAAAACTGACTTGCAACTTCTTTGCAACGAAAACTGACTTCAAAACTGACTTGCAACTTCTTTGCAACGAAAACTGACTTCAAAACTGACTTGCAACTTCTTTGCAACGAAAACTGACTTGAAAACTGACTTGCAACTTCTTTGCAACGAACACTGACTTCAAAACTGACTTGCAACTTCTTTGCAACGAAAACTGACTTCAAAACTGACTTGCAACTTCTTTGCAACTAAAACTGACTTCAAAACTGACTTGCAACTTCTTTGCAACTAAAACTGACTTCAAAACTGACTTGCAACTTCTTTGCAACTAAAACTGACTTCAAAACTTCTTTGCAACTTCTTTGCAACTAAAACTGACTTCAAAACTGACTTGCAACTTCTTTGCAACTAAAACTGACTTCAAATATCTCTCTAAATCTATAAACTCTCTATAAACACTCTCTCTCTTAATTTGCAAGTCAATTCAATTCAGTAATTGAAAAAAATTTGCAAACAAAAATATAAAATGTAAACGACATTTCACTCTAATGTACACGAAGGTACGATACTATTATGTTTGATACATAAAATAAAATTATTCTATACTGAATATAACAGTGAAAATAACTGAAATTAACTCTCTTTGAAATTAACTCTCTTTTGAAATTAACTCTCTTTTGAAATTAACTCTCTTTTGAAATTAACTCTCTTTTGAAATTAACTCCCTTTTGAAATTAACTCCCTTTTGAAATTAACTCCCTTTTGAAATTAACTCCCTTTTGAAATTAACTCTCTTTTGAAATTAACTCTCTTTTGAAATTAACTCTCTTTTGAAATTAACTCTCTTTTGAAATTAACTCTCTTTTGAAATTAACTCTCTTTTGAAATTAACTCTCGTTTGAAATTAACTCTCTTTTGAAATTAACTCTCTTTTGAAATTAACTCTCTTTCGAAATTACTCTCTTTCGAAATTAACTCTCTTTTGAAATTAACTCTCTGTTACAATTAACTCTCTGTTACAATGAACTCTCTGTTACAATTAACTCTCTGTTACTCTAAGGAAAATGTATCACTAGTGTCTGAAGTGTTCACTGTGTTTCTTGTAAATTCTGACTTAATTCTCATTATTAACTGTTAATAATACTGACTTTTCAAGTGTTTTAAATTACTTAAGAAAACAAAATGTACTTAACAAATTTTCTATGGGGAAATCCTTAGAGACGTGTCCTGAAGACGTGTCTTGCTGGCCACTTGTTCTTGGATGAAAACTAGGCGTAGAGAACTTGGAGTCGTGACACACCGGTCAAGGGTGGATGTTACGAACTAGAAGTCGTGACACGCCGGTCAAATGGTTTTATCCTGATAAATCTTCTTTTATAAATCTTCTTTTATAAATCTTCTTTTATAAATCTTTTATAAATCTTTTATAAATCTTCTTTTATAAATCTTCTTTTATAAATCTTCTTTTATAAATCTTCTTTTATAAATCTTCTTATAAATCTTCTTTTATAAATCTTCTTTTATAAATTTTCTTTTATAAATCTTCTTCTTATCCTGGCAGGGTCGCCAGCTGTTAACCCCTCCGTCTATGGCCCTGGGTTCGGTTCGGATTCGACGGGGGGGTTCTGGTTAGGGAGGCAAGCAACGGATATTTCTTCTATATACTTTTCTTCTATAACTTTCTAATTCTTTTCTCTCGCTTTATGGAGTCGACACTCTGTTAATTCTTTTCTTTCAATAATACTCTGATACTTCTACTTTCTTGACTAAATTCCTCTGAAGATAGCCCAACTCGAGGGGGAAAATAAAAAAGTTTCTCTTACTGTAATTTTCTTCTTAAAAATTTACAGGTAGTGGTCTGAATTTTACAGGGGTAGAGGTTCGACCTCTTTCGACCATAGCTCAGGCCGGAATCTAAAAATATTAAGGAGGCAAGGGGCCTCCGCCCCTCCCCGCAGCGAAGCTGCTAACAAGGGGAGTCTCTTAGCAGTGACCAAGGCAGAGTCTCGTAATGAAGTGTCCTTCATTTTACAAATACATGTATAAAATATGCCTGAATGTTGGGGGATGGCAGTTGGAGGTTAAGTTTCCCCCCTTTTAAACACGATCAGTGTTTGAAAGATTCCAATAAAGATTTAAAAAAAAAATAAATAAAAACAAAAACTAATCTTATTTTTTTTTGCCACGTCTTCTTTTCTGAAGGCGATTTCATTTCATAGTCGTACACAGTACAATTGAAGTACATGACTGAGTACATTTTTGTTTGGGTTTATTACAATTATGATTTCGATTATGGATTACTTCCCATTCGCTTATGATTGTCCCTTACAATTCTATTAAAGTACATTCTTACATTATATATAAAGTCATTACATTCAATTATAGTTTCATTGAAGTACATTATGTCGTTACCATTCTTACAGTGTTTTTATATATATATATATGGTTAGATTATATGGTTAGATTATATGGTCAGATTATATGGTCAGATTATATGGTCCGATTATATGGTCAGATTATATGGTCAGATTATATTGGTTATTATATATATGGTTATTAGTACAACACAAGTACATGAGACATGACAAGATAATTTATATACAACATAATATGTTATATTACATTATATGTTATAAATTTAGATCAGAGCGAAAGATGTTGTTTATCTTAGAAACGTTCGGTTCTGCTGATTCGCGAATTTGAGCATTTAACTACTGTAAGCCTAATGAATGCCTTGTGAGAGTTGAACGCACTTAAAAAAAATATAATAAAAAAATATATGTGGACGTATTTTACATGTACATAATCCAATAGGTTGTGTGCGTAATATAGAGACGCGTAAAATATGGACTGATAGGTTGATAGGTATCAGTAGACAATAGGTAGGAAACAACATAACTAATGATGTATAGAGAATGGTTTCTTTTTCTTTTTATTATTATTATTATTATTATTATTATTATTATTATTATTAGGGAATTTACCATACATTCAATACGGAAGATGTCCAAATACTAAACACGTGATTCAGTGTTCAAGGTATGGAAAACGTGAAGAGAATTAAGTTACTTTATGACGTCATAGTTATTGAATTTGCACGTATAATACAAATCATTATTAGGAAGATTTACAAGAACGAATTAGAGACAAGAGTGGGTATTAATGACTAAGAAGTACAACTGCGGGTTCCAATCCTGTTATATGCAATGTGTATGCATAATCTAGGACGAGGGTAAGATGCAAGACAATCATAATTAATTAATAACTTCTATAACAAATGAAAATGGATACGACTAAACCATAGGTATGGTAGATCGTAGGGTTTTGACACGATCAAAAATAGGAAGCCACAAGTAAAATTATTATCCAAACTCGCGTTAAGCGATTTTGGTTCTTATGTAAAATGAATATTGATTATTCATTTCATTTTTACATATATATATATATTTATTTATATATATATATATTTATATATATATATACATATTTATATATATATATATATATTTATATATACTGTGTATATATATATATTATATATATGCATATATAACTGCAATGACCGCGCAGTATATAAATGAATAGAAACGACATAAGTGTTAAGGAACGTTTCTGCACAAGAGGAGGAGAGATAACGAATAATGAAAAATGAGGCGAACCGCCCGGGAATCGAACCCAGGGCCTTCCAATTGCCGGTCGGACGCTCTACCATTATGCTACGGACCTCACTCAATCACAAATCGAAATTCTCCCAAATAGGGCAGAAACCAATGCCCTGAGAGGGCACCCTCGCAAATCGTGAATATGCGCATATAACTGCAATGACCGCGCAGTATATAAATGAATAGAAACGACATAAGTGTTAAGGAACGTTTCTGCACAAGAGGAGGAGAGATAACGAATAATGAAAAATGAGGCGAACCGCCCGGGAATCGAACCCAGGGCCTTCCAATTGCCGGTCGGACGCTCTACCATTATGCTACGGACCTCACTCAATCACAAATCGAAATTCTCCCAAATAGGGCAGAAACCAATGCCCTGAGAGGGCACCCTCGCAAATCGTGAATATGCGCATATAACTGCAATGACCGCGCAGTATATAAATGAATAGAAACGACATAAGTGTTTAAGGAACGAGTGAGTGAGGTCCGTAGCATAATGGTAGAGCGTCCGACCGGCAATTGGAAGGCCCTGGGTTCGATTCCCGGGCGGTTCGCCTCATTTTTCATTATTCGTTATCTCTCCTCCTCTTGTGCAGAAACGTTCCTTAACACTTATGTCGTTTCTATTCATTTATATACTGCGCGGTCATTGCAGTTATATGCGCATATTCACGATTTGCGAGGGTGCCCTCTCAGGGCATTGGTTTCTGCCCTATTTGGGAGAATTTCGATTTGTGATTGAGTGAGGTCCGTAGCATAATGGTAGAGCGTCCGACCGGCAATTGGAAGGCCCTGGGTTCGATTCCCGGGCGGTTCGCCTCATTTTTCATTATTCGTTATCTCTCCTCCTCTTGTGCAGAAACGTTCCTTAACACTTATGTCGTTTCTATTCATTTATATACTGCGCGGTCATTGCAGTTATATGCGCATATTCACGATTTGCGAGGGTGCCCTCTCAGGGCATTGGTTTCTGCCCTATTTGGGAGAATTTCGATTTGTGATTGAGTGAGGTCCGTAGCATAATGGTAGAGCGTCCGACCGGCAATTGGAAGGCCCTGGGTTCGATTCCCGGGCGGTTCGCCTCATTTTTCATTATTCGTTATCTCTCCTCCTCTTGTGCAGAAACGTTCCTTAACACTTATGTCGTTTCTATTCATTTATATACTGCGGCGGTCATTGCAGTTATATGCGCATATTCACGATTTGCGAGGGTGCCCTCTCAGGGCATTGGTTTCTGCCCTATTTGGGAGAATTTCGATTTGTGATTGAGTGAGGTCCGTAGCATAATGGTAGAGCGTCCGACCGGCAATTGGAAGGCCCTGGGTTCGATTCCCGGGCGGTTCGCCTCATTTTTCATTATTCGTTATCTCTCCTCCTCTTGTGCAGAACGTTCCTTAACACTTATGTCGTTTCTATTCATATATATATATATATATATATATTTATGTCTAGTCTTCTTTTGAAGATTTCCACTGCAACTCCCTTCGTGTTTCTTAGGTCTTTGGGCAACTGATTAAACAGTTTTGGTCCTCTCACTACAAAACTATTTTCTTTCAGGGTTAAGGATGTTCCCTGTCTCGCCTTCAATTTGGGAATAACGACACAGTCTACCGCTTCTACTTTCCATCGTTGTTTGAGGAGTTATGGGATTCAGAGTAAGATTAGGGACTAGTTTCTCCATTATTTTCCAAGTGTAAATAATGGTGTATCTCTCTCTTCTCCTTTCCAGTGAATATAGGTCTAGTTCTCGTAACCTTTCCCAGTAATTTAGTTCTTTGCACCCATTGATCTTGGCTGTGAAGCTTCTTTGGATCCCCTCCAGCTGTCTAATGTCTTCTTTTTTATATGGGGAAGTTAGGACCGAGCAGTATTCTAATTTGGGTATTATCAGGGTTTTCAGTAGAGGAATCATTACTTTCCTATCCCTTCGTTAAAAGTTCTCAATATCTGACCCGTTATTCTCTTTGCTCTGTTTACTGCTATCTTATTTTGTGTTTCAAATTTCGCATCATCTGTCATTACAACCCCTAAATCTTTTGCTCTGGAATTTCTCTGAATTTCCTGTCCATTTGGGGTATAATATTCCATGCACTTTAGGTCTTCTCTTTTTCCGTACCGTAATAGCTGAAATTTCTCGGTGTTAAACTTCATATTGTTGTCTTCAGTCCACTTGTAGATTTTGTTTATGTCGGTTTGTAGAGATCCTATGTCTTCTGGGTTTCTTATTTTTCTACTGATCTTTGTGTCATCCGCAAAGGATGTTACTGTGCTGTCTCTGTTAACGTCCTCATCTATGTCAGTTAGCATGATTATGAAGAGTAGTGGAGCTAATACTGTTCCTTGCGGTACTGAGCTGAGGACCTCTGATTCTGATGAAGATACTCCTTGTACTGTAACGACTTGCCTCCGCTCACTAAGGAAATTATATATCCATTTCCCTACTTTTCCTGTTATTCCCATATATTTCAGTTTATGTATTATGATTCCGTGGTCACACTTGTCGAACGCTTTAGCAAAGTCTGTGTATAGTACATCATAGTTTTCATTACTTTCAAGTGAATCAATAATGTTGTTGTAGTGTTCCATTAGTTGTGATAGGCATGATCTGCCCGATCGAAACCCGTGTTGGTTATCATTGAATTTTTTCTGAGTTTCCAAAAAGTCATAGATTTTCTGTCTAACTATTCTTTCAAATATTTTAGTGAGATGAGATGTAAGCGACACTGGCCTATAGTTTTTGGCCTGGGATCGATCTCCTCCTTTATATATTGGGACTATGTTCGCGCTCTTCAGGATGCCCGGTATTTCTCCCGTGTCTAATGATCGTCTCCATATCCAGTATAGGGACTCAGCGATTGCATTCTTGCAGTTTTTGATCAGTGTGGCATTCCATTTATCCGGTCCTGCCGCTGAGTGTGTTTTTAGTTTCCCTATGGCTTGTGTAATATCATCCGTCGTAAAGTCGAAATCCGTTATACTTTCCACTTGTGGTTCTTCTTCAAAGAACGCGTTTCTATCGCAAATCAATTTGTCAGTTTTTGGGATACTGAAAGATGATTCATACTGAGCTTTTAATATTTCAGATACTTCTGTTAGATCATCAGATAAATCATTGTTCTCATTTATATATATATATATATATATATATTATATATATATATATATATATATATATATATATATATATATTTATTTATATATATATATATATATATATATATATATATATATATATATATATATATATATATTATATATATATATATATATATATATATATATATATATATATATATATATATACATGTGTATATATATATATATATATATTATATATATATATATATATATATATATATATATATATTATATATATATATATATATATAATATATATTCAACTGCAAAGAACACGCAGTATAAATAACGTAAAGAACGACGCTTGTATAGGAGATATTCCGCGCAAGACGAGAGAGAGAGGGTGGTTACCTCATTTTTTCATTTGTTTCGTTCTTTCTCTCTCGTCTTGCGCGGAATATCTCCTATACAAGCGTCGTTCTTTACGATATATATATATATATATAATATATATATTAGTCTAAAAGTCACTAAACGGAAACTAAATGGCAACACATAAACATGAAAACGCGGTCTGTTCGTTTCATGAACTGACCTAAGCAGCATATATTTTTCTATCTGCAGCAATCGTTGATTCTAAATCCTATTTGGTGTCAATCTAAAATGACTAGTTGGTGATTAGGTTAAGTTGTCTAATTATTGTCAGTTAGGAGTAATGTCTATAGTTTCTAAATTTGTAACGTCGCGCTGGGTTTGTCGAGGTTTATTGACACTGGCGCAAATGATAGGCCCCGAAAGAAAATCTAAATCGAAGCACCTATAAGTATGTTAGAAAATCTAGAAGAGGAAGAGCCATTGTTGTCCCAAAGCGATATGTTGACTAAACTGATTGATGCAGCATTGCTTGTATATATTAATTTAAGGTGTATATAACGGTAGGGTGTGTCGAATTTTTCAACTTTCAAATTCCAAATATGAGGGGTGCTAAAAAGTTGCAGCATGACTTAGGAATTCTAAAGATATTTTTGTTAATTTAATATAATTTAGTTTTGCTTGGTAAGAAGCTACATAAAAATAGTGATTTTTTTACTTTTTTGTGGAATTATATAATAATTATTATATTAATAATTATATATGCTGTATATATAATGCACTGCTGTTTTTGCTTATTTCACAGGTTGAAACATATTCATCAGTGTGCTGAAGATTACTTGTCCGTCAGTGCTACCATCCTAAGTTCCTAACCAGTGGGAATTGACCTACAATGGCTTCTAAAAGGAGGACAAGACTGGGGACATTCACACATATGAGCAACCTAATTGGAACTGGTAGAGAGTTGTTGCCCTCTGAACTCCCAACTCTGCGAGACGTTCTGAAATATGGGCTACTGCTAAGAGAACAAAGTGGTGAGGATGTGAGAAACTACCCAGCAGCCAGTCTTGCAAAGGACATTTACCCTAAAGTGCTTGAAAAGTGGGAACGAGCAAACAGTTCTTTTGTAGCCCCCGTTGTAAATTCACGAGTCACAATCTTAAACAAGATCCAAGAGAGCTGGGAGCAGGCCAAAAACATATCTCTTGGGAGAGGAAAGCTACATGTCAAAGAGGCTTTCATTGCAAAATTTGACAAGCTTTTTGACATCCTCAGTTGCAAGTGTAAAATTGTTCTCTGCTCTGAATTTGGCTGCCTTGCAGATGCTGGTTGCAAAAACGAAACTCACATTAACTGTACATGCCCTAGGGAGATGAAGATCCCTGTGAAGGAACTTGCTTTCATTAAAGGTCAGAGAGACAAGTCTGGTTCTACGGGACCACATCAGATTGGCTTGCCAGATCAACCTGAGCACAACAGACAAGTCAAAAAGCAGAAGCGGCAAGGAGACGAAAGAAGAAGGCTTGCTGAATATTAGAAATACCAAGCACGTCTTCAACTTCCAATAAAAAGCCAGAGTACAACACATTAGAAATACCTAATGTTGCTATGCATAGCATCAGATATGGTGTTGGCCTGCGTGCCACAGCTGCCATCACCACTGCTGCCTTTATGGATGCTGGCTTGATCACTGAAGAAGACAAGAGACTTGTAGTTGATCACAATAAAGTCAAGAGGGCCCAAGAAAAAGTTATGAGATCCCTGGATCAGGAATTTGATGATCTTTGTAAGAAGGGTGAAATTGACTGCATCTTCTTTGACGGCCGTCAAGATACAACTAAAGTGATGCTGAAAGCAGACAATTCAGATCGTCAGTTCCCCAGCATCATCAAAGAAGAGCATTATTCTGTGTGCAGTGAGCCAGGTGGAAGATATCTCTACCACTTCACTCCTGAGAAAGGCTCAACGAGAAAAAAACCTGCTGAAGTTATTGCTGATAATCTTGTAGATTTCATGAAGAAGAAGGGCATTGATAAAAGCCTGCAGGCCATTGGAGGTGATTCTACAAATGTTAACACTGGCTGGGAGGGTGGTTCCATGCATTGGGTAGAGGTCAAGCTTTGCCGTAAGCTGATCTGGTTGGTTTGTGCCCTCCACACTAACGAGTTACCCCTGCGACACTTGATCACAGCACTGGATGGGAAGACCTTGTCTAACAACAAGTGGACAGGTAACATTGGCAAGATGCTAGACACTGCAACCGAACTTGAAATTGATCCTTCATTCACCAAACTCTCAATTGGAGAGCCTCTTACTTCACTGAGTGACAATGTCGTAAAGGATCTCTCTACTGATCAAGCGTACGGGTATAGGATCACACAGGCCATAAGGACAGGAGAACTTCCCACAGATCTGGCCCTTCTTGAAATTGGTCCAGTGAGCCATTCAAGGTGGTTGACAACAGCAAACAGGCTTTGTCGCATATGGGTTTCAAAACATGGCCTTAAAGGCAAAACCCTCAACAACTTAAGACTGATAGTGGAATACATTGTTGGTGTGTACTACCCCTGTTGGTTCAACATCAAAGTAAAACACTCTTGGGTGGAAGGCCCACGCCACATCTTGTTTCAGCTGCGGCTAGTTAGGCTGCAAAAGAAGGCTGTAGTGGATGCTGTTTTGCCAACCATCAAGCGCTCAGCATGGTATGCATTCAGCGAAATGATAATCCAGACACTCTTGTGCTCAGATGACAGTGAGGAGAGGAGAGCTGGTGTCGAAAAGATTGTTGACAGATGATGACACACTTGGAGATCTTTCTGTACGTCCCAGGAAGACACCTTCCATCAACTCCAGTGCTTCTTCCGTGTTGGAGCTGACAGACTGGTCTGACGGGGTATTTGAACCTCCTTTGACATGTAAACTGACTACAGCGGAAGTAAAGAAGTTCTTTGACAAGCCTATGCAAGTTCCACAGTGGCCCTGTCATGCTCAGTCAATAGAGAGGTGTGTGAAACAAGTCACAGAGGCAGCAGGCAGGGTGTATACACATGAGAAACGTGAGGGCTATATCAGAGGCCAAGAAGCAAGTCGGCGGCTGATGTCCAAGAACGAATCAAAGCAAGACTTGATGAAACTTGTTGTTTAAATATTTTTTTTTACTGATGTCATTACTTTCTAATGTTGTTTTATGATTAGAAGGATATGTTTTATGATTACTAGGATATGTTTTATGCAGAGAAACTAAAATTTTTATAGCATTACCTGACATTTTGAGAAGCTAAAATTAATAAATGTTGTTTTCCGAGAGCAATTTACGTGCTTTTTAATCAAACGTAGATTTACCAAGCTAAGTGTTGAGCAATCACAAAAATAATAGCAGATTTGAATTCTTCACATCCAAAAACATATTTTTAGAACCCCTCAGTGAAGGAATTGGCAAAAATTAATTTTCACCTCCCAAATTGACACCCTAATATAACGGGTGTGCCATAAAAAAGGGTACATTTTAAAAAGGCTATAAAATCAACATTTGTCATTTGATTTTAATAAAACTTCTACACAATAAAACATATGTAACTGTCTATATGCAAACAAGTTTTCAGACTAAAATATCAAATAATTCAAATTCTATCAACATTTAACGAAAGAGTATGATTTTTCTACTTAACATACAAAAACTATTAAACTTTTTTAATATTTTTTTATGAAAATAATTTTTAACGTAAAATTTACCTGAAATTATTAAAAAAATTGTTCGAAATGCTTTCCTTCCATTTCAATAACTTTTTTTATTCTTGGCCGGAATTCATCTACTTGTTCCAGTGGAAGCTCTTCCCATTTTTGAATGATGATCTCACGTAAATGAGCGACATCTTTTATCCTAGTCCTGTAGACTCGCTCTGCTAATTTCTCCCATATTCCAGCCAAGAATAAAAGAAGTTATTGAAATGGAGGGAAAGCATTTCGAACAATTGTTTTTATAATTTCAGGTAAATTTTACGTTAAAAATTATTTTTATAAAAAAATATTAAAAAGGTTTAATAATTTTTGCATGTTAAGTAAAAAAAAATCATACTCTTTCGTTAAATGTTGATAGAATTTGAATTATTTGATATTTTAGTCTGAAAACTTGTTTGCTTATAGATAAACACATGTTTATTGTGTAGAAGTTTTATTAAAATTAAATGACAAATGTTGATTTTATAGCCTTTTTAAAATGTACCCTTGTTTTATGGCACACCCGTTATATCCATCTCATAATTGTAAGGTTAGTGAAAAATTCACTTAATTTAGAGCTAGCATTTTTGGGCTCTTGTGGCATCATTGTTTGGGCACTCTTGTGGCATCTCTTTTTGGGGCACTGCGCGTCTTTTCTACTCGTTTGTTGAATGCGGCACTTACAGGGTGTGGTCTTATAGAGAGCTCTCTTGCAATTCAGTTTGGTTGTTTAGATACAAGATTGTCGCATCGTGCAATGGTGCAGGTTGTGTTGTTGCAAGGTTTAGAAAGAAGATCATAAATAGTGCCCCTTTTGTTTTTTATCTTAATTTTATGCAACTGAGGCCTAAGGTAGGCCCGCATCGAGTCAGCAACCCTGAGGTAGGACCTAATAAGACCTCTAAGTCCGTAAGTTTTAGTCTAGCTTAACTTGGGCTGTAGGTTGAACTGGCCCTTCAGAGCTCAGCTGGGATTCTGAACCCAATAAAATAAAAAAAATAACAAAGTACCTTTTATGTCTATTTGCTAAATATCTAATGAGGTCTCACACCTATGTTATTACACATTTAAACTATAAAGAAGCAAAGCGGTAAGAATGTTAAGAAATACTTTTTCTCTCAGAGTAGTAAGACAGTTGGAATCAATTCCCGATATTACAAACTCAGATAATGTAAATTGATTTCAGAAAAGATATGATAACATGTAAATAACATGAACTGTAGAATATGATATACAGAAACAAGTAACCAGACGCGAGCAATAAAGCACCAATTGGTGCAACTTACTCAGCAAACATGACCATGTGGGGCCCATATGGGCTATATATGGGCTTGGCCACAGGATCCATGTGGTAACCATGTGGGCTGGTCCCATATGGGTCCCATATAGAGCCCATATGGGCCACTGATGGGCTCTATATGCTTTATAAGTGGTATGAAAAAACTATATAGGGTTATGGGTTGATTGCTATCAACTTGGAGATCTGGTGAAAATTTCAGCCAGATTTTGGCGCCTAGTCGACGACAAAAACCCTACGTCTTTTCTTTAAAAAGTCGTGTATTTGTGGAGGCCTTCAAAAGACCTTGTTAAGTAGTTTTTTAATTATTAAATTTATTTGCCTTCGGTATTTAGTGCTGCCTAATGGTAAAAAAAAGGAAACTACACTACCATATCTTCTTATTTCGTTGGATCTTGCTTCTGGTTGTAGGGCACGCGGTTGCCTATCGCGGCTCTCTTTCGATGTAGGCGATAGGGTTACGCACAGTGTTCCCTCTAAGGTGTGCGCGTGTGCGCGCGCACATGGGGTTTTATTGCCGCGCACACAGCCAAATTTTATGCGCACAAAAATTTAAAGTTAATTGGACATAAACAAAAATTATTTTCAAATGCTTAAGTTTTCTGTTATCTTAACTTTTTCAACACAAGAAACACAACTGTTTATGTTATCTTCATTTACTAATTGGCAACTCCGTATATCTATATCTTACGACATAAATACTGAATCATTTGAATGAGTCACGGTTGCTGAGCTGACTCAGTTATTGGCTGGAGTTTCAACGTTCTGCGTAGCTGGTGCATAGTGAAATATTTGTTACCAATAGTTTGTTGATATATAGTCAAATTCATTTTCCAAAATATACGACAATAGCTTTCGTAATATTTACTAGTTCATTACGGAGTACCGTTACGGTATGTCGGGAGTAAACTAATAATATTAAGGAAAGTGCCTAAAAGATATTTATATTCGGTATAAACCGACCAACTTTATTGCGCGTATTGCTGTCGTGTGCGGGATTACGTGTTCCAGTTGCAATGTTACTTTCTTTAAAATTGGTTCTTTTGACCCAAAGGAATTGTAACCTAACTTAACCTAGGTTAGGTTAAATCAATATAAGGCCTATTCCCATAATTTTCTTCGGTTTATCCGTCTCTAATGTATTCATCCGTGCAGACGAAAAAGGCCTAGGCTGCCTATATACTCTAATCTTTATTTACGAATGGAGGTATCGGCTTCTACTCTTAATTTATCGGATATTATTAATAATTATTATAATTATTATTATTTAAATCATTCATAAATTCTTAATAATACTATTATTAGGGTAAATTACAAGGAGACAGCCCCTCGCTGAATTATTAGTTTATTATGATGAAAAATATACCACACGTCGTACCGTACGACATGTTGCATGAGTATGTCACTGCCAGGCGTAAAAAAATGTTTTATGGTGGTCATTTTATAGTATAATTTTACTAATTTAATTATTAAACATTTTATGTTTTACCTTTTGAACCACAACTCTTCATAATGAATGTGTGACAGAACCCGCTAAAAACCTGAAATTTCAGCTATTATATGTTTGCATACGATTTTCTCAATAAGTTTCATTTCGATTTAAATAAATTAGGTACCGCGGGCGTTAGAATATAGTATTTTCTCTAATTATGGAAGGTAAATTCAATCAAACGCGTTTTCTGTGAACTATATCTTATTCTAAAATATAAAGTAAGAATTAGGGGTTAAAACCGGTATTGAAATACCGGTATTAATACCGGTATTGAAGAAGTACAAATAATACCGATACCGATATTATAGGTTTTCGGTATTGACAAAAATTGCTATTGTAAAATTTAGGCAATTTAGTCCTCCGATGGGCAAATAAACTGTTTTTGGAGGATTCGGAGAAAAAAAAGTTTCGGGGTATTTTGCAGTTAACCTCTTTTTTTCGTTTTCTATTCCTTTCTATCAAAGAAAACTATTTATTGCACTAGCTTTAAGAGTGATTCATTCAACTGTAGCCATTTCTTCAACAGAGTGGGAAATTATTGAAAACCTTTATGACACCTTACGTCCTGTTGAAATAATTCTTAAAGGGTTATGCTCGAAAGATGCATCACTCCTGACAGCTGAATCATCAATGAAATTTATTTCAAAGAAACTAGGAGAGAAAAATAATCCAATAGCAAAAGAGTTAAAAGATTGTCTTAGAAATCGTTACATTTCAAGAAGACAGCAAGACATTGTAGGTTTAATCAAATATCTTCATAATCCCGAAGTTTTAAAAGTTCAAGAAGAGGAAAGTTTTTCTGTTCCATCAAAATTAGTTCTCAAAAGAACTGCAGAAAGGCTCCATAAAAGACTTTTCCCTAAGAATGTGGTTGATTTGGAGATAGAAATGGAAGAACAGGAATTTCCATGTAACCCTGAAAATGTAGCTGCAAATAAGACTGAAGTGGAAGCAGATTCATTACTGAGTGAATACATGCAAGAAATGGACAAACTAGGAAAAGTGCCATCTAAAAAAAATTCCATTGATTTTGATGTTACTAATGAATTTAAAAGCTTGGAAGTTACTTTACAGAGAAGTGAGAATTTAGAGAAGCTGTACAAGGCACTGCTTTCAATTAAACCTAAAAGTGCAAAATCAGAAAGAGCCTTTTCTGCTGCAGGCCTATTTCTGACGAAACTGAGATCAAGTCTATCTGAACAATCCCTAGATGCTCTTTGTTTCCTCAAAGCATACTTTCAAAATCAAACTAAGAAATAAATATTTAGATACTAATAATTTCTATCTACCCCAGTAGTTGTATAATAATATGCTAAAAAAAATTCAAATAATATTTTTATTACAATTTAGTAATTTACTGTATAAACTTTTTCGAATAGAATGCCATCTATTTGGAGTTGGGTCATTAATTTATAGTAAATATGGTGAGTACTGCAAGTCCCTCAGACTTGTGGGAGGGTTGGTAGGGTGGCACCATAATAAATCAAAATAAATTATTTTTTTCATAATACCGGTATCAATACCGGGATTAGCATAATTGCCTCCAAATACCGGTATTGAAAATTTTCGGTATTATGCAAGCACTAGTAAGAATACATATAAATTATATATATGTGTATATGTACATTATGTATATATATATATATATATATAAATGTATGAGTCCAAATCTACCCAATGGCCCGAATAGGTTAATATTATGTTCAATATAATAATAATATGTTTTGCTATGCAATCATTTTACGTTATTTAGCATAAATATAGGTACAATTTTATGATAATTGTTTGTTTTTGTTTCAGATTTTAAAATTAATGAACCGACACTATAGTTAATTCAGCATGTCTTTATCAGTAAAATAACAAGTTACCTTTACGGTAATTGCAGTGTTATAAGTTTGCTCAAATAATACTGGTGTGCGCATGTAATGAAACATTCGTACTCTTTAATTTAGAAGTTATTACATCTTATAATTAACCCATTACACCAATGCATAAAGGAGCTAAACGGAAAAGAGCTGCAAATTTCTTTAAGACAGAATGGATGGAAGTATATATAGAAACAGCAACACCAAAATCTGATAGTGATTTGCGCGTGCAGTTGCGAGACATATTCACTTTCAATTCCGATACTGGAGTGATTTGTAATTATTGTCGAGATGCAAAAGTAGTAGGGGAATTTGCATGTGGAAAGATGTGGGGTGACGTATGGAAACTTGACTTTTTAAGGCGTAATTTATCAAGCAAATCTCATTTAGACGGTGTAACGAAACTTAGAAATAAAAATCCTTCATTACCAGCAAAAGGTCTGCTCAGAATGTTGCATGAAAGTCCTGAAGAAAGACAAAGAAAATTAATGTTTTGCGAGTGAAAACGTTCAAATCAAGAAGAAGTTCAAGTTTTAATTGATAATGTTATTTTAGCTGTTAAAATGAATAATTCCATGTTCTCTGTTCAGGACATTAATGATCATATGTCAAAGTATGTTAATATTCCAGATAATTGGAGAAGTAAAAATTATGCATTTGAATTTTTGGAGAATATTAACGCCATTGTGCAAAATGATGTAATGACAGAAATAGCTTCAGCAACGTTTCATACGTTAACTCTTGACGAAAGCACGGATATTTCCGTCAACAAAATGTTGGTACTTTATTTCAAATATAGAGCTCAAAATTCTACCGAATATAAAACGACATTTGGTGGAATAGTAAAATTACAAGCATGTGATGCTTCTACAGTTGTTTCTACAATCGAGCAGTTTTATGAAGAACATAATCTGGACTTTAAAAAAATGGTTATGTTCACATCTGATGGTGCCTCGGTAATGTTGGGTCGGCTTAATGGCGTGGCTGCGCAACTGAAGCGTAAAATTCCTCATTTAGTTGTACAACATTGTGTTGCCCATCGCGAAGATTTGGGTATTTGTGATACTTGGAAAGAATTCAAGCTGATAAGGAACATCGAAACTTTAATTAGGACCATATATACATTATTTTCCAGATCTACAACAAAGAAGAGCAAATTCGAAGGGATTGTTATTGCTTCTGAAAATAAGTCGGTTGCCTTCAAACCTCTTAATGAAGTACGGTGGTTGTCGAGACATTTTGCACTGGAAGCAATAATTAGAAATTATGATTCTTTAATAGTGTATTTTGAGCAGGATGTATCAAATGATCCAATTTCAAATTATTGTCACACAAAATTAACTAACCCTGAGTACCGAATAGCTTTGGAAATTTTGAATGATGTTTTGGGTGATTTGGCTTCCTTGTCTAAGCTTTTACAGAAGCGTAATCTAACACCACTAGATGCAAATCATCTTGTTCATGGTAAATTGAATAAGATAAAAGAACAATATCTTGGTGAAAAAATTTCATGGAGTAAACATGTACAAACACTCCTTAACAAATTTCATGAAGAAAATATTGAAGTTGATACTTGTTCTTTGTTGAATTTCATAAAAACGCTTTGTGTTCACATGGAAGACCGGTTTCCTAAGAAAGAAGTAAAAGAATGGTCTTTATTTGATTGTTCAGCAATTGCAAAATGCAACTTTGGCTTTGGAGTTGAAGAAATTCAATATTTGTGTTCCAAATATGTCGATTTTCTAAATGAAAGGGATGTCATTATAGAACAGTACAATGACTTTAAATTTATTGCAGGTGAAAAAATAAAAGTGAAACTTATTGAAAACTATGCTGATATGGTGGTTTTTGTCCTCCAAAATGAACAATTTAAAGATCTTGCAATATTGATGGACATAGGAGGAACTTTTTTAGCATCTAGTGTGGACTGTGAACGTGGTTTCAGTTTGATGAACTCGATAAAAAATAAGCTGAGAAACTGTTTACAAGAAAATCATTTAGATATGCTTATGCGTGTGAAAAGTTACCTAAATGATGGAGGAACAATCAACCTTGAAAGAATATATTCAAGATGGGCAAATCTGAAAGACCGTAGAGAAAAACAATAGTAAGAAGAAACTAGTATAAACCATTAAAATTCAATATATTGTTTAATTTTACTTAAAATATTTTTAATTTGGATGTTCTTATAGAAAATATATTTATTTATAGAATAAATGAATGTAAACTTCATTACTCATAGTTTTATTGTCTCCTTAAAAAGTATAAAATGGTGCTATGTTTTAAAATAATGATACAATTGTTAATCTTTCAAAATCATCTACCTCCTCTTTATTGATTTTTTTGATGATTCAATGAATGATGCCAAATTATAAAGTTTGCACAATTTTATAACATTATTGGGAATGTTGCACACAAGAAACAAAATGCGCACATAAGCAGCACAAAATTAGAGGGAACATTGGTTACGCAACGGGTTTATTCAGTCTAATTAATACAGACAATTCACTATGCCTAAATACCTGAAGGGATAGGCCTATCCTATGATTTTATTAGTTTTATTTTATTAGTGTTTCACTACGCTAAACTATATGTCTTTTTGTTTCAAATTCGCTTCCTCTGCAAACGGAAAGTCCCCAGATGTCTAAGTTTTGTATTTTCATTATTTCTTCTCTCAAGTCATTTTCATGAGTCAGCGATGTAAAATTTTGATACGAAAAAATACGTTTTTCTTGTTATGTAGCTCCAATGCCTAGATATTTGGTTCCACGTATGGCAATTTTTCCCATTTCCAATAGGCCTTGTCGCCAATCCCGAAGCAAGTTTGTAGTTATTTAATACAATAAATTAGTAATTGTATTTAATTATGAAATAAAGGTACCATATACGACACCATACTGTAGGCGTGTATAAGCCTGGCTTTGAATTAGGCTTTGTTGTGAACTGTAATGTAAAGTGTATGACAGACATGTATGGTTTTTTCATATACTGGAGGGGACCGAAGAAAAATTTGCATGCTATACATTAAATTTTTTTATAAACAGTGTTTTTCAAACCATGTGAAATGAGTTAAAAAGAATGAAGTAGGAACGTAGAAAGAAAGTTACTAAGACCTATTTAAATATAAAAGTTCAAGATTCAAGAGGCCAACTTCTCAAGTTTAGTTAAAGTTATGTCAATCAGTTTGACTCCACTAGGCAGCGCCGGCCTTAGGATATTTCGGGCCCTGTGCAGAGTATACTGTACCGGCCCCCCATGACACAAGTCAAATTGTTTTTCATTGCTAATCATTTTATTTTAGTAGATTGTTAACAAGTACAACAAGTAAAATTTAAATATACAAGTGCACCTGTAACAGAATACCAACAGACCAACAGCCTTTACTATTATTACTACTTATTACTTTATTATTATCAAATATTTAAACTATCATAAGAGGTTTCAACCAGAGCCGGCCTTAGGATATTTAATTAGGAATAGGATAATTCAATTTAATTAGGATATTCAACAAAAGTAAATACAGAAAATAAAGTTTGTAAATATACAAAAAAGAAAATAACTTAATCAACTACAAATGAATATTTGGCAATTGTAATATAAGAATACTAAAACATAAAAGAATTAACTAGATTTAATAAAAATAAACATAAACCAATTGCAGGTGTATATATAAGTAAGAAAAATCTTTTCATTAAAATCTATCTACTGTTTTAAATGACTGAGAAGAAAAGAAAAATCAAGCTAATACACAAATATATATTACACAATATTACACAAGTATATAATGTTACTTCTTCACAGAAAGGGAACTTTCCTTGCTTTCTGTGCTGCAAATTCTTTTATTAATTCACTGTAGTCGAGAGTTCGTCCAACTTCATGTTCAACTGATATCAGTGCCAAGCCAGTCAGCCGGTCCTGGACCATTGAAGAGCGCAAGTAATTCTTAATAAATTTCTGTGAAATTTTCGGGCCCCCCTAAGTTGCGGGCCCTGTGCGACCGCACTGTTCGCACACCCCTAAGGCCGGCACTGCACTAGGTATAGGAAATTAATGGAATTAAAGCAAAATTATTAAGCATTTTAACTTTGCTCATTATTTGTGTAAGTTTTATAAGTCACCAGTTTTTAAATGCTTGTTTACTAATGTTGTTTTGGAGTTTTATTATGTTTTGTTAACTGTTTATGTTTTAAATAGAATTATATATTGGTGAGTTAATTGAAATGTATTTCCATGTTGTGTTGTTTGGTTAAATGAGTCTGTACTGTGTTCAAACCTCCCACCACTTCAGACTAATCAATACTCGTAGTGCTGGTAGAATAAATGCTACTCCTCCCACAGGTAGATCTGGAGTGCTTGAGGTTTTGAAACCTGCACTGATTTTGCAAAATTTGTTGTTTGGCTTATGGCTAGTGGCGTAACTAGAGAACATCGACTCCACTGCAACCACAGTCAAGGGCCCTTACTGTTACCCCAACTTAGATTTAATAGGTAATATATATTATTCGTTTTACTTTTTTTGGTTAGTAGATATTAATAAAGCGAGAATAAAATATTCCAAGATGTATTGATATTTTTTGATAACACAGATGAAGTACAATATAGGTAAACAAGTAATCAAGAATAATAATAATAAATCTATAATAAACTAAATATAAATTAAAATGAATAAAAACCTTACTTAAACAGATATAAATTAGATTGAACAAAAATGCTTAAAATTTCTTCCTCCGAGATTTCATAGTTGCAAAATCATCAAGAAGTTTTGAAACATGCAAGTGTTCTTATTTACGCTTCTGTACTTAAGAGGGCTGGTTCTGACAACCGTTCTTGATCCATTGAATTCCGTAAGTAGTTTTTTATTATCTTTAATTTCGAAAACGTTCGTTCCGCTGTTGGCACCGTAACGGGGATTGTCAGAAAAAGAATTAGTAGCGAACACACTTCAGAATAACTCGTGCTCATGTCATATACTGGATTAATGCTAATTCAGCCAATTCTCTTATGGTGTTAATTTTTAATTTTCACATCTGAGCGTTTTAAGAAAAAGCAATAACTGAAGAGAGAAGGATTCCGATAGATCATTGGAATATTGGTTTTGTACTTTGGATGCGTTTTTTGTGATTTCCTCGTCGTCTGCTCAATAATGTTTTTGGTGTTAGGATAAAATTAAGTCAGCAATAGTTTTCAAAGCTTCGAATCTATTCTGTAGCTGACTAACTACAATGTCAATTGTTCGGTAGAAGACATTTATCTCGAAACACTTCTGTGCGTTTTCAAATCGGTGATTTACCACAAGCTCGTCGTAATTTTTTTTGCATATTCGTTCTCTTATACTTCTGAATTCAGCTGGGGTGCCCCAATTTTTAGCAACTGCCTTCGCTTCAAATTTATACTCGAAAGAATCTTTTCCAATAATATGGTGATCAGAACGAATTCAAAGTTTTCCATACTTTTCTTTATTCTTACTGCTTCTGTTTTTTCACCTTTTTTTATACTATCCAAAATTATTTTGTTTAGGACCTTCAGGGTATCAGGACAATTGCTCCCCCGGACAACTGCCCTCCGATAACTGCCCCCATGGGACAATTGCCCCCATCTGTCATTTGAACGCATTAAGACTATCAACGACAGAGACGCAACAGTTTCAAAGATTTAAGTGAATGAACGGCGTCTAATTTCCATAGAAACCAGTGTTTGCCTCTGAGGAAACTGTTGTTTGGAAGGGTATTTTAAAAACAAAGCAAACACTATGGCCGTTTTTGTTAAGTTAAAAAGAATTGACTGATTACAATAATATTAACAAACAAACAAACACAAAAACATTTTATTTCAGGCTCAACAGATACAAACATTATACAAATGTTAGAAAATCTAGAAGAGGAAGAGCCATTGTTGTCTCAAGGCGATATGATGACTAAGCTGATTGATGCAGCATTGCTTGTATATATTAAATTAAGATGTACATATATTCATCTCATAATTGTAAGGTTAGTGAAAAATTCACTTAATTTAGAATTTAGAACTAGCACTTTTGGGTTCTTGTGGCATCATTGTTTGGGCACTCTTGTGGCATTTTTTTGGGGTACTAGAGCGTCCTTTTTACTCGTTTGTTGAATGCGGCATTTACAGGGCGTGATCTTAGAGAGAGCTCTCTTGCAATTCAGTTTGGTTGTTTAGATACAAGATTGTTGCATCGTGCAATGGTGCACGTTGTGTAAGTTTTAGAAAGAAGACCATAAATAGTGCCCCTTTTGTTTTTTTTCTTAATTTTATGCAACTGAGGCCTAAGGTAGGCCCACATCGAGTCAGCAACTCTGAGATAGAACCTAATAGGACCTCCAAATCCGTAAGTTTGTTTCAGTCTAGCTTAACTTAGACTATAAGTTAAAATAGTCCCTCAAAGCTTGGCCGTTCAAGGCTCCGCTGGGATTCTGAACCCAATCAAAATAAATAAAATGAACTTGCAATTGCCTACGACAATGCTTCCAGATTTGAGATTTATAAAATACAGTATATCAGAGACCAGTCCACTAACCATGGCTTCTATTATCTTATTGACTGACTCACCAAGCCTAGTGATAATTCTAAATGCAAAATTGCGAATGACACTGGCACAGTTAGGCACCTTATTGACTACAAACAGCATACTGACACTAGAAGGAGCACCATTTATAAATCTTGGAGTTCTTAATGAACTCCTAAAAATATTATTATATGCGACATATAATTTTCTCAAATTATACACCCTGTAGTTCCACCACAAATGAGCTGTATACATTGGAGTACAAAAGTTTTGAACAAAATCAATTTAACATCTAATGTACACGCATATGAAATTTTCTAACCAAAGTATTTCCCTGAGCATATACAGTAATTGTCTACATTGCCTTAGAATATCACAGTCATCTGAAAGACTATCAGTTAGTATGTGGACAAGATATTTAGTCTGGGTTACTTCTGACAGCACCATACCACTCAATTGAAATTCAGGAAATTTTATATACTCGTAGGCCTCAGTCCTCATAATCATAACATGACTTTTATCAGGATTAAATTTTATGTCATCCTTCCCATACCTTTCACATACCTTCAAAAGTGTGCTGAGCCTTTTTGCAGATGGAGAAATAAGAACTAGATCATCTGCATACATCAGATGATTAACAATCATTGTACCAATATAGCAGCCTATTTTACAGGTGTTCAGCACAACAGATAGATTATCCATATAAACATTGAATAAGTAGGGCCTAGGGGGATAATATCCCTCCCTGCCTGAACCATTGGTCACAGAGAATTGCTCTGAATTAACCCCACCCCTATCTTACAATCATTGTCTGGTGATTATACCAGAATATTAATATACAGACCAAGTAACCAGGTACATTACGATTTACAAGTTTCATGAATAATTTGTCATGATTAGCACGATCGTGTACGATAGCACGGGTGCCTTAGAGGGATCCAGGAAACACAAAAATACATTAGCATCTAGAGTTGGTATTTACAGACCACAAGGTATGTTAACGGAGATCTAGTTTCTGAAAACAAGGAAATGGCTACCTTGCTAAACGAATTTTTACGTCAGTTTTTACTATGGAAGATGTAACGAATATCCCTACGGTCATAGACATAATACCTTTTGATAATGGTAATATTTTGGATAATATCGTGGTTAGTGAAGGGGAGATAATGCGCTATATTGATAAAATGAAAACGCGTAAATCACCGGGGCCGGATTCCATATATCCCATACAACTAAAAGAATTAAAAGATAGCATTGTTGTGCCGCTAACAAAGATTTTTAATGCGTTATTTCTGAGGGGTGCGTACCAGATAATTTCAAGTTAGCAAACGTAACACTATCTTTAAGAAAGGCGATAAAGGTGCGGCGGGAAATTATAGGCCAATCAGTTTAACGTCTGTTGTAGGTAAGCTACTGGAATCAATAATTAGGGATCGTATAGTCGAACACTTAGAATTGCATAAACTAGTTAGAAATACGCAGCACGGTTTTAGGCGAAACAAATCTTGCTCAACAAATCTTTTAGAATTTTTCCAAAGCGTGGTTGACGTTTACGATTGTCATCGGGCGGTTGATGTAGTGTATTTAGATTTTCAAAAAGCGTTTGACACCGTACCACACAAAAGACTCATTGAAAAAACTAAGGCTCATGGAATCAGGGTGTGGTAATAAATTGGGTAGAAGAGTGGTTGCGAGGTAGGAAACAGAGGGTGGTCGTTGATGGAGCGGAGTCGTGTTGGGCTAATGTAGCGAGTGGCGTTCCTCAAGGTTCTGTATTGGGCCCCTTGCTTTTTCTTATATATATTAACGATTTAGATGTCGGCCTAGTCAGTACAGTTTCAAAGTTTGCGGATGACACGAAGCTGGGTGGTAGGGCGATTAATGACGAAGATAGAGGTAAAATCCAGAAAGATCTGAATAAAATCGTTGATTGGTCAGTCACATGGCAAATGAGATTTAACGTCGATAAGTGCAAAATTTTGCATATAGGTTCGCGTAACGGTAATTTTGCGTATAGTATGTCAGGGAAAGAGTTAACAAGCGTAGAGCAGGAAAAAGATTTACGAGTTATAGTCACTGGTGATTTAAAAGTAGCGAAACAAAGTACAGCAGCGGTCAATAAAGCGAACAAAGTGTTAGGTTTTATAGCTCGGAATTTTGAGTACAAATCGCGCGATATTATAGTTCCTCTTTACAGCGCCGGCCTTAGGATATTTTGGGCCCTGTGCAGAGTATACTGTACGGGCCCCCCATGACACAAGTCAAATTGTTTTTCATTGCTAATCATTTTATTTTAGTAGATTGTTAACAAGTACAACACGTAAAATTTAACTATACAAGTGCACCTGTAACAGAATACCAACAGACCAACAGCCTTTACTATTATTACTACTTATTACTTTATTATTATCAAATATTTAAACTATCATAAGAGGTTTCAACCAGCGCCAGCCTTAGGATATTTAATTAGGAATAGGATAATTCAATTTAATTAGGCTATTCAACAAAAGTAAATACACAAAATAAAGTCTGTAAATATACAAAAAAGAAAATAACTTAATCAACTACAAATGAATATTTGGCAATTGTAATAAGAATACTAAAACATAAAAGAATTAACTAGATTTAATAAAAATAAACATAAACCAATTGCAGGTATATATAAGTAACAAAAATCTTTTCATTAAAATCTATCTACTGTTTTAAATGACTGAGAAGAAAAGAAAAATCAAGCTAATACACAAATATATATACACAAATAAATTACATTAATTTACACCAATTTTGGCACTCTGACGTCGATGGTAAATTTCTGTGAAATTTTCGGGCCCCCCTAAGTTGCGGGCCCTGTGCGACCGCACGGTTCGCACACCCCTAAGGCCGGCACTGCTCTTTATAAATCATTAGTTAGACCCCATTTGGAGTACGCGGTCCAATTTTGGAATCCGCATATGCGCAAAGATATGGACAAAATCGAAAGAGTTAAAGACGAGCAACTAGATGATTCCGTCGCTTAGGTCAAAGTCGTACGAGGATAGGCTTAAGGAGTTAAAATTGACTACACTCGAGACTCGGAGGCTAAGGGGTGATCTAATCCAGGTTTTCAAAATTATGAATGGGTTCGATAACGTAGATAGAGATAGCTTTTTCGAAATATCTCAATATAATAGGACTATAAATAACGGGTGTAAGTTGACAAGTAGAAGGTTCAAGACAACAGTTGCCAAGAACTTTTTTACGCATAGAATAGTAAATAGCTGGAATAGTTTGCCGGTAGAAGTAATTAGTAGCACGTCTATAAACATGTTTAAAAATCGATTAGACGCATATGTTGCTAGATTGGGTATAGTTTAAGGTAGTAAAATTAAGGCTTTGTGGTGATGGATCCATCCCACAGCTCAACACGTGTTGTGGGATATAGTATATACTATATTGATATAGTATTGAAAAACTCATGATCTTCACTTGCCCCACAAACACCTTAAAATGGGTGCACACACATTTCTTCATTACTGTACAGTCTTTACAGTCACACCTACACTTTTCCTCCTAAGTATATATATTGTAATGTATATGGTTGTATAAATTGCGACTTGGTCCGCAAGTGATATGGACCGTGACTTATTTTGGTTGGCAAGGGTACTGGTATTGATGGATACCGTAATGAAATGACTGGATTCTTTGGATCTGATATATTTGCATGTTGGGTTATAAATAGATATAGAGTGTAACATATTTGTGGATAGTAGTCTATTATGACTTGATCCTCTGGATCCAGAGATTCTATCTTTAGTTTTAAATTGATAATTAATTAGTTTTAAATTGATAATTATTTAGTTTTGTAAAAATTAGTCGTTGCCAATGTACAGGCAGTTTTTACATAGTGGAGCCTCCTCGATGGGCCGAAGTGGCCCCTAGTGTGCCCACTATAAAAATTTCTTATGTTCTTATGTTCTTGTGGTTCGGAACCCACGTAAAATTCTAGGTCCCCTCCGCCACCACGGAGGACATGCACAATACACAATTATGAACACAGTTAGGTAGACCACCCATGAGTGGATCCTAGGGTCTTTGTTGGTCTGAAACATTATAACATTATAACATAACATATCAGTACCGTGTTTCTTTTTGAAATCATATTGGTTATCATTAGTATACAGGTAACATTCAAGTCTATTATTGAGTATATATTCAAACACCTTAGACATAGACAAGGCCTTAGACAAGGCTATTGACCTATCGTTATCTTTACTGTTGATTTTACCCTTTTTATCTTTTAGTACTGGCACCAAAACAACGGATAACATTGTATCCGGCAAAACATCATGTTTCAGTAAACCTGTAAAGCACAAAGCTAACAGAGGCACTATTCTGTCACTACTAAATTTCAGATGCTCAGCAGAAATATCATCAATACCATATGGTTTGTTACAATCAAAATATTTTATGGCCTGTTTAGTCTCAAATACAGTAACTCTTATATCTGGACTATAGGTAGCATCACAATTAACATTATTGTTCTTATGTACAGGGTTGAATAACTCACTGTAGTGTTCCTTCCATAATTTGACTATATTCTCAGTCCCAGATACATTTTCAATATTAGCAGGGAAAGACATTGCACTATTATTCATTGTTTTTAATTCTTCCCAAAATTTCTTGGATTCTTACTGGCAAGCTTTCTAGCCAGAGCATCCCTGCTTAACTCATCCTCATGATTTTTTATATACTTTAACGTATACTTGAACCTGGCATTAGCCCTCTGTTTTTGTTGTAATACAGGGCCTTGCCTTGGCTTCCCTTGTTCACACCACATTAAAAAAGCATCTCTGGATGCATTATGAAGTTCAGCTACATAATTACTCCAGCCAGGTCTACATGTATAATTTTTTCTCCTAAAGGTATTTAATTCTAGGCTAGCATTATTGAGAGCGGAAACAATTTGTTCATACATGTCTTTAAATTCCAAAATATGTGTTTGAATTCTACAATTTACATCCTGACAAGCTAGAGCATCATTAGGGATAGATATATTACTTAGCAATACATCAGACTTATTACAATACTGTTGTTTGCCCTCATTATCAACTTTGAGGAATTTTTCCCTCCCAATAATTTAACAATAAATTATTGGTTAAGTGAATGTTCGGTGAGGTCAACTGTACGCCCTTGACGATTGGTTAGGTTAAGTCGTGATATTTTCGTTATTTTTAACGAAAATATCATGACTTAACCGAACTAATCGTCAAGGGCGGACAGTTGACCTAACCGGGCATTCAATAATTTTCCCGTAGGTTTCGATTAATTTTAAGCAACTTTTACCTAATAATTTTTTCTCTCGAGGAGCCGTTTCCGTGTTTTAGGATGGGACAGACAGACAGACAGAAGATCTACCTCGCACCAACAACTCCTTAGAAGGATGGCATAACCATATGCAAGCTAACATTACTTCATTCCATCCAAATATCTGGCGGTTTCTTGAAGTGTTGAAGAGGGAGCAGGCACTGACCAACATCACCATCAACCAGATGATTGCAGGAGAGCCAGCACCACCTTAGCGGAAACCTTATCAAAATTCGACAGCCAGAATAGCAACCATCATAGAATACTTTGAGAAAGGCTATGTGCTGGACTTTTTGAGGGGAATAGCCCACAACTTGCAATTTTAGAGTGTGATATATGGCAGTTATCCAGGGGCAGTTCTTCAGGGGGCAATTATCCCATGGGGGCAGTTATCCAGGGGCAGTTCTCCAGGGGGCAATTGTCCTAGAACCGACTTTCAGTATATCTGAATAACGCTGTTTTATGGCTATCAACGATGAAAGACGACACGCCCATCTCTATTTTTAGTTTAAAAAAAATTATATATTTGTAGAAATCCTAAATGAAAATACTACTCTTTTTAAAAAATTATTTGTTTGAATTCTGTGAAATCCAATGTAATATAGCCGTAAACTAAATTGTCAAATTAATAATATAAACTTATAAAAGTTTTATAATTTAAATTATCACAAATATCTCAAAATGCATATTTTTTAGTTATGACCCTATTTCTATAATGATATGATATAACTTACCTGTTAAAAAGTTATTATCTTTGCGTTAATAACAGTCGCTCAATTTCAAATTTTCTTGTTCGCTTTCTTGTTCAAATATTTTGTTCGCCACCTACAAAGAAACATTGAGATGATTTAATCGAATCATGCCCCTTTCAGACACGGGTCCCGATGCCACTGCATCGGCTGCGTCGGCATAGTTACGCCACTGCCTATGGCTGTGAGGAAATCTAGAAGAGGAAGAGCCATTGTTGTCCCAAGGCGATATGATGACTAAGTTGATTGATGCAGCATTGCTTATATATATTAAGTTAAGGTGTGTATATATCCATCTCATAATTGTAAGGTTAGTGAAAAATTCACTTAATTTAGAGCTAGCATTTTTGGGTTCTTGTGGCATCATTGTTTGGGCACTGGCACGTCCTTTCTACTCGTTTGTTGAATGCGGCACTTACAGGGCGTGGTCCTATAGACAGCTCTCTTACAATTCAGTTTGGTTGTTTAGATACAGGATTGTTGCATCGTGCAATGGTGCAGGTTGTGGTGTTGTCGCAAGATTTAGAAAGAAGACCATAAATAGTGCACCTTTTGTTTTTTATCTTAATTGTATGCAACTGAGGCCTAAAGTAGGCCCACATCGAGTCAGCAACCCTGAGGTAGGACCTAATAGGACCTCCAAGTCTGTAAGTTTGTTTAGTCTAGTTTAACTTGGGCTGTAGATTGAAGTAGCCCCTCAGAACTTGGCCGTTCAGGGCTCAGCTGGGATTCTGAACCCAATCAAATCAAATAAAACAACAATGGCCAAGATGAGCAATAAGACCCTTGCTGTTTTGGCCAATGGCCAAGTTGAGCCATAACCATAAGACTCTTATTGTTGTTTGTCCTGTTGCCAAGGTGAACCATAAGACCCTTGTTGTTTGTTCTATGGCCAAGGTGAGCCATAAGACCCTTATTATGGAAAACTGATACGTGTGGGTAGTTGGGAGGTAACGAAAATAGTCCACTGAGTAGGTAGGTAGTTAATCTAACAATTATTAAACTCCTTTTATGTCAATAACTGGGTGGATGAAACCAATTGGTTACTCACCAGAGTTATTCTCCACACTAGTATTTATATACTGTGTGTTAGAGCGTGCTCGGGAGTAGACATACACTACCGATCAACCAACAAACTAAAAGGACACTGGTGGAAAAAGCCGGGAGAAGAACAGAAGGAACTGGTGGGAAGGAAGAACGACATGGCGAACGAAGGAGCTTGAAAACAGAAAAAGATTTCCACCAGCAAGTACGCTCTCAAAAATTGAGCAAAGAGAAGAAGGACTATCCAATAACACTCAGTAAGTGATCATTTGTTTCTAAACTAGGTCGAGTTAAATTAGGCCTACATTGTGGGCTAAGACCTAGCATCAACTCTTAGATTAACAAAGGTTAAGGTAAATTACCCTAACCTAATTTGGTGAGGAATCCTACTGTGGACCTCAATTTACTCTGGCCACTCTGGACCATTTTCGGAATCTCTAGGCTGACCCCTACAAGGCTAGACTTAACCTACTCTACAGTTAGACTGGAGATATTAGGGGTGGGTTAATTGGGGACCAATTCATACCGAGCATTTATCACACTTACTGTTGTTTGGCCTTTGGCCAAGGTGAGCCATAAGACCCTTGTTGTTGTTTGGCCTATGGCCAAAGTAGGCTATAAGACCCTTGTTGTTGCTTGGCCTATGACGAAGTTTTGCCATAATACCCGTAATAGTTTGGTATATGGCCAAAGTAGGCCATAAAACCCTTGCAGTAGTTTTGCCTGTGGCCAAAGTAGGCCATAAGCCCCTGTAATAATTTGGTCTATGTTCAAGGTGAGCCATAAGACCCATGTTGTTGTTTAGCCTATGACTTAGGTAGGCCAATAGACCTTTGTTTTGGCCTTTGGCTAAGGTAGGCCATAAGATCCTTGTTGTTGTTTGGCCTATGGTGAAGGTGAGCCATAAGACCCATGTTGTTGTTTGACCTACGTGAACAACGGTTGTTACATCAAATATTCAGATTACCTCGTCTTCAGATTCTGATACAAGTGAAGCTTTTTCCCAACAAAAACGTTCATATCTATACTATGAAGCCCAAATGAGCCTTGAAACTCCTACAGGATGTTGGCATTTTTTTTAGAGTAATAGAACAGTAATTATTGGTGAAAATAAAATAAAGCGAGAAAGAGAGAAGAAGAGAGAGCAAGCGCCAAGTTTCGGCAATACAAATGCCGTCGGAGATTGTACTTTGATGGAAGAAAGGACAAAACCAAGGACAATTTGAAAAAAACAAACGAGTACTATATTGAAGATATCACCGAAGAACATGCATCTCTCATCTTGGAACCAAGATCGGAATACCTTGCTCATATTAATGTTGCATCAGGAACAGCAAATGTCATAGAAGCCGGCATCATAGAGTGCCTACAAGAAAAAGATTGGTACTTTCCTGTTATCCTGGACCTTAGACTTTTTGCCAGATTCGGACGCCACTTGGCAAATTTCATTGCCAAAAATTTTTTTTAAATGTTAAGTAACTAACCTAACCTAACCCAACCCCTGGTTACGTTAGATTAAGTTTGGTTTGGTTTGGTTAGTTACTTAACATTAAAAAAAAATTTGGCAATGAAATTTGGCAATCTGGCAAGAGGCTTACGAATCTGACAAAAAGTCTGGGGTCCGGGATAACAGGAAAGTACCGAAAGATTTTCCAGTGGATTCTATTGCAGCAATAGGATGCAATGGTACTAATGTCAATACCGGTTTCAAAAGTGGAGTGATTCGCTTGCTTGAACGTGCTAGGCCGTCCTCTACAATGGATTATTTGCTTATTGCATACTAATGAGTTACCATTACGATATCTCCGACTACAAATTGATGATGTGACACCTGGTCCAAACGCTTTTTCGGGTCCCATTGGCAAAGCACTGGCTAAATGCGAACTTAACCCTATTTCACAGTTTGAGCCTATTGAAGCTCAAGAGCCTTTGCCAATAATCAACAATATAAAAACTTTGAGCAAGGACCAAAAGTACCTCTTCGATATGTGTCAAGTAGTATCCTCAGGAGAGTGCCCAACAGATCTGGCACAACGTAATCCTAGACCTATGTTACATTCTAGATGGCTTGCAACTGCAAACCGAATTCTTAGATCATATGTGAATACAAGTAATCTTTCCGATGAACTATGCACTTTTGGCAACTTACGTGATAAGAGTTTACTCACCGGTGTAGTTCAACATTAAGACTTCTCCATCGTGTTATAATGGAACACGAAACTTATTTCAGTTGGTAAAATGCTCCTGCTACATGCAGGTAAAGGAGAAACAGATTGTATATGATGTCATTGGCCGGAATAGTTACTTTGCACATCCTGAAAATATATTGCTTGCTATGCTAACAGATGTACGAAGTCGCATTCGAGAACTTGCGCTGAGAAGAATCCTAGCAGCACGTTTACAGCAGAAAGAAGGGAACCTACCTACAATCAGGCAGTTCAGGATTCCACCCATCAACTATGATGCCATCGACTATACTGATTTCATAAGAGTAGCAGGCAGTTGAGATAACAGAACCTCCACTTACAAAAAATATGGGATGATAACGAGGTTCAGTCTTACATCAAGAACGTAGCAACAGGGCCGTTTCTAGCCATTAGGGGGCCCTAAGCAGTATACCCATTTGAGGTCCCAACCTTCCATCCACCAACTCACGCCTTACTACATCACCTCAGCACACACATACAAAAAATGGCTGTGTATTGAAAAATTTATTGTTTAGAATTTATTTTATTTAGCTTGAGAGAGATTATTTTTATTTTGGGGTAATATTAGATTAAGTTTACTTTAAATAGACACGGTAATTATAGAAATAATAATGGCCTATTTAGACACTGTCAACACAGCTACAGACTTTTTCACTGTAGGTTGCAGTGGTTTTCAGGTTAAATTTGGTCAGCAGCCAGATTACTAACTATGGTGAAGCTAAATTCATCAAAATTAATTTAGACTTACCAAAAATGAAGTTGCCAGTTGAACGTTACCCTTTCAGTTTCTAACTGATTCATAAGTTTCATTTAGTTTCCAGGTTTTAATTTTAGTTGTTAAGTTTTAGGTTATTGTTTAACACACTGCTAGGTTATTTATTTGTAGGGGCTATTTCCCAGACCTAGGTTTTGCAGGTTAAGTTAGGCTAGGGCTGGATTGCCCTTAAGTTTTTGGTTTTAAAGGTTTAAGGTTTTGAAGGTTTTATTTAAGTTAAGTTAGGGCTATATTGCCTTTAGGTTTTAATAGGGGCTATAACAGCCATTTAATTATTGAGTTAGGGCCGTTGTAGCCCGGTTCGAGTTTCGTCTAGGTACCTAGTTTTTCTCTTACCTTAGTTATTTTCTTTAACTTACTTACACCTAGTTCTGATAGGCCTCTATTTAGTTAAACATGGTTTTTGATTAATTGCAGTGGTTATTAATTAAGGATAAGGTTTAATTAAAGGTTGTTAGGTTTGAAGGTTGACTCAGTTTCCCGGTTTGGGTAACCACGAGCATTTTAATTTTTTTTTGAGAAAAAAGGGCCCGCTTCATGCGGTCAAAAATTTTCAAGACTGGACAAAGCTCCGTTTTTCTTTGTCCCAGAAACTTTTTTTTTCCTTCTTTTTGTTAATTAGGGAAACCCAACTTCACTAGTTGGTTAGAAACGAGGGTTTTTATTTTTATTTAGTTTGTTTATATTTTATTTGGAAATATATGCGGTTATTTCTAACCACTTTTTTCAACACTGTGTTAATAAAAAACAATTATGAAACAATTTTAATGAAACATTTATGTCCAAAACAACAAATATGTACTTTCAGAAGACAAACAGAAAAAATACTCATGAAATTCCTGAAAATTAGCTTATACATTATTTAGAATAAATGACACAGAACTATGTATAAAAAATAATGCAATTATCAACTACCAAACAATTACTAACTCAACGATACAATCGTGTAACAGCTAACAGTTATACAGAACAGTTTGTATCTTCAAAATTTTTGCCTCCTAGATTTTTTCTGGGCGAAATCATCAATAACATCATCATATGAAATCTCCCTTCCAACGTTCTGGTTGATGCTTATGATGCCAAGGCCACTGAGGCGATCCTGCCCCATTGATGATATGAGGTAGTTCTTGATTAGCTTCATCTTAGAGAAGCTCCTCTCGGCTGACGCTACTGTCACAGGTAAAGTGCAGGCAATTCTTAGTGCAACCCAGAGATTGGGGTATAGTTCCACCAGTTGCTTCTGATGAATGAAGGAGAGAAGCTCCAATGCAGTCATGTTGTGTGAAGGTAAAGTCGGCAAGTTCTTAATTTCGAGGGCCAGTTCCTCACATATGTACCTAGCTACGACTTGTGCTGCAACAAAACCTGTGTTTCTGTAGCTGGTGAGTGAGTCTTTTGTTTTTGTGACGAGGTTGACTGCCACATCAAACTGCATTGTAGGAGACTGCAGAAGTTTCCTCACATGGTTAACTGCATGAAGAATGTCATACCATACTATTGTGCAAATCTGAAAGCGATAAGACACTACCTCCTCTGCATGTACTTGTGCTTCAGTCCTGGCTATGGCATCTGTGGCATTGTTTCTGACTTCCAACAGGGCCTCTCTGATGTTGTGGCTCTGGTATCGCACAGCCTCAATGCTCTTAAGTCGGCTCTCCCACCTGGTTTGTGGTTTCACTCCAAGACTTGAGTGTTATGTTCACGTGCTTCTTTAGGATTGTCCATCTCTGTGTAGCTGCTGCAAAAAGGTTGTACAATTTTTGTACGTTGCCAAAGAAGCTGATGGCATCTGTGGAAGCTTTAGCTGCATCAGCCACTACAAGATTCAGAGTGTGAGCCCCACATGGAACATAGAGTACACGACAGTTCTTCTCTAATAACCTTGCCTGAACACCTTTGTTCTTGCCCTTCATGTTCACTCCGTTGTCATATGAATATCCTCTGCAGTCATCAAAGTGAATATTCAGTTCATCTAGTCTCTCCAGAATCAGAACTGATAAACCCAGGCCCGTACTTTCTGAAGCCTCAAGAAAGCCCAAGAAGTATTCTTTTATTTCTCGTACTTCACCCATTTCAACAGTTCTGATAATAATCGACATCTGTTCTTGGTGGCTTATGTCTGGAGTGCATTCTAAAATGAGTGAGTAATATTTAGCTTGTTTTATTTCTGCAACAATGGCATCCAAGATCTTCCCACTAATGGACCCAATGAGCTCATTTTGAATGATGTTTCCTAGGTAACTTGAATGACTATATTGGCCACTTTCGACTCTGCTGATGTGTTGTTTCATCACTGGATCAAATTTGGCAAGCAGCTCAACCTCCAAGAAGTTGCCATTGTCTCGATTGTACAATGTAGAGGAAGACCCCTGAAAGCAAGGTTTCTCTCTGCCAGTGATTGGATTATACTTACAAGACGTGTGAGAACATCTTGCCAGCTTCTTCGCTCTACCTCCATTAATGACATTTCAGTTTGGTCAATGGTCCTCCCAGTTTTTAGCCGCAGTTCCAGATCCTTCCATGTTGCCATGTTATCTGCATGTTCTGAACTATTTTCATGGCCTTTCAGAAGCGAACCAACGTTTATCCAGTCTGAAAGTCTGTCCGTAATTAATTTGTACGACTTCCTTGAAAACAACTTGTAGCAGAAGCTATAAAGAGCATCATTCCTTCTAGAGTACATCAGCCAGCTTCGCTTTATTTTTTCCCCATTAATTAATGTTCTGTACGGGGCTCCAATAAACCTTAGCCCCCCCGCCCATGGCCTAAACCATTAGAGGTACAGTAAAACTAAACATACCTTACAAAAGAGAATTTAATCCTGCATTTAATGAGAAACAATTAAAACTTGGTGTTCCCGCCTTTGGCTTCCAAGACAGCTTGAATTCGCTTTGGGTAGCTTGCCAAAAGTGACGTGAATAGATCTTGATCGTTACGCAAATTTGCTAAAACAGTTTCAATGTGTTGCGTCATTGTATCCTTCGAAAATCGATTTGCTGCAGGTTCTTGAAACAAGAGACATTCAACCTTGTCCTTTATAACTGATCCAATGTGTTCACAGACGTTCAGGTCAGGAGAATTTCCTGGCCATTCTTCATTTCCAAAGAAATCGATCTCATGGTTCCGCAACAACTGTTGAGTAGCTAGTGCCTTAAAGCAGGGGCCTTATCGTGCAGAAGTGTGACCTGATCGACATCCATAACATTGTTTGGGTTTCTTAGAAAAGGAATGACATGCTGGGATAGAATAATATCACGAAAATACTGTCCATCCCAACTCTGACCATTTGGCTTCAGCATCCACATGAGCTTCTTTGCATTGAACAAAACAAACACACCAACACAGTATGGACTTTTTAATAATTCGCGATAATGTTCATTGTCATCGATTTCATCTGGTGTTGTGGCCCACACTCGATCATTTTGGTAGTTAGGCCGACGTGTTACGTAAACAAAAAATTCATCGGAGACAGCTAAATGCATGAAATCATCCACATCCCAATCTTCAAGATAATGGGCAAACCACATTCTGTCATCGATGTTGAGTTTTTCTTGGCTTTGGAAGTTCATGCCAAGGCTTTAAACCTTGCCTATGACGGTACAGTCGAATGATCTCACCACTAACGATCTTTCCTCTCAACACTTCGATCTCTCTAGAAAGTTTAGCACAGCTGTTTTTCCGATTATGCGTACCGCTTTCAATGATGTCCTTTGTTTCCTGAAAGCGTGGCAAATTTGGGCGCCCAGATTTGGTTTTATCCATTTCACATTCATCCAAAGTTTTATTCCAATTTCTTTTGACGAAGTCCTCTCTTCTTCGCAACTTTTTGGCAACCCATGAACGTGTTATAATGGTGGCTCCAGCATCACGAGCTTCCCGAAATGTTATTGCTTGTATGCGATCTATCACACGTTGCCTCTCCGAATCACCAATTAATTGAGAAGCCATTATATTATCACTTTATCAGCTAGAGTAATTTTAATACCTGCAATAAATAAAGAATTTTATATATTTTTATAATCACTAAAAACTATTTCGATATAAGTAAACATGTAAGCTGCAAATGGGGGGGGGGGGGGGGCTAAGGTTTTTTGGAACCCCTTACATGTAATAGTGATGAACGCTTCTACCGTCCTCTCTTTTAGGGAATGTGAAATCTGGACTGATTTGAAATGGTCCTCGAGACACCAGATCTGTCTTCAAGGCATCTGACAGGACAACTGGCCAGTCATACGGATCAAGCGGTGGAGCAGATCTTGGTTCTTGTTGCTCAATAGAAATGCCTGTGTGTGGTGTTTGAAGCTGAACAGAAGATGGGCCACTTGTTGGTTCATCAGGCTCTACTTCTACTGGTGTTTGAGGTTGCATAGAGGATGGTCCTGCTGTTGGCTCATGATGCTCATCAGTCTTTGCTGAGGATGGCCTTTCCAAATATTTCAGTAGTGCTCCTGAGAAGAACATAACATTACATATTCTGTTAATTTTTGCTAAAATACTCTTTCTTATCTTGTTTGATAATTGATCTGTGTGAACAGAATTTGAGGTGATGTGATCCATTAAATTTCACATTTCGAAATATTATAAATATTACAAAGACTAGCTTACTCTACACGATTCCTGAGCACTTGCCTAGCTTGATGGTCTACCTAACCTAGTTGCCTGAACTGTAATCATAAGAATATACAAGTGGCACATCTCGCCTGTGCTACTGGAAAGCTTCTCCTCCTCTATTTTCTTCTTTTTCCGTTTTTCAGCTCCTGATGGATAATGTCGTTTCATTTTCCAAGATGCACGAAGTCACATCTAGTTAACCACAACTAATCTGCTAAATAATAATGATAAATAATAATAATAATAATAATAATTGTTATAATTGTAACGTTAATCAAATACATTCAAATAATCAGACCATTTAGGTTTTAACCAACAAAATTCACATTATCTGAAAAAGATGAGAAAAGAATTAATTAATAAACTTGAAAACATAACGAAAATAATCCTAGGTTTTAAAGTGTTACAAAATCTCTTAATAATTAGTAAATTAGTGAAATAATGTTTTACAGTACTAGAAAAATTAAGCATTTAGGAAAGTATAAGCATATAGTAAGAGTAAAGTTAAATAATATAGAAATAAGATCTCAATAGTTATTTACACATAACGACCAAAACGTTTCGTTTGTCTCAGTTTTATCACATTTGTCTCATACAAAAACTTTAATTAATACGACAATAATAATAATAATAATAATAATATTAATAATAACTTCAGCTATATTCCTATTCTTGCCCACTGAGCTATGACCTGGGAGCCTGTCTAGGGGCTCCCTAGTAGCAGCGGGGCCCTAAGCGGCCGCTTAGTTTGCTTATGCCAGGAATAGTCTACTTATGCCAGGAAACGGACCTGCGTAGCAACACTCACCTTCACGTTGAGATGGGGGAAATGCAGTGTCATACGCAAGCTGTGGAGAGATACGTTAAGTTGGTAACTGAGGCATCATTATCTGTGTGTGGTGAGTTACGGAAAGATGGTTTCATTAAGACCAAATTGGAATCCCAAAACCTGATGGAGTATTAGACTCAAGGAAAGATTATACGGTGTAAACTTAGTAAACAGTGATCTGACATCAGAGTGAAAACATAACACGCGCGGAAAGTGCCTAGCATGGTTGGGTGGATAGGTGGGCATGGGCGGAACTCGATATGCAACCACCAGTAGTATAACCTCAAAATGGTCGAGTGCAATGCAATTGCATAATGTTGCAAGAGTGCCATCCACCGCCTTGGTGCCAACCCCCACCCCCTTTATTGCAAGGCACCCCACCCCCTTTGCTGCAAGGCACCCCCACCCCCTTTGTTGCAAGGGGGGAAACCTCTTTGGGGGAGAAGGTGGGACGGCCTCATCTCCCAAAGGGGCATACCTAACCTAAGAGAGAGAGAGAGCCAGTTGGCTTAGAAGATTGAGTTGCCAGATAGCAATATCTGTTTAATTATTCCATATATTAATCAGCCAGTTGGCTTAGAAGGTTGAGTTGCCAGATTTCTTTATTTATTAAATTAATCCATATATTAATCAGCCAGTTGGCTGAGAAGGCTGAGTTGCCGGATAGCAATAATTATTTAATTAAACCATATATTCATCCATCAGTTGGCTTAGAAGTTCGATTTGACAATTAGCAATTAATTAATTATTCCAAAATCCGCTTTAGAAACTAAACAAAACAAATGATATAATTGTGTACAAACAAAAAGGAATAAATAAAACACCAATACATCGTTCTAATTATTTAACTGAATTAATGGATATACAATGAGGCATATATATGATCAAATAATAGCATCATGAATGGAAAATATTAAATAATCATACAAAACAGAGCATTATCAAAATATTAGTAGAGGAAAAATATATATACAGTTATATTAAATATATATAATCATACCAAACATAGTATTAACAAAATATTAGTACAGGAAAGTATGGTTATATTAATTATATTGAAGATATACGAAACGTGTAAACATATTAGTACAGCGAAAGAGAAAAATAAATAAATGAACAATTCGTGTAAGGAAAAAAATAAAAATTAAATGAACAATTCGTACGGAAAATAAATCCCTACCGTATGCCTAAGACGGATGTTAAAATAACTCGTACGAAATAAAAAATAAACGAACAATTCGTACGGAAAAAGTTCATCTAAAATTCGTGTAAGCACTCCCTACGGGGAAAAAGAGAAAAATAAATAAATGAACAATTCGTGTAAGCAAAAAATAAAAAATAAATGAACAATTCATGTAAGGAAAAAAATAATTAAATCACCGAACACTTCGTACTGAAAAAATAAAAATAAAAATAAATGAACGATTCGTACGAAATAAAAAATAAATGAACACCGTACGGAAAAATAAAAAATAAACGAATTCGTACGGAAAAAAGTTCATCTAAAATTCGTGTAAGCACTCCCTACGGGGCTACCATAGGTCTAAAGTGGGATAAAACAACTCGCATGAAATAAAAAATAAACGAACAATTCGTACGGAAAAAAGTTCATCTAAAATTCGTGTAACACTCCCTACGGGGAAAAAGAAAGAAAATATAAAATAAATTATCAAATCATATAAGGAAAAAAGAAAGAATAAAAAATAAACGAACAACTCGTACGGAAATAAAAATCCGCGGGACACACACACACACACACACACACAAAAATATATATATATATATATATATATATATATATATATATATATATCAATTTTGAGAATCTTAAAAATGTATGTCTTCATATAGTTTATTTTATTTTTAACGTAAATTTTAGATCTGTAACTTATTTTTATATTTTTGTTAAGTGTATTATAAAAGGGAAAAATGTTTTTCAAATGTTCAGGCGCTATTGTCTTCGCGATTGCTCCCAAGGGTCCACGTCATGAAAAGAATTTCCGGCAGGAAGGAAAATTTAAACAGGTATTTTTCAAATCTTGATACAATATTATATTTCTGACACTTCTGTTGATTTACGATAAGCTAATCAAACTAAAAGTTGTAAGCAAAGCTGAAACCTCCTTTTTGTTTAACAAACAATACACGTCTCTAAAAACTGATAAAAGCCCGTACAAACCTCATCACGATTTCTGTTCTGTTTCTTAGAATTATGCACCTGTATTTTTCAGTTCCGAGTGTCGACGATAAATATGTCTATCTGACTGTACATCTATCTATCTCTCTCTCTCTCTCTCTCTCTCTCTCTCTCTCTCTCTCTATATATATATATATATATATATATATATATATATATGTATATTGGTACATATCTCTAAAAGTTGTAATGGAAAAGCATAGTTTGTAATATTTTCCTCGTTCATATCAGACGAATTTATTCAGCCTCCATCTTAATACGGGTTGAAAAAAAAAGACCCCATAGGTAGAAATAGCTACATGTTTTTTTGGAAGAAAGAAAAAATCACGATAAGAAGAAGGCCGAAAGGGAGAAGAAGCAGGAATAAAAAGTTCATCATACGTGTCAAAAATTAAATTTAAGATTTTATATCATCTGAAGGTAAGAAGTTCATAAATTTCCATTCGGTTATTAAATTTAGGTTAAAAAAGCCGACATTTCAGCTGTAATTGTTTAGCAATAAAGTATGGAAGTCCAGTTTATGGACACATAGCTAGGCTGGTTCATCTTTAGCATAGATCTTCCGTCTTCAACGTAGCCTAAGCTGTGAGTATTCAGTCAGTTTTTCATGTGTGTTAGTTTCATTCATCCAGAATAAAAGGTCTATTATCCACCCTTTAATAGCCTTTAGTTCTTGGCCCCTACTAGAGGTTTTAACCTCTGAAAAAAGGAAAGCACCCCTGAACTAAAAAAGTTGTCTACAGCTCTGCTTCTTGAATCGATGTCTAAGCCTACCTAGCCTTTTAATTCATGTAGAACTTATCAGGGATTAATGAAGTTTGCACAACCTATTAAGTCTGTTTAATGTACTTTTTTAATGAGTAAATTAATTTTTAAAGGAAGCCTTTGTTACAGTGCCTAGGAAAGGAAAAGGAAGAGTTTGGTTTGCATAAAATATTTAGATGTGATTTTCGTTGAATAAATACTAAGTAGGCTCGACTCAGAAGACTGCGAAATAAAAAAATGAAGTAGGTCTAAAATTTAGATAGGCCAAGAGTAAAGCCTGAATAAAAAGTAGCGCACTTAAAAAATAAACTAGTAACAATATTAATAACTTTCAGGAAATTTGTATTACCACAACTGTTCATCGTCATAATGTTAGCAACATATTGACAGATACCGCAATATCTTACGTAGTAACTAGTAAAAATGTCAGCACGGGGTGTAAAGACCTACATTTTTTTAATTTCATTTCTCTCATTACACCGATAGGATTAACTATGAATCACTATCCATCCAGGGGGCCAGCACAAAATTATTTGAGAACAATCTTTGTTAATTTGCTGCACGAGTTGCCAATTTCGCTATTTTTAATCAGCTGTGGCCAATATCATATGGTCGTCTACAGTAAATAATAATAATAATAGACTCAAAACGTGTGAAATCACAATTTCTTAACTTTCATAATGTATGGATCTATAACTTCGTACAAATTCGTTCAATATACATAAATTTTCACTTAAAATTTTACTTTACATGTTATATGATGTGCCCGTTTTTCTTAAAAGGGAAACTATGATCCAGAAATCATGCCTTAAACATTTAACACTTTGGGTGCCACGCCCAAATCCGCAAAAATTTCCCACCAGCCCATTTTTTTTTTGTGTGAATTAATAATAGGCATGAATAGAGAAACAGAAATGCATAAGAAATTTTTAAAAATTCTAATAATTTTTTTAAATATATGCATTTTTATTTTTTTAAATAGTCACCCCTTATGAGCCCATGGCACACCCATGTGTGTGACAAGTAACAAATTTAGCCTTTCTGGTCATGGCACAACCATGTGTGTGCATTTTTTTTCATTATTTTCTCTTTTTTTCAGATTCTATTATAAATATTTATAAAATTATAATCTTAAAATTATTATCTTATGTTTACATAACTATATATTTTATAAAATAAAGAAGAACATGCCACCTGAGGTAATGAGTGCAGACCTGAAAAAGGGGAAATGATTGCAATGGAAGAACAAAACGGAATAGTTGTATTGAAATGGAAAGATGCCAGAGTTGTCCGGTTATTATCAACAAAACACAGTCCTGAACTTGTGGAAATTAGAGAGAGAGAAGAGAGGGAAACTGAAGAACCAGGCCCATCCAATACACAAGAAAGGCAAAGAAATCGTAGGAAAAGTGGAAAGAAGCCCTTAGGAATTATTGCATACAATAAGGGGAAGACCGGAATAGACATCTCTGACCAGATGGCATCCTATGAAACGGCACTTAGGAAGGGTATAAAATGGTACCGCAAGCTTGCCATTGCACTTCTATTAGGAGTCTCAGTTGTGAATGCTTGGATTGTGTATAAAAAAGTAACTGGCAAAAAGATGCAACTGAAAGAATTCAAAGAGAAAATAACTTTGGCACTCTGGATTTTGAAGAGACTTTACCCGGCAAAGGAGACCAGCGTCTACATCACATTTAATTCTTGAAAAGAAAAATGTTCAAGGAAAAAAGATCAGAAGAAGATGCAAACAATGTTATGAAAAATCACAAAAGAGAGAGGCAGAGAAGAAGCAAGGAAACATGCTAAGAATGTGCATACGTATTGCAGCTCTTGCCCTGGGGAAACATTCTTTTGTCTAGAATGTTTTAGAGATTTTCATAAATAAATTACAATAATTATATTCACATAAAAGGCTTTGTATTTTGTAATCAAATAAAAGGATTTTTTTTATATAAAAATGTATGTGTTTATTTCCTAAATAGATTACAATAAGTATTTTCATGTAAGTCTTTGTAACCAAAAACAACGGAAGTAAAAAAAAAAAAAAAAAAAAAAAGGGTTCCACCATCCACCTGGCTCCACGTGCCGGAACCTGGATGCAGTTACTTATATCATTATAGTTTTATCATTATAGTATTATTTTGTGCATTATACATGCACATAATAATACAAATAAAACATAAAAATGCTAAATATTTCACTATAAACTGATTTGAGTAACTGTAACAGAACACTGGATATTTAATAAATTTTGTCCCCAACGACCAAGTATAATATATAAAAATTTTCCTCAGAGCCCACAGATTTCAAATAACATAGTAATTTCCCTATACTGTCACATATATTTGTGTGCTGCGCTCAGGAGTTGAAAAATGTGTGTCACACGTATGTGTGTGCCATCGCCAGAAAAAAAAAAAACTGGCACACACATACGTGTGACGTGGCACCCAAAGTGTTAAAATCGTATAAATACGTATTGAAACGTTCAAAAACGCTTTTACACGACTCCAAAAGGATACAAAAGCCTAGCTATAAACTATCCTACGTGTAAGAGCTCCATGATCCATTCGATCTGATTTCGTTTACAGTTATTTACGTAATTCCGCCAATTATAAGCGAAGTGATGACACTGAGGTCGGCCGGTCCCTACGAGACTGTCCGCTTAAGAAGGAAAGTTAAAAGATGTAAGAAAATTTAAAGACGAGTGAAAGTTTTAAAGCAAAACAAAGAAGGGAAGTTGAAAGGAAAGAAACAAATTTAAAGATAAAGCGAAAATTTTAATTAACTCTGCCTATTTTAAATTATTGTCCAAATCTGAATACTTTTTCAGTTTTTTGTTTATATATAGTTTAGATTTGTCACTCAAATGAGGAGTTATGATGACAACCAGTTTCACCTTTCACCTATGAAATAGTAGAAATCCTCTTGTGGAAATATAGGCAAACATACACCTTGTTCTAAATGTAAGTTTGCTTTGAAGCTGTCATAACTTACATAACTTGTTAGTACTTATAATAATCAAACACCACACTTAAGTTATCTAATGGAGACTAACTAAAGCATAGTTCTATACTTATAAAATACAACAAACTGTGTCATCTACTGGCTACAGTCCCTTTGGGCCCAGCTCTTCCACATATTGAATTATTAAATATTAATCTTTGCAAACAAGCTCCTAACTATTTGCAAAGGACCTGACAAGTTTCCTACAAATGACAAATAAATTAGACACAAACCTCAATTTTTGTGAATTTGGTATAAAATTTGGTCAAAACCTATATTTAAACTAAACTCCAATGTTAATAATGAGCTACAGAATTTACCTTTCAAAATTTGTTAATGTAACTTTTTCAGTTTTCTTTTTTGATGAGGGGGATAAGGTTGGCAATTTGGTGGCCTGTGGGTTGCGTCCAGCCCATGAAATGGTTTTACCTACCCCAGTTTTCAAAATCTCTCAATTTTCCTGACAAATATACATCACCAAAATGTTTTGGGATTATTGGCACAATTACATTGTAGTGTAATATCACCATCCATTTAATTTTGATGGGTAGGGGCCAGTATATGTTGAGTAAAAATTTTTTTCCATCCATATTTCACTATAGAAGTTCAGCCCTGGACTGATAGTTAGTGGGTGGGGAATGAACGTGACCCCCAAGCAAACAAGTTCATCATCCCTGGTTTGTGCTAATGACGACCTTTTGGTCCAGAACCCAATTATGTACCACACCTACACTCGAGTTAATGGTATGTTTGGTCTATGCATAACCATTATTGTTAACCACTGGAGAGGTAAAGGTTAGTGAAGTGGGAAAATAGGTGGTAGTTGGATTCGAACCCCCATTGTATGGTTTCAGACCAATCACATTATCCCAAAACCCCCAAAAAGGTTTGTTTAACCGAGACCATAAAACTTGCATTGTTTGACCATGCTCTATTGAGTTTCCTTGTCTGTGTGCTCATAAACCATTTGTTTTTGTGACAAATTATAAAGTAAAATAGGAAATATGTATTCAAAGGGTTTAAATATATTTACTGTGAAAGAAGCAAAATTTGTTTCATTAATTAGAATAATGTAGAATAAGTTTTTTAGTTGTATTCTTGGATAATAGCCATTGAGTATACCTAGTCAATTATCTGATCATTTTCTTTTGATATAGTATAAATAAAAGAAAACTTGTTTTGGCGTTCAAATGATGATCAGTTGGAACACTGAATCTCTACAAGACTAGTCAAATGTCTTGTTTTTTTTCTTTTGTTTAAAGTGGAAGTTACATTTGCATAATTATTTCCAATTTTGTTATATATGTATTCAATCATATAGAAATACAGTATATCTTTTTAAGACTTAAAATACCATACTTATTCGCATATACACTATATCTGTTTAAAGATGTAAAGTAACATACTTGCTACCATATACAGTAGAAAGGTTTTTAGTACTTGGACTTAATTTTAGTATTTCAGTGAAGTGATAAATTATGAGGTTAAAATAAGGATCTTTTTAATCAGTTTGGTTTTAGATCCACTTTCCGGGAAAGTTTTCATCAAGCCACTGACGAACATGACGTCCATAATGAGGTGGAGCTCCATCTTGCTGGAAATAACAGTCCTGATCTTGTACCCTGGGCCAAAAGAAGGTTTGCAGCATATCCAGGTAAATTTCTGCAGTGACAGATCCCTCAAAGAAAAAGGGTCCAATTATCCCTAATGGAGATATGGCTGCCCAAACTGTCACGCCAGGTAAATTTACCTCCTTCTCAACTGTCACTCTTGGGTTCTCCGCAGCCCAGTAGACACAATTGTGTCTGTTAATTGTGCCGTTAAGCTTAAAAACATGCCTCATCTGACCACCAGATGTTGTCTAGCATTGTGTCTTCTTCGTCAAGTTTAGCTAAGAACTCTTCGCAAAATTGAAGACGGCGGTCGTCATCTCCATCATGAAGGGCATGCAGTAAGCGTGGAATGTAAGGTTTCCATTTTTCTGGTGAAGGATACGGATAACACTTGATTGGCTCACTTCCAACTCTGCAGATAAACGGCGAGTTGACTTTTGCGGACTTTGTTCCAGTCTCCTGATGGCTTCTTCAGCCTTAGCTACATTCGTTGCCGTTTTCGGACGACCGGACTTCTTTGCAGTGGCTACCGACCCTGTTGCTTCAAATTTCTCGACAATCAATCGTATGTTTCTTCCCTGGGGTGGGTTAATATCGAATTCCTGTGCCAAACGGCGTGCCGCAATCGTTGGTTGTTCATTACATTTGTAGTAATGTTTCACGGCCGCAATGCGTTGATTCATTGAAAGGTAATTCATGGTTCAATTTGGTGCAAATTCAGTAACTTTCCAAACTCTCAGCAATAACCTGCAAAACAAAAACAAAAATAAATAAACTAAGAAAATTAATAATCTGCAAGACAATTATTAACATGACTTCCCAGAAAGAATCTGACAGCCGAAAAAACAGAAATCGGGCGCTACTTTTGACTCACCCTGTATATATATACATTCAACTGCAAAGAACACGCAGTATAAATAACATTAACACGCAATAATAAATAACGCAGTATAAATAAAATATCGCATCTGACCGGCAATCGGAAGATCCCGGTTCGATTCCCGGGTGGTTACCTCATTTTTTCACTTGTTTCGTTCTCTCTCTCTCGTCTTGCGTGGAATATCTCCTATACAAGCGTCGTTCTTTACGATATATATATATATATATTATACATTCAACTGCAAAGAACACGCAGTATAAATAACGTAAAGAACGACGCTTGTATAGGAGATGTTCCGCGCAAGACGAGAAAGGAAAACAACAAATGAAAAAATGAAGTACCACCTGGGAATCGAACCCGGGATCTTCCGATTGCCGGTCAGACGCGATACCACTACACCATGGACTTCACTCTTCAAATGCCGTAATTCCTCTACATACTCGCAGAAACCAATGCCCCAAGGGGGCACTCTCGCATGCCGTAACATTATATACATTCAACTGCAAAGAACACGCAGTATAAATAACGTAAAGAACGACGCTTGTATAGGAGATGTTCCGCGCAAGACGAGAAAGAGAAAACAACAAATGAAAAAATGAAGTACCACCTGGGAATCGAACCCGGGATCTTCCGATTGCCGGTCAGACGCGATACCACTACACCATGGACTTCACTCTTCCAAATGCCGTAATTCCTCTACATACTCGCAGAAACCAATGCCCCAAGGGGCACCTCCCGCATGCCGTAACATTATATACATTCAACTGCAAAGAACACGCAGTATAAATAACGTAAAGAACGACGCTTGTATAGGAGATGTTCCGCGCAAGACGAGAAAGAGAAAACAACAAATGAAAAAATGAAGTACCACCTGGGAATCGAACCCGGGATCTTCCGATTGCCGGTCAGACGCGATACCACTACACCATGGACTTCACTCTTCCAATGCCGTAATTCCTCTACATACTCGCAGAAACCAATGCCCCAAGGGGGCACCTCCCCGCATGCCGTAACATTATATACATTCAACTGCAAAGAACACGCAGTATAAATAACGTAAAGAACGACGCTTGTATAGGAGATGTTCCGCGCAAGACGAGAAAGAGAAAACAACAAATGAAAAAATGAAGTACCACCTGGGAATCGAACCCGGGATCTTCCGATTGCCGGTCAGACGCGATACCACTACACCATGGACTTCACTCTTCCAAATGCCGTAATTCCTCTACATACTCGCAGAAACCAATGCCCCAAGGGGGCACCTCCCGCATGCCGTAACATTATATACATTCAACTGCAAAGAACACGCAGTATAAATAACGTAAAGAACGACGCTTGTATAGGAGATGTTCCGCGCAAGACGAGAAAGAGAAAACAACAATGAAAAAATGAAGTACCACCTGGGAATCGAACCCGGGATCTTCCGATTGCCGGTCAGACGCGATACCACTACACCATGGACTTCACTCTTCCAAATGCCGTAATTCCTCTACATACTCGCAGAAACCAATGCCCAAGGGGCACCTCCCGCATGCCGTAACATTATATACATTCAACTGCAAAGAACACGCAGTATAAATAACGTAAAGAACGACGCTTGTATAGGAGATGTTCCGCGCAAGACGAGAAAGAGAAAACAACAAATGAAAAAATGAAGTACCACCTGGGAATCGAACCCGGGATCTTCCGATTGCCGGTCAGACGCGATACCACTACACCATGGACTTCACTCTTCCAAATGCCGTAATTCCTCTACATACTCGCAGAAACCAATGCCCAAGGGGGCACCTCCCGCATGCCGTAACATTATATACATTCAACTGCAAAGAACACGCAGTATAAATAACGTAAAGAACGACGCTTGTATAGGAGATGTTCCGCGCAAGACGAGAAAGAGAAAACAACAAATGAAAAAATGAAGTACCACCTGGGAATCGAACCCGGGATCTTCCGATTGCCGGTCAGACGCGATACCACTACACCATGGACTTCACTCTTCCAAATGCCGTAATTCCTCTACATACTCGCAGAAACCAATGCCCCAAGGGGGCACCTCCCGCATGCCGTAACATTATATACATTCAACTGCAAAGAACACGCAGTATAAATAACGTAAAGAACGACGCTTGTATAGGAGATGTTCCGCGCAAGACGAGAAAGAGAAAACAACAAATGAAAAAATGAAGTACCACCTGGGAATCGAACCCGGGATCTTCCGATTGCCGGTCAGACGCGATACCACTACACCATGGACTTCACTCTTCCAAATGCCGTAATTCCTCTACATACTCGCAGAAACCAATGCCCCAAGGGGGCACCTCCCGCATGCCGTAACATATATACATTCAACTGCAAAGAACACGCAGTATAAATAACGTAAAGAACGACGCTTGTATAGGAGATGTTCCGCGCAAGACGAGAAAGAGAAAACAACAAATGAAAAAATGAAGTACCACCTTGGAATCGAACCCGGGATCTTCCGATTGCCGGTCAGACGCGATACCACTACACCATGGACTTCACTCTTCCAAATGCCGTAATTCCTCTACATACTCGCAGAAACCAATGCCCCAAGGGGGCACCTCCCGCATGCCGTAACATTATATACATTCAACTGCAAAGAACACGCAGTATAAATAACGTAAAGAACGACGCTTGTATAGGAGATGTTCCGCGCAAGACGAGAAAGAGAAAAACAAATGAAAAATGAAGTACCACCTGGAATCGAACCCGGGATCTTCCGATTGCCGGTCAGACGCGATACCACTACACCATGGACTTCACTCTTCCAAATGCCGTAATTCCTCTACATACTCGCAGAAACCAATGCCCCAAGGGGGCACCTCCCGCATGCCGTAACATTATATACATTCAACTGCAAAGAACACGCAGTATAAATAACGTAAAGAACGACGCTTGTATAGGAGATGTTCCGCGCAAGACGAGAAAGAGAAAACAACAAATGAAAAAATGAAGTACCACCTGGGAATCGAACCCGGGATCTTCCGATTGCCGGTCAGACGCGATACCACTACACCATGGACTTCACTCTTCCAAATGCCGTAATTCCTCTACATACTCGCAGAAACCAATGCCCCAAGGGGGCACCTCCCGCATGCCGTAACATTATATACATTCAACTGCAAAGAACACGCAGTATAAATAACGTAAAGAACGACGCTTGTATAGGAGATGTTCCGCGCAAGACGAGAAAGAGAAAACAACAAATGAAAAAATGAAGTACCACCTGGGAATCGAACCCGGGATCTTCCGATTGCCGGTCAGACGCGATACCACTACACCATGGACTTCACCTCTTCCAAATGCCGTAATTCCTCTACATACTCGCAGAAACCAATGCCCCAAGGGGGCACCTCCCGCATGCCGTAACATTATATACATTCAACTGCAAAGAACACGCAGTATAAAATAACGTAAAGAACGACGCTTGTATAGGAGATGTTCCGCGCAAGACGAGAAAGAGAAAACAACAAATGAAAAATGAAGTACCACCTGGGAATCGAACCCGGGATCTTCCGATTGCCGGTCAGACGCGATACCACTACACCATGGACTTCACTCTTCCAAATGCCGTAATTCCTCTACATACTCGCAGAAACCAATGCCCCAAGGGGGCACCTCCCGCATGCCGTAACATTATTACATTCAACTGCAAAGAACACGCAGTATAAATAACGTAAAGAACGACGCTTGTATAGGAGATGTTCCGCGCAAGACGAGAAAGAGAAAACAACAATGAAAAAATGAAGTACCACCTGGGAATCGAACCCGGAATCTTCCGATTGCCGGTCAGACGCGATACCACTACACCATGGACTTCACTCTTCCAAATGCCGTAATTCCTCTACATACTCGCAGAAACCAATGCCCCAAGGGGGCACCTCCCGCATGCCGTAACATTATATACATTCAACTGCAAAGAACACGCAGTATAAATAACGTAAAGAACGACGCTTGTATAGGAGATGTTCCGCGCAAGACGAGAAAGAAAAACAACAAATGAAAAAATGAAGTACCACCTGGGAATCGAACCCGGGATCTTCCGATTGCCGGTCAGACGCGATACCACTACACCATGGACTTCACTCTTCCAAATGCCGTAATTCCTCTACATACTCGCAGAAACCAATGCCCCAAGGGGGCACCTCCCGCATGCCGTAACATTATATACATTCAACTGCAAAGAACACGCAGTATAAATAACGTAAAGAACGACGCTTGTATAGGAGATGTTCCGCGCAAGACGAGAAAGAGAAAACAACAAATGAAAAAATGAAGTACCACCTGGGAATCGAACCCGGGATCTTCCGATTGCCGGTCAGACGCGATACCACTACACCATGGACTTCACTCTTCCAAATGCCGTAATTCCTCTACATACTCGCAGAAACCAATGCCCCAAGGGGGCACCTCCCGCATGCCGTAACATTATATACATTCAACTGCAAAGAACACGCAGTATAAATAACGTAAAGAACGACGCTTGTATAGGAGATGTTCCGCGCAAGACGAGAAAGAGAAAACAACAAATGAAAAAATGAAGTACCACCTGGGAATCGAACCCGGGATCTTCCGATTGCCGGTCAGACGCGATACCACTACACCATGGACTTCACTCTTCCAAATGCCGTAATTCCTCTACATACTCGCAGAAACCAATGCCCAAGGGGGCACCTCCCGCATGCCGTAACATTATAACATTCAACTGCAAAGAACACGCAGTATAAATAACGTAAAGAACGACGCTTGTATAGGAGATGTTCCGCGCAAGACGAGAAGAGAAAACAACAAATGAAAAAATGAAGTACCACCTGGGAATCGAACCCGGGATCTTCCGATTGCCGGTCAGACGCGATACCACTACACCATGGACTTCACTCTTCCAAATGCCGTAATTCCTCTACATACTCGCAGAAACCAATGCCCCAAGGGGGCACCTCCCGCATGCCGTAACATTATATACATTCAACTGCAAAGAACACGCAGTATAAATAACGTAAAGAACGACGCTTGTATAGGAGATGTTCCGCGCAAGACGAGAAAGAGAAAACAACAAATGAAAAAATGAAGTACCACCTGGGAATCGAACCCGGATCTTCCGATTGCCGGTCAGACGCGATACCACTACACCATGGACTTCACTCTTCCAAATGCCGTAATTCCTCTACATACTCGCAGAAACCAATGCCCCAAGGGGCACCTCCCGCATGCCGTAACATTATATACATTCAACTGCAAAGAACACGCAGTATAAATAACGTAAAGAACGACGCTTGTATAGGAGATGTTCCGCGCAAGACGAGAAGAGAAACAACAAATGAAAAATGAAGTACCACCTTGGAATCGAACCCGGGATCTTCCGATTGCCGGTCAGACGCGATACCACTACACCATGGACTTCACTCTTCCAAATGCCGTAATTCCTCTACATACTCGCAGAAACCAATGCCCCAAGGGGGCACCTCCCGCATGCCGTAACATTATATACATTCAACTGCAAAGAACACGCAGTATAAATAACGTAAAGAACGACGCTTGTATAGGAGATGTTCCGCGCAAGACGAGAAAGAGAAAACAACAAATGAAAAAATGAAGTACCACCTGGGAATCGAACCCGGGATCTTCCGATTGCCGGTCAGACGCGATACCACTACACCATGGACTTCACTCTTCCAAATGCCGTAATTCCTCTACATACTCGCAGAAACCAATGCCCCAAGGGGGCACCTCCCGCATGCCGTAACATTATATACATTCAACTGCAAAGAACACGCAGTATAAATAACGTAAAGAACGACGCTTGTATAGGAGATGTTCCGCGCAAGACGAGAAAGAGAAAACAACAAATGAAAAAATGAAGTACCACCTGGGAATTGAACCCGGGATCTTCCGATTGCCGGTCAGACGCGATACCACTACACCATGGACTTCACTCTTCCAAATGCCGTAATTCCTCTACATACTCGCAGAAACCAATGCCCCAAGGGGGCACCTCCCGCATGCCGTAACATTATATACATTCAACTGCAAAGAACACGCAGTATAAATAACGTAAAGAACGACGCTTGTATAGGAGATGTTCCGCGCAAGACGAGAAAGAGAAAACAACAAATGAAAAAATGAAGTACCACCTGGGAATCGAACCCGGGATCTTCCGATTGGGGCATTGGTTTCTGCGAGTATGTAGAGGAATTACGGCATTTGGAAGAGTGAAGTCCATGGTGTAGTGGTATCGCGTCTGACCGGCAATCGGAAGATCCCGGGTTCGATTCCCAGGTGGTACTTCATTTTTTCATTTGTTGTTTTCTCTTTCTCGTCTTGCGCGGAATCTCCTATACAAGCGTCGTTCTTTACGTTATTTATACTGCGTGTTCTTTGCAGTTGAATGTATATAATGTTACGGCATGCGGGAGGTGCCCCCTTGGGGTATTGGTTTCTGCGAGTATGTAGAGGAATTACGGCATTTGGAAGAGTGAAGTCCATGGTGTAGTGGTATCGCGTCTGACCGGCAATCGGAAGATCCCGGGTTCGATTCCCAGGTGGTACTTCATTTTTTCATTTGTTGTTTTCTCTTTCTCGTCTTGCGCGGAACATCTCCTATACAAGCGTCGTTCTTTACGTTATTTATACTGCGTGTTCTTTGCAGTTGAATGTATATAATGTTACGGCATGCGGAGGTGCCCCCTTGGGGCATTGGTTTCTGCGAGTATGTAGAGGAATTACGGCATTTGGAAGAGTGAAGTCCATGGTGTAGTGGTATCGCGTCTGACCGGCAATCGGAAGATCCCGGGTTCGATTCCCAGGTGGTACTTCATTTTTTCATTTGTTGTTTTCTCTTTCTCGTCTTGCGCGGAACATCTCCTATACAAGCGTCGTTCTTTACGTTATTTATACTGCGTGTTCTTTGCAGTTGAATGTATATAATGTTACGGCATGCGGGAGATGCCCCCTTGGGGCATTGGTTTCTGCGAGTATGTAGAGGAATTACGGCATTTGGAAGAGTGAAGTCCATGGTGTAGTGGTATCGCGTCTGACCGGCAATCGGAAGATCCCGGGTTCGATTCCCAGGTGGTACTTCATTTTTTCATTTGTTGTTTTCTCTTTCTCGTCTTGCGCGGAACATCTCCTATACAGCGTCGTTCTTTACGTTATTTATACTGCGTGTTCTTTGCAGTTGAATGTATATAATGTTACGGCATGCGGGAGGTGCCCCCTTGGGGCATTGGTTTCTGCGAGTATGTAGAGGAATTACGGCATTTGGAAGAGTGAAGTCCATGGTGTAGTGGTATCGCGTCTGACCGGCAATCGGAAGATCCCGGGTTCGATTCCCAGGTGGTACTTCATTTTTTCATTTGTTGTTTTCTCTTTCTCGTCTTGCGCGGAACATCTCCTATACAAGCGTCGTTCTTTACGTTATTTATACTGCGTGTTCTTTGCAGTTGAATGTATATAATGTTACGGCATGCGGGAGGTGCCCCCTTGGGGCATTGGTTTCTGCGAGTATGTAGAGGAATTACGGCATTTGGAAGAGTGAAGTCCATGGTGTAGTGGTATCGCGTCTGACCGGCAATCGGAAGATCCCGGTTCGATTCCCAGGTGGTACTTCATTTTTTCATTTGTTGTTTTCTCTTTCTCGTCTTGCGCGGAACATCTCCTATACAAGCGTCGTTCTTTACGTTATTTATACTGCGTGTTCTTTGCAGTTGAATGTATATAATGTTACGGCATGCGGGAGGTGCCCCCTTGGGGCATTGGTTTCTGCGAGTATGTAGAGGAATTACGGCATTTGGAAGAGTGAAGTCCATGGTGTAGTGGTATCGCGTCTGACCGGCAATCGGAAGATCCCGGGTTCGATTCCCAGGTGGTACTTCATTTTTTCATTTGTTGTTTTCTCTTTCTCGTCTTGCGCGGAACATCTCCTATACAAGCGTCGTTCTTTACGTTATTTATACTGCGTGTTCTTTGCAGTTGAATGTATATTAATGTTACGGCATGCGGGAGGTGCCCCCTTGGGGCATTGGTTTCTGCGAGTATGTAGAGGAATTACGGCATTTGGAAGAGTGAAGTCCATGGTGTAGTGGTATCGCGTCTGACCGGCAATCGGAAGATCCCGGGTTCGATTCCCAGGTGGTACTTCATTTTTTCATTTGTTGTTTTCTCTTTCTCGTCTTGCGCGAACATCTCCTATACAAGCGTCGTTCTTTACGTTATTTATACTGCGTGTTCTTTGCAGTTGAATGTATATAATGTTACGGCAAGCGGGGTGCCCCCTTGGGGCATTGGTTTCTGCGAGTATGTAGAGGAATTACGGCATTTGGAAGAGTGAAGTCCATGGTGTAGTGGTATCGCGTCTGACCGGCAATCGGAAGATCCCGGGTTCGATTCCCAGGTGGTACTTCATTTTTTCATTTGTTGTTTTCTCTTTCTCGTCTTGCGCGGAACATCTCCTATACAAGCGTCGTTCTTTACGTTATTTATACTGCGTGTTCTTTGCAGTTGAATGTATATAATGTTACGGCATGCGGGAGGTGCCCCCTTGGGGCATTGGTTTCTGCGAGTATGTAGAGGAATTACGGCATTTGGAAGAGTGAAGTCCATGGTGTAGTGGTATCGCGTCTGACCGCAATCGGAAGATCCCGGGTTCGATTCCCAGGTGGTACTTCATTTTTTCATTTGTTGTTTTCTCTTTCTCGTCTTGCGCGGAACATCTCCTATACAAGCGTCGTTCTTTACGTTATTTATACTGCGTGTTCTTTGCAGTTGAATGTATATAATGTTACGGCATGCGGGAGGTGCCCCCTTGGGGCATTGGTTTCTGCGAGTATGTAGAGAATTACGGCATTTGGAAGAGTGAAGTCCATGGTGTAGTGGTATCGCGTCTGACCGGCAATCGGAAGATCCCGGGTTCGATTCCCAGGTGGTACTTCATTTTTTCATTTGTTGTTTTCTCTTTCTCGTCTTGCGCGGAACATCTCCTATACAAGCGTCGTTCTTTACGTTATTTATACTGCGTGTTCTTTGCAGTTGAATGTATATAATGTTACGGCATGCGGGAGGTGCCCCCTTGGGGCATTGGTTTCTGCGAGTATGTAGAGGAATTACGGCATTTGGAAGAGTGAAGTCCATGGTGTAGTGGTATCGCGTCTGACCGGCAATCGGAAGATCCCGGGTTCGATTCCCAGGTGGTACTTCATTTTTTCATTTGTTGTTTTCTCTTTCTCGTCTTGCGCGGAACATCTCCTATACAAGCGTCGTTCTTTACGTTATTTATACTGCGTGTTCTTTGCAGTTGAATGTATATAATGTTACGGCATGCGGGAGGTGCCCCCTTGGGGCATTGGTTTCTGCGAGTATGTAGAGGAATTACGGCATTTGGAAGAGTGAAGTCCATGGTGTAGTGGTATCGCGTCTGACCGGCAATCGGAAGATCCCGGGTTCGATTCCCAGGTGGTACTTCATTTTTTCATTTGTTGTTTTCTCTTTCTCGTCTTGCGCGGAACATCTCCTATACAAGCGTCGTTCTTTACGTTATTTATACTGCGTGTTCTTTGCAGTTGAATGTATATAATGTTACGGCATGCGGGAGGTGCCCCCTTGGGGCATTGGTTTCTGCGAGTATGTAGAGGAATTACGGCATTTGGAAGAGTGAAGTCCATGGTGTAGTGGTATCGCGTCTGACCGGCAATCGGAAGATCCCGGGTTCGATTCCCAGGTGGTACTTCATTTTTTCATTTGTTGTTTTCTCTTTCTCGTCTTGCGCGGAACATCTCCTATACAAGCGTCGTTCTTTACGTTATTTATACTGCGTGTTCTTTGCAGTTGAATGTATATAATGTTACGGCATGCGGGAGGTGCCCCCTTGGGGCATTGGTTTCTGCGAGTATGTAGAGGAATTACGGCATTTGGAAGAGTGAAGTCCATGGTGTAGTGGTATCGCGTCTGACCGGCAATCGGAAGATCCCGGGTTCGATTCCAAGGTGGTACTTCATTTTTTCATTTGTTGTTTTCTCTTTCTCGTCTTGCGCGGAACATCTCCTATACAAGCGTCGTTCTTTACGTTATTTATACTGCGTGTTCTTTGCAGTTGAATGTATATAATGTTACGGCATGCGGGAGGTGCCCCCTTGGGGCATTGGTTTCTGCGAGTATGTAGAGGAATTACGGCATTTGGAAGAGTGAAGTCCATGGTGTAGTGGTATCGCGTCTGACCGGCAATCGGAAGATCCCGGGTTCGATTCCCAGGTGGTACTTCATTTTTTCATTTGTTGTTTTTCTCTTTCTCGTCTTGCGCGGAACATCTCCTATACAAGCGTCGTTCTTTACGTTATTTATACTGCGTGTTCTTTGCAGTTGAATGTATATAATGTTACGGCATGCGGGAGGTGCCCCCTTGGGGCATTGGTTTCTGCGAGTATGTAGAGGAATTACGGCATTTGGAAGAGTGAAGTCCATGGTGTAGTGGTATCGCGTCTGACCGGCAATCGGAAGATCCCGGGTTCGATTCCCAGGTGGTACTTCATTTTTTCATTTGTTGTTTTCTCTTTCTCGTCTTGCGCGGAACATCTCCTATACAAGCGTCGTTCTTTACGTTATTTATACTGCGTGTTCTTTGCAGTTGAATGTATATAATGTTACGGCATGCGGGAGGTGCCCCCTTGGGGCATTGGTTTCTGCGAGTATGTAGAGGAATTACGGCATTTGGAAGAGTGAAGTCCATGGTGTAGTGGTATCGCGTCTGACCGGCAATCGGAAGATCCCGGGTTCGATTCCCAGGTGGTACTTCATTTTTTCATTTGTTGTTTTCTCTTTCTCGTCTTGCGCGGAACATCTCCTATACAAGCGTCGTTCTTTACGTTATTTATACTGCGTGTTCTTTGCAGTTGAATGTATATAATGTTACGGCATGCGGGAGGTGCCCCCTTGGGGCATTGGTTTCTGCGAGTATGTAGAGGAATTACGGCATTTGGAAGAGTGAAGTCCATGGTGTAGTGGTATCGCGTCTGACCGGCAATCGGAAGATCCCGGGTTCGATTCCCAGGTGGTACTTCATTTTTTCATTTGTTGTTTTCTCTTTCTCGTCTTGCGCGGAACATCTCCTATACAAGCGTCGTTCTTTACGTTATTTATACTGCGTGTTCTTTGCAGTTGAATGTATATAATGTTACGGCATGCGGGAGGTGCCCCCTTGGGGCATTGGTTTCTGCGAGTATGTAGAGGAATTACGGCATTTGGAAGAGTGAAGTCCATGGTGTAGTGGTATCGCGTCTGACCGGCAATCGGAAGATCCCGGGTTCGATTCCCAGGTGGTACTTCATTTTTTCATTTGTTGTTTTCTCTTTCTCGTCTTGCGCGGAACATCTCCTATACAAGCGTCGTTCTTTACGTTATTTATACTGCGTGTTCTTTGCAGTTGAATGTATATAATGTTACGGCATGCGGGAGGTGCCCCCTTGGGGCATTGGTTTCTGCGAGTATGTAGAGGAATTACGGCATTTGGAAGAGTGAAGTCCATGGTGTAGTGGTATCGCGTCTGACCGGCAATCGGAAGATCCCGGGTTCGATTCCCAGGTGGTACTTCATTTTTTCATTTGTTGTTTTCTCTTTCTCGTCTTGCGCGGAACATCTCCTATACAAGCGTCGTTCTTTACGTTATTTATACTGCGTGTTCTTTGCAGTTGAATGTATATAATGTTACGGCATGCGGGAGGTGCCCCCTTGGGGCATTGGTTTCTGCGAGTATGTAGAGGAATTACGGCATTTGGAAGAGTGAAGTCCATGGTGTAGTGGTATCGCGTCTGACCGGCAATCGGAAGATCCCGGGTTCGATTCCCAGGTGGTACTTCATTTTTTCATTTGTTGTTTTCTCTTTCTCGTCTTGCGCGGAACATCTCCTATACAAGCGTCGTTCTTTACGTTATTTATACTGCGTGTTCTTTGCAGTTGAATGTATATAATGTTACGGCATGCGGGAGGTGCCCCTTGGGGCATTGGTTTCTGCGAGTATGTAGAGGAATTACGGCATTTGGAAGAGTGAAGTCCATGGTGTAGTGGTATCGCGTCTGACCGGCAATCGGAAGATCCCGGGTTCGATTCCCAGGTGGTACTTCATTTTTTCATTTGTTGTTTTCCTTTCTCGTCTTGCGCGGAACATCTCCTATACAAGCGTCGTTCTTTACGTTATTTATACTGCGTGTTCTTTGCAGTTGAATGTATATATATATATATATTATATCGTAAAGAACGACGCTTGTATAGGAGATATTCCACGCAAGACGAGAGAGAGAGAACGAAACAAGTGAAAAAATGAGGTAACCACCCGGGAATCGAACCCGGGATCTTCCGATTGCCGGTCAGATGCGATATTTTATTTATACTGCGTTATTATTATTGCGTGTTAATGTTATTTATACTGCGTGTTCTTTGCAGTTGAATGTATATATATACAGGGTGAGTCAAAAGTAGCGCCCGATTTCTGTTTTTTCGGCTGTCAGATTCTTTCTGGGAAGTCATGTTAATAATTGTCTTGCAGATTATTAATTTTCTTAGTTTATTTATTTTTGTTTTTGTTTTGCAGGTTATTGCTGAGAGTTTGGAAAGTTACTGAATTTGCACCAAATTGAACCATGAATTACCTTTCAATGAATCAACGCATTGCGGCCGTGAAACATTACTACAAATGTAATGAACAACCAACGATTGCGGCACGCCGTTTGGCACAGGAATTCGATATTAACCCACCCCAGGGAAGAAACATACGATTGATTGTCGAGAAATTTGAAGCAACAGGGTCGGTAGCCACTGCAAAGAAGTCCGGTCGTCCGAAAACGGCAACGAATGTAGCTAAGGCTGAAGAAGCCATCAGGAGACTGGAACAAAGTCCGCAAAAGTCAACTCGCCGTTTATCTGCAGAGTTGGAAGTGAGCCAATCAAGTGTTATCCGTATCCTTCACCAGAAAAAATGGAAACCTTACATTCCACGCTTACTGCATGCCCTTCATGATGGAGATGACGACCGCCGTCTTCAATTTTGCGAAGAGTTCTTAGCTAAACTTGACGAAGAAGACACAATGCTAGACAACATCTGGTGGTCAGATGAGGCATGTTTTAAGCTTAACGGCACAATTAACAGACACAATTGTGTCTACTGGGCTGCGGAGAACCCAAGAGTGACAGTTGAGAAGGAGGTAAATTTACCTGGCGTGACAGTTTGGGCAGCCATATCTCCATTAGGGATAATTGGACCCTTTTTCTTTGAGGGATCTGTCACTGCAGAAATTTACCTGGATATGCTGCAAACCTTCTTTTGGCCCAGGGTACAAGATCAGGACTGTTATTTCCAGCAAGATGGAGCTCCACCTCATTATGGACGTCATGTTCGTCAGTGGCTTGATGAAAACTTTCCCGGAAAGTGGATCTAAAACCAAACTGATTAAAAAGATCCTTATTTTAACCTCATAATTTTATCACTTCACTGAAATACTAAAATTAAGTCCAAGTACTAAAAACCTTTCTACTGTATATGGTAGCAAGTATGTTACTTTACATCTTTAAACAGATATAGTGTATATGCGAATAAGTATGGTATTTTAAGTCTTAAAAAGATATACTGTATTTCTATATGATTGAATACATATATAACAAAATTGGAAATAATTATGCAAATGTAACTTCCACTTAAACAAAAGAAAAAAAACAAGACATTTGACTAGTCTTGTAGAGATTCAGTGTTCCAACTGATCATCATTTGAACGCCAAAACAAGTTTTCTTTTATTTATACTATATCAAAAGAAAATGATCAGATAATTGACTAGGTATATACTCAATGGCTATTATCCAAGAATACAACTAAAAAACTTATTCTACATTATTCTAATTAATGAAACAAATTTTGCTTCTTTCACAGTAAATATATTTAAACCCTTTGAATACATATTTCCTATTTTACTTTATAATTTGTCACAAAAACAAATGGTTTATTGAGCACACAGACAAGGAAACTCAATAGAGCATGGTCAAACAATGCAAGTTTTATGGTCTCGGTTAAACAAACCTTTTTGGGGGTTTTGGGATAATGTGATTGGTCTGAAACCATACAATGGGGGTTCGAATCCAACTACCACCTATTTTCCCACTTCACTAACCTTTACCTCTCCAGTGGTTAACAATAATGGTTATGCATAGACCAAACATACCATTAACTCGAGTGTAGGTGTGGTACATAATTGGGTTCTGGACCAAAAGGTCGTCATTAGCACAAACCAGGGATGATGAACTTGTTTGCTTGGGGGTCACGTTCATTCCCCACCCACTAACTATCAGTCCAGGGCTGAACTTCTATAGTGAAATATGGATGGAAAAAAATTTTTACTCAACATATACTGGCCCCTACCCATCAAAAATTAAATGGATGGTGATATTACACTACAATGTAATTGTGCCAATAATCCCAAAACATTTTGGTGATGTATATTTGTCAGGAAAATTGAGAGATTTTGAAAACTGGGGTAGGTAAAACCATTTCATGGGCTGGACGCAACCCACAGGCCACCAAATTGCCAACCTTATCCCCCTCATCAAAAAAGAAAACTGAAAAAGTTACATTAACAAATTTTGAAAGGTAAATTCTGTAGCTCATTATTAACATTGGAGTTTAGTTTAAATATAGGTTTTGACCAAATTTTATACCAAATTCACAAAAATTGAGGTTTGTGTCTAATTTATTTGTCATTTGTAGGAAACTTGTCAGGTCCTTTGCAAATAGTTAGGAGCTTGTTTGCAAAGATTAATATTTAATAATTCAATATGTGGAAGAGGCTGGGCCCAAAGGGACTGTAGCCAGTAGATGACACAGTTTGTTGTATTTTATAAGTATAGAACTATGCCTTAGTTAGTCTCCATTAGATAACTTAAGTGTGGTGTTTGATTATTATAAGTACTAACAAGTTATGTAAGTTATGACAGCTTCAAAGCAAACTTACATTTAGAACAAGGTGTATGTTTGCCTATATTTCCACAAGAGGATTTCTACTATTTCATAGGTGAAAGGTGAAACTGGTTGTCATCATAACTCCTCATTTGAGTGACAAATCTAAACTATATAAACAAAAAACTGAAAAAGTATTCAGATTTGGACAATAATTTAAAATAGGCAGAGTTAATTAAAATTTTCGCTTTATCTTTAAATTTGTTTCTTTCCTTTCAACTTCCCTTCTTGTTTTGCTTTAAAACTTTCACTCGTCTTTAAATTTTCTTACATCTTTTAACTTTCCTTCTTAAGCGGACAGTCTCGTAGGGACCGGCCGACCTCAGTGTCATCACTTCGCTTATAATTGGCGGAATTACGTAAATAACTGTAAACGAAATCAGATCGAATGGATCATGGAGCTCTTACACGTAGGATAGTTTATAGCTAGGCTTTTGTATCCTTTTGGAGTCGTGTAAAAGCGTTTTTGAACGTTTCAATACGTATTTATACGATTTTAAATGTTTAAGGCATGATTTCTGGATCATAGTTTCCCTTTTAAGAAAAACGGGCACATCATATAACATGTAAAGTAAAATTTTAAGTGAAAATTTATGTATATTGAACGAATTTGTACGAAGTTATAGATCCATACATTATGAAAGTTAAGAAATTGTGATTTCACACGTTTTGAGTCTATTATTATTATTATTTACTGTAGACGACCATATGATATTGGCCACAGCTGATTAAAAATAGCGAAATTGGCAACTCGTGCAGCAAATTAACAAAGATTGTTCTCAAATAATTTTGTGCTGGCCCCCTGGATGGATAGTGATTCATAGTTAATCCTATCGGTGTAATGAGAGAAATGAAATTAAAAAAATGTAGGTCTTTACACCCCGTGCTGACATTTTTACTAGTTACTACGTAAGATATTGCGGTATCTGTCAATATGTTGCTAACATTATGACGATGAACAGTTGTGGTAATACAAATTTCCTGAAAGTTATTAATATTGTTACTAGTTTATTTTTTAAGTGCGCTACTTTTTATTCAGGCTTTACTCTTGGCCTATCTAAATTTTAGACCTACTTCATTTTTTTATTTCGCAGTCTTCTGAGTCGAGCCTACTTAGTATTTATTCAACGAAAATCACATCTAAATATTTTATGCAAACCAAACTCTTCCTTTCCTTCCTATAGGCACTGTAACAAAGGCTTCCTTTAAAAATTAATTTACTCATTAAAAAAGTACATTAAACAGACTTAATAGGTTGTGCAAACTTCATTAATCCCTGATAAGTTCTACATGAATTAAAAGGCTAGGTAGGCTTAGACATCGATTCAAGAAGCAGAGCTGTAGACAACTTTTTTAGTTCAGGGGTGCTTTCCTTTTTTCAGAGGTTAAAACCTCTAGTAGGGGCCAAGAACTAAAGGCTATTAAAGGGTGGATAATAGACCTTTTATTCTGGATGAATGAAACTAACACACATGAAAAACTGACTGAATACTCACAGCTTAGGCTACGTTGAAGACGGAAGATCTATGCTAAAGATGAACCAGCCTAGCTATGTGTCCATAAACTGGACTTCCATACTTTATTGCTAAACAATTACAGCTGAAATGTCGGCTTTTTTAACCTAAATTTAATAACCGAATGGAAATTTATGAACTTCTTACCTTCAGATGATATAAAATCTTAAATTTAATTTTTGACACGTATGATGAACTTTTTATTCCTGCTTCTTCTCCCTTTCGGCCTTCTTCTTATCGTGATTTTTTCTTTCTTCCAAAAAAACATGTAGCTATTTCTACCTATGGGGTCTTTTTTCTTTTCAACCCGTATTAAGATGGAGGCTGAATAAATTCGTCTGATATGAACGAGGAAAATATTACAAACTATGCTTTTCCATTACAACTTTTAGAGATATGTACCAATATACATATATATATATATATATATATATATATATATATAGAGAGAGAGAGAGAGAGAGAGAGAGAGAGAGAGAGAGAGAGATAGATAGATGTACAGTCAGATAGACATATTTATCGTCGACACTCGGAACTGAAAAATACAGGTGCATAATTCTAAGAAACAGAACAGAAATCGTGATGAGGTTTGTACGGGCTTTTATCAGTTTTTAGAGACGTGTATTGTTTGTTAAACAAAAAGGAGGTTTCAGCTTTGCTTACAACTTTTAGTTTGATTAGCTTATCGTAAATCAACAGAAGTGTCAGAAATATAATATTGTATCAAGATTTGAAAAATACCTGTTTAAATTTTCCTTCCTGCCGGAAATTCTTTTCATGACGTGGACCCTTGGGAGCAATCGCGAAGACAATAGCGCCTGAACATTTGAAAAACATTTTTCCCTTTTATAATACACTTAACAAAAATATAAAAATAAGTTACAGATCTAAAATTTACGTTAAAAATAAAATAAACTATATGAAGACATACATTTTTAAGATTCTCAAAATTGATATATATATATATATATATATATATATATATATATATATATATTTTGTGTGTGTGTGTGTGTGTGTGTGTCCCGCGGATTTTTATTTCCGTACGAGTTGTTCGTTTATTTTTTATTCTTTCTTTTTTCCTTATATGATTTGATAATTTATTTTATATTTCTTTCTTTTTCCCCGTAGGGAGTGTTACACGAATTTTAGATGAACTTTTTTCCGTACGAATTGTTCGTTTATTTTTTATTTCATGCGAGTTGTTTTATCCCACTTTAGACCTATGGTAGCCCCGTAGGGAGTGCTTACACGAATTTTAGATGAACTTTTTTCCGTACGAATTCGTTTATTTTTTATTTTTCCGTACGGTGTTCATTTATTTTTTATTTCGTACGAATCGTTCATTTATTTTTATTTTTATTTTTTCAGTACGAAGTGTTCGGTGATTTAATTATTTTTTTCCTTACATGAATTGTTCATTTATTTTTTATTTTTTGCTTACACGAATTGTTCATTTATTTATTTTTCTCTTTTTCCCCGTAGGGAGTGCTTACACGAATTTTAGATGAACTTTTTCCGTACGAATTGTTCGTTTATTTTTTATTTCGTACGAGTTATTTTAACATCCGTCTTAGGCATACGGTAGGGATTTATTTTCCGTACGAATTGTTCATTTAATTTTTATTTTTTTCCTTACACGAATTGTTCATTTATTTATTTTTCTCTTTCGCTGTACTAATATGTTTACACGTTTCGTATATCTTCAATATAATTAATATAACCATACTTTCCTGTACTAATATTTTGTTAATACTATGTTTGGTATGATTATATATATTTAATATAACTGTATATATATTTTTCCTCTACTAATATTTTGATAATGCTCTGTTTTGTATGATTATTTAATATTTTCCATTCATGATGCTATTATTTGATCATATATATGCCTCATTGTATATCCATTAATTCAGTTAAATAATTAGAACGATGTATTGGTGTTTTATTTATTCCTTTTTGTTTGTACACAATTATATCATTTGTTTTGTTTAGTTTCTAAAGCGGATTTTGGAATAATTAATTAATTGCTAATTGTCAAATCGAACTTCTAAGCCAACTGATGGATGAATATATGGTTTAATTAAATAATTATTGCTATCCGGCAACTCAGCCTTCTCAGCCAACTGGCTGATTAATATATGGATTAATTTAATAAATAAAGAAATCTGGCAACTCAACCTTCTAAGCCAACTGGCTGATTAATATATGGAATAATTAAACAGATATTGCTATCTGGCAACTCAATCTTCTAAGCCAACTGGCTCTCTCTCTCTCTTAGGTTAGGTATGCCCCTTTGGGAGATGAGGCCGTCCCACCTTCTCCCCCAAAGAGGTTTCCCCCCTTGCAACAAAGGGGGTGGGGGTGCCTTGCAGCAAAGGGGGTGGGGTGCCTTGCAATAAAGGGGGTGGGGGTTGGCACCAAGGCGGTGGATGGCACTCTTGCAACATTATGCAATTGCATTGCACTCGACCATTTTGAGGTTATACTACTGGTGGTTGCATATCGAGTTCCGCCCATGCCCACCTATCCACCCAACCATGCTAGGCACTTTCCGCGCGTGTTATGTTTTCACTCTGATGTCAGATCACTGTTTACTAAGTTTACACCGTATAATCTTTCCTTGAGTCTAATACTCCATCAGGTTTTGGGATTCCAATTTGGTCTTAATGAAACCATCTTTCCGTAACTCACCACACACAGATAATGATGCCTCAGTTACCAACTTAACGTATCTCTCCACAGCTTGCGTATGACACTGCATTTCCCCCATCTCAACGTGAAGGTGAGTGTTGCTACGCAGGTCCGTTTCCTGGCATAAGTAGACTATTCCTGGCATAAGCAAACTAAGCGGCCGCTTAGGGCCCCGCTGCTACTAGGGAGCCCCTAGACAGGCTCCCAGGTCATAGCTCAGTGGGCAAGAATAGGAATATAGCTGAAGTTATTATTAATATATTATTATTATTATTATTATTGTCGTATTAATTAAGTTTTTGTATGAGACAAATGTGATAAAACTGAGACAAACGAAACGTTTTGGTCGTTATGTGTAAATAACTATTGAGATCTTATTTCTATATTATTTAACTTTACTCTTACTATATGCTTATACTTTCCTAAATGCTTAATTTTTCTAGTACTGTAAAACATTATTTCACTAATTTACTAATTATTAAGAGATTTTGTAACACTTTAAAACCTAGGATTATTTTCGTTATGTTTTCAAGTTTATTAATTAATTCTTTTCTCATCTTTTTCAGATAATGTGAATTTTGTTGGTTAAAACCTAAATGGTCTGATTATTTGAATGTATTTGATTAACGTTACAATTATAACAATTATTATTATTATTATTATTATTATTATCATTATTATTTAGCAGATTAGTTGTGGTTAACTAGATGTGACTTCGTGCATCTTGGAAAATGAAACGACATTATCCATCAGGAGCTGAAAAACGGAAAAAGAAGAAAATAGAGGAGGAGAAGCTTTCCAGTAGCACAGGCGAGATGTGCCACTTGTATATTCTTATGATTACAGTTCAGGCAACTAGGTTAGGTAGACCATCAAGCTAGGCAAGTGCTCAGGAATCGTGTAGAGTAAGCTAGTCTTTGTAATATTTATAATATTTCGAAATGTGAAATTTAATGGATCACATCACCTCAAATTCTGTTCACACAGATCAATTATCAAACAAGATAAGAAAGAGTATTTTAGCAAAAATTAACAGAATATGTAATGTTATGTTCTTCTCAGGAGCACTACTGAAATATTTGGAAAGGCCATCCTCAGCAAAGACTGATGAGCATCATGAGCCAACAGCAGGACCATCCTCTATGCAACCTCAAACACCAGTAGAAGTAGAGCCTGATGAACCAACAAGTGGCCCATCTTCTGTTCAGCTTCAAACACCACACACAGGCATTTCTATTGAGCAACAAGAACCAAGATCTGCTCCACCGCTTGATCCGTATGACTGGCCAGTTGTCCTGTCAGATGCCTTGAAGACAGATCTGGTGTCTCGAGGACCATTTCAAATCAGTCCAGATTTCACATTCCCTAAAAGAGAGGACGGTAGAAGCGTTCATCACTATTACATGTAAGGGGTTCCAAAAAACCTTAGCCCCCCCCCCCCCCCCATTTGCAGCTTACATGTTTACTTATATCGAAATAGTTTTTAGTGATTATAAAAATATATAAAATTCTTTATTTATTGCAGGTATTAAAATTACTCTAGCTGATAAAGTGATAATATAATGGCTTCTCAATTAATTGGTGATTCGGAGAGGCAACGTGTGATAGATCGCATACAAGCAATAACATTTCGGGAAGCTCGTGATGCTGGAGCCACCATTATAACACGTTCATGGGTTGCCAAAAAGTTGCGAAGAAGAGAGGACTTCGTCAAAAGAAATTGGAATAAAACTTTGGATGAATGTGAAATGGATAAAACCAAATCTGGGCGCCCAAATTTGCCACGCTTTCAGGAAACAAAGGACATCATTGAAAGCGGTACGCATAATCGGAAAAACAGCTGTGCTAAACTTTCTAGAGAGATCGAAGTGTTGAGAGGAAAGATCGTTAGTGGTGAGATCATTCGACTGTACCGTCATAGGCAAGGTTTAAAGCCTTGGCATGAACTTCCAAAGCCAAAAAAACTCAACATCGATGACAGAATGTGGTTTGCCCATTATCTTGAAGATTGGGATGTGGATGATTTCATGCATTTAGCTGTCTCCGATGAATTTTTTGTTTACGTAACACGTCGGCCTAACTACCAAAATGATCGAGTGTGGGCCACAACACCAGATGAAATCGATGACAATGAACATTATCGCGAATTATTAAAAAGTCCATACTGTGTTGGTGTGTTTGTTTTGTTCAATGCAAAGAAGCTCATGTGGATGCTGAAGCCAAATGGTCAGAGTTGGGATGGACAGTATTTTCGTGATATTATTCTATCCCAGCATGTCATTCCTTTTCTAAGAAACCCAAACAATGTTATGGATGTCGATCAGGTCACACTTCTGCACGATAAGGCCCCTGCTTTAAGGCACTAGCTACTCAACAGTTGTTGCGGAACCATGAGATCGATTTCTTTGGAAATGAAGAATGGCCAGGAAATTCTCCTGACCTGAACGTCTGTGAACACATTGGATCAGTTATAAAGGACAAGGTTGAATGTCTCTTGTTTCAAGAACCTGCAGCAAATCGATTTTCGAAGGATACAATGACGCAACACATTGAAACTGTTTTAGCAAATTTGCGTAACGATCAAGATCTATTCACGTCACTTTTGGCAAGCTACCCAAAGCGAATTCAAGCTGTCTTGGAAGCCAAAGGCGGGAACACCAAGTTTTAATTGTTTCTCATTAAATGCAGGATTAAATTCTCTTTTGTAAGGTATGTTTAGTTTTACTGTACCTCTAATGGTTTAGGCCATGGGCGGGGGGGCTAAGGTTTATTGGAGCCCCGTACAGAACATTAATTAATGGGGAAAAAATAAAGCGAAGCTGGCTGATGTACTCTAGAAGGAATGATGCTCTTTATAGCTTCTGCTACAAGTTGTTTTCAAGGAAGTCGTACAAATTAATTACGGACAGACTTTCAGACTGGATAAACGTTGGTTCGCTTCTGAAAGGCCATGAAAATAGTTCAGAACATGCAGATAACATGGCAACATGGAAGGATCTGGAACTGCGGCTAAAAACTGGGAGGACCATTGACCAAACTGAAATGTCATTAATGGAGGTAGAGCGAAGAAGCTGGCAAGATGTTCTCACACGTCTTGTAAGTATAATCCAATCACTGGCAGAGAGAAACCTTGCTTTCAGGGGGTCTTCCTCTACATTGTACAATCGAGACAATGGCAACTTCTTGGAGGTTGAGCTGCTTGCCAAATTTGATCCAGTGATGAAACAACACATCAGCAGAGTCGAAAGTGGCCAATATAGTCATTCAAGTTACCTAGGAAACATCATTCAAAATGAGCTCATTGGGTCCATTAGTGGGAAGATCTTGGATGCCATTGTTGCAGAAATAAAACAAGCTAAATATTACTCACTCATTTTAGAATGCACTCCAGACATAAGCCACCAAGAACAGATGTCGATTATTATCAGAACTGTTGAAATGGGTGAAGTACGAGAAATAAAAGAATACTTCTTGGGCTTTCTTGAGGCTTCAGAAAGTACGGGCCTGGGTTTATCAGTTCTGATTCTGGAGAGACTAGATGAACTGAATATTCACTTTGATGACTGCAGAGGATATTCATATGACAACGGAGTGAACATGAAGGGCAAGAACAAAGGTGTTCAGGCAAGGTTATTAGAGAAGAACTGTCGTGTACTCTATGTTCCATGTGGGGCTCACACTCTGAATCTTGTAGTGGCTGATGCAGCTAAAGCTTCCACAGATGCCATCAGCTTCTTTGGCAACGTACAAAAATTGTACAACCTTTTTGCAGCAGCTACACAGAGATGGACAATCCTAAAGAAGCACGTGAACATAACACTCAAGTCTTGGAGTGAAACCACAAACCAGGTGGGAGAGCCGACTTAAGAGCATTGAGGCTGTGCGATACCAGAGCCACAACATCAGAGAGGCCCTGTTGGAAGTCAGAAACAATGCCACAGATGCCATAGCCAGGACTGAAGCACAAGTACATGCAGAGGAGGTAGTGTCTTATCGCTTTCAGATTTGCACAATAGTATGGTATGACATTCTTCATGCAGTTAACCATGTGAGGAAACTTCTGCAGTCTCCTACAATGCAGTTTGATGTGGCAGTCAACCTCGTCACAAAAACAAAAGACTCACTCACCAGCTACAGAAACACAGGTTTTGTTGCAGCACAAGTCGTAGCTAGGTACATATGTGAGGAACTGGCCCTCGAAATTAAGAACTTGCCGACTTTACCTTCACACAACATGACTGCATTGGAGCTTCTCTCCTTCATTCATCAGAAGCAACTGGTGGAACTATACCCCAATCTCTGGGTTGCACTAAGAATTGCCTGCACTTTACCTGTGACAGTAGCGTCAGCCGAGAGGAGCTTCTCTAAGATGAAGCTAATCAAGAACTACCTCATATCATCAATGGGGCAGGATCGCCTCAGTGGCCTTGGCATCATAAGCATCAACCAGAACGTTGGAAGGGAGATTTCATATGATGATGTTATTGATGATTTCGCCCAGAAAAAATCTAGGAGGCAAAAATTTTGAAGATACAAACTGTTCTGTATAACTGTTAGCTGTTACACGATTGTATCGTTGAGTTAGTAATTGTTTGGTAGTTGATAATTGCATTATTTTTTATACATAGTTCTGTGTCATTTATTCTAAATAATGTATAAGCTAATTTTCAGGAATTTCATGAGTATTTTTTCTGTTTGTCTTCTGAAAGTACATATTTGTTGTTTTGGACATAAATGTTTCATTAAAATTGTTTCATAATTGTTTTTTATTAACACAGTGTTGAAAAAGTGGTTAGAAATAACCGCATATATTTCCAAATAAAATATAAACAAACTAAATAAAAATAAAAACCCTCGTTTCTAACCAACTAGTGAAGTTGGGTTTCCCTAATTAACAAAAAGAAGGAAAAAAAAAGTTTCTGGGACAAAGAAAAACGGAGCTTTGTCCAGTCTTGAAAATTTTTGACCGCATGAAGCGGGCCCTTTTTTCTCAAAAAAAAATTAAAATGCTCGTGGTTACCCAAACCGGGAAACTGAGTCAACCTTCAAACCTAACAACCTTTAATTAAACCTTATCCTTAATTAATAACCACTGCAATTAATCAAAAACCATGTTTAACTAAATAGAGGCCTATCAGAACTAGGTGTAAGTAAGTTAAAGAAAATAACTAAGGTAAGAGAAAAACTAGGTACCTAGACGAAACTCGAACCGGGCTACAACGGCCCTAACTCAATAATTAAATGGCTGTTATAGCCCCTATTAAAACCTAAAGGCAATATAGCCCTAACTTAACTTAAATAAAACCTTCAAAACCTTAAACCTTTAAAACCAAAAACTTAAGGGCAATCCAGCCCTAGCCTAACTTAACCTGCAAAACCTAGGTCTGGGAAATAGCCCCTACAAATAAATAACCTAGCAGTGTGTTAAACAATAACCTAAAACTTAACAACTAAAATTAAAACCTGGAAACTAAATGAAACTTATGAATCAGTTAGAAACTGAAAGGGTAACGTTCAACTGGCAACTTCATTTTTGGTAAGTCTAAATTAATTTTGATGAATTTAGCTTCACCATAGTTAGTAATCTGGCTGCTGACCAAATTTAACCTGAAAACCACTGCAACCTACAGTGAAAAAGTCTGTAGCTGTGTTGACAGTGTCTAAATAGGCCATTATTATTTCTATAATTACCGTGTCTATTTAAAGTAAACTTAATCTAATATTACCCCAAAATAAAAATAATCTCTCTCAAGCTAAATAAAATAAATTCTAAACAATAAATTTTTCAATACACAGCCATTTTTTGTATGTGTGTGCTGAGGTGATGTAGTAAGGCGTGAGTTGGTGGATGGAAGGTTGGGACCTCAAATGGGTATACTGCTTAGGGCCCCCTAATGGCTAGAAACGGCCCTGTTGCTACGTTCTTGATGTAAGACTGAACCTCGTTATCATCCCATATTTTTTGTAAGTGGAGGTTCTGTTATCTCAACTGCCTGCTACTCTTATGAAATCAGTATAGTCGATGGCATCATAGTTGATGGGTGGAATCCTGAACTGCCTGATTGTAGGTAGGTTCCCTTCTTTCTGCTGTAAACGTGCTGCTAGGATTCTTCTCAGCGCAAGTTCTCGAATGCGACTTCGTACATCTGTTAGCATAGCAAGCAATATATTTTCAGGATGTGCAAAGTAACTATTCCGGCCAATGACATCATATACAATCTGTTTCTCCTTTACCTGCATGTAGCAGGAGCATTTTACCAACTGAAATAAGTTTCGTGTTCCATTATAACACGATGGAGAAGTCTTAATGTTGAACTACACCGGTGAGTAAACTCTTATCACGTAAGTTGCCAAAAGTGCATAGTTCATCGGAAAGATTACTTGTATTCACATATGATCTAAGAATTCGGTTTGCAGTTGCAAGCCATCTAGAATGTAACATAGGTCTAGGATTACGTTGTGCCAGATCTGTTGGGCACTCTCCTGAGGATACTACTTGACACATATCGAAGAGGTACTTTTGGTCCTTGCTCAAAGTTTTTATATTGTTGATTATTGGCAAAGGCTCTTGAGCTTCAATAGGCTCAAACTGTGAAATAGGGTTAAGTTCGCATTTAGCCAGTGCTTTGCCAATGGGACCCGAAAAAGCGTTTGGACCAGGTGTCACATCATCAATTTGTAGTCGGAGATATCGTAATGGTAACTCATTAGTATGCAATAAGCAAATAATCCATTGTAGAGGACGGCCTAGCACGTTCAAGCAAGCGAATCACTCCACTTTTGAAACCGGTATTGACATTAGTACCATTGCATCCTATTGCTGCAATAGAATCCACTGGAAAATCTTTCGGTACTTTCCTGTTATCCCGGACCCCAGACTTTTTGTCAGATTCGTAAGCCTCTTGCCAGATTGCCAAATTTCATTGCCAAATTTTTTTTTAATGTTAAGTAACTAACCAAACCAAACCAAACTTAATCTAACGTAACCAGGGGTTGGGTTAGGTTAGGTTAGTTACTTAACATTTAAAAAAAATTTTTGGCAATGAAATTTGCCAAGTGGCGTCCGAATCTGGCAAAAAGTCTAAGGTCCAGGATAACAGGAAAGTACCAATCTTTTTCTTGTAGGCACTCTATGATGCCGGCTTCTATGACATTTGCTGTTCCTGATGCAACATTAATATGAGCAAGGTATTCCGATCTTGGTTCCAAGATGAGAGATGCATGTTCTTCGGTGATATCTTCAATATAGTACTCGTTTGTTTTTTTCAAATTGTCCTTGGTTTTGTCCTTTCTTCCATCAAAGTACAATCTCCGACGGCATTTGTATTGCCGAAACTTGGCGCTTGCTCTCTCTTCTTCTCTCTTTCTCGCTTTATTTTATTTTCACCAATAATTACTGTTCTATTACTCTAAAAAAAATGCCAACATCCTGTAGGAGTTTCAAGGCTCATTTGGGCTTCATAGTATAGATATGAACGTTTTTGTTGGGAAAAAGCTTCACTTGTATCAGAATCTGAAGACGAGGTAATCTGAATATTTGATGTAACAACCGTTGTTCACGTAGGTCAAACAACAACATGGGTCTTATGGCTCACCTTCACCATAGGCCAAACAACAACAAGGATCTTATGGCCTACCTTAGCCAAAGGCCAAAACAAAGGTCTATTGGCCTACCTAAGTCATAGGCTAAACAACAACATGGGTCTTATGGCTCACCTTGAACATAGACCAAATTATTACAGGGGCTTATGGCCTACTTTGGCCACAGGCAAAACTACTGCAAGGGTTTTATGGCCTACTTTGGCCATATACCAAACTATTACGGGTATTATGGCAAAACTTCGTCATAGGCCAAGCAACAACAAGGGTCTTATAGCCTACTTTGGCCATAGGCCAAACAACAACAAGGGTCTTATGGCTCACCTTGGCCAAAGGCCAAACAACAGTAAGTGTGATAAATGCTCGGTATGAATTGGTCCCCAATTAACCCACCCCTAATATCTCCAGTCTAACTGTAGAGTAGGTTAAGTCTAGCCTTGTAGGGGTCAGCCTAGAGATTCCGAAAATGGTCCAGAGTGGCCAGAGTAAATTGAGGTCCACAGTAGGATTCCTCACCAAATTAGGTTAGGGTAATTTACCTTAACCTTTGTTAATCTAAGAGTTGATGCTAGGTCTTAGCCCACAATGTAGGCCTAATTTAACTCGACCTAGTTTAGAAACAAATGATCACTTACTGAGTGTTATTGGATAGTCCTTCTTCTCTTTGCTCAATTTTTGAGAGCGTACTTGCTGGTGGAAATCTTTTCTGTTTTCAAGCTCCTTCGTTCGCCATGTCGTTCTTCCTTCCCACCAGTTCCTTCTGTTCTTCTCCCGGCTTTTTCCACCAGTGTCCTTTTAGTTTGTTGGTTGATCGGTAGTGTATGTCTACTCCCGAGCACGCTCTAACACACAGTATATAAATACTAGTGTGGAGAATAACTCTGGTGAGTAACCAATTGGTTTCATCCACCCAGTTATTGACATAAAAGGAGTTTAATAATTGTTAGATTAACTACCTACCTACTCAGTGGACTATTTTCGTTACCTCCCAACTACCCACACGTATCAGTTTTCCATAATAAGGGTCTTATGGCTCACCTTGGCCATAGAACAAACAACAAGGGTCTTATGGTTCACCTTGGCAACAGGACAAACAACAATAAGAGTCTTATGGTTATGGCTCAACTTGGCCATTGGCCAAAACAGCAAGGGTCTTATTGCTCATCTTGGCCATTGTTGTTTTATTTGATTTGATTGGGTTCAGAATCCCAGCTGAGCCCTGAACGGCCAAGTTCTGAGGGGCTACTTCAATCTACAGCCCAAGTTAAACTAGACTAAACAAACTTACAGACTTGGAGGTCCTATTAGGTCCTACCTCAGGGTTGCTGACTCGATGTGGGCCTACTTTAGGCCTCAGTTGCATACAATTAAGATAAAAAACAAAAGGTGCACTATTTATGGTCTTCTTTCTAAATCTTGCGACAACACCACAACCTGCACCATTGCACGATGCAACAATCCTGTATCTAAACAACCAAACTGAATTGTAAGAGAGCTGTCTATAGGACCACGCCCTGTAAGTGCCGCATTCAACAAACGAGTAGAAAGGACGTGCCAGTGCCCAAACAATGATGCCACAAGAACCCAAAAATGCTAGCTCTAAATTAAGTGAATTTTTCACTAACCTTACAATTATGAGATGGATATATACACACCTTAACTTAATATATATAAGCAATGCTGCATCAATCAACTTAGTCATCATATCGCCTTGGGACAACAATGGCTCTTCCTCTTCTAGATTTCCTCACAGCCATAGGCAGTGGCGTAACTATGCCGACGCAGCCGATGCAGTGGCATCGGGACCCGTGTCTGAAAGGGGCATGATTCGATTAAATCATCTCAATGTTTCTTTGTAGGTGGCGAACAAAATATTTGAACAAGAAAGCGAACAAGAAAATTTGAAATTGAGCGACTGTTATTAACGCAAAGATAATAACTTTTTAACAGGTAAGTTATATCATATCATTATAGAAATAGGGTCATAACTAAAAAATATGCATTTTGAGATATTTGTGATAATTTAAATTATAAAACTTTTATAAGTTTATATTATTAATTTGACAATTTAGTTTACGGCTATATTACATTGGATTTCACAGAATTCAAACAAATAATTTTTTAAAAAGAGTAGTATTTTCATTTAGGATTTCTACAAATATATAATTTTTTTTAAACTAAAAATAGAGATGGGCGTGTCGTCTTTCATCGTTGATAGCCATAAAACAGCGTTATTCAGATATACTGAAAGTCGGTTCTAGGACAATTGCCCCCTGGAGAACTGCCCCTGGATAACTGCCCCCATGGGATAATTGCCCCCTGAAGAACTGCCCCTGGATAACTGCCATATATCACACTCTAAAATTGCAAGTTGTGGGCTATTCCCCTCAAAAAGTCCAGCACATAGCCTTTCTCAAAGTATTCTATGATGGTTGCTATTCTGGCTGTCGAATTTTGATAAGGTTTCCGCTAAGGTGGTGCTGGCTCTCCTGCAATCATCTGGTTGATGGTGATGTTGGTCAGTGCCTGCTCCCTCTTCAACACTTCAAGAAACCGCCAGATATTTGGATGGAATGAAGTAATGTTAGCTTGCATATGGTTATGCCATCCTTCTAAGGAGTTGTTGGTGCGAGGTAGATCTTCTGTCTGTCTGTCTGTCCCATCCTAAAACACGGAAACGGCTCCTCGAGAGAAAAAATTATTAGGTAAAAGTTGCTTAAAATTAATCGAAACCTACGGGAAAATTATTGAATGCCCGGTTAGGTCAACTGTCCGCCCTTGACGATTAGTTCGGTTAAGTCATGATATTTTCGTTAAAAATAACGAAAATATCACGACTTAACCTAACCAATCGTCAAGGGCGTACAGTTGACCTCACCGAACATTCACTTAACCAATAATTTATTGTTAAATTATTGGAGGGAAAAATTCCTCAAAGTTGATAATGAGGGCAAACAACAGTATTGTAATAAGTCTGATGTATTGCTAAGTAATATATCTATCCCTAATGATGCTCTAGCTTGTCAGGATGTAAATTGTAGAATTCAAACACATATTTTGGAATTTAAAGACATGTATGAACAAATTGTTTCCGCTCTCAATAATGCTAGCCTAGAATTAAATACCTTTAGGAGAAAAAATTATACATGTAGACCTGGCTGGAGTAATTATGTAGCTGAACTTCATAATGCATCCAGAGATGCTTTTTTAATGTGGTGTGAACAAGGGAAGCCAAGGCAAGGCCCTGTATTACAACAAAAACAGAGGGCTAATGCCAGGTTCAAGTATACGTTAAAGTATATAAAAAATCATGAGGATGAGTTAAGCAGGGATGCTCTGGCTAGAAAGCTTGCCAGTAAGAATCCAAGAAATTTTGGGAAGAATTAAAAACAATGAATAATAGTGCAATGTCTTTCCCTGCTAATATTGAAAATGTATCTGGGACTGAGAATATAGTCAAATTATGGAAGGAACACTACAGTGAGTTATTCAACCCTGTACATAAGAACAATAATGTTAATTGTGATGCTACCTATAGTCCAGATATAAGAGTTACTGTATTTGAGACTAAACAGGCCATAAAATATTTTGATTGTAACAAACCATATGGTATTGATGATATTTCTGCTGAGCATCTGAAATTTAGTAGTGACAGAATAGTGCCTCTGTTAGCTTTGTGCTTTACAGGTTTACTGAAACATGATGTTTTGCCGGATACAATGTTATCCGTTGTTTTGGTGCCAGTACTAAAAGATAAAAAGGGTAAAATCAACAGTAAAGATAACGATAGGTCAATAGCCTTGTCTAAGGCCTTGTCTATGTCTAAGGTGTTTGAATATATACTCAATAATAGACTTGAATGTTACCTGTATACTAATGATAACCAATATGATTTCAAAAAGAAACACGGTACTGATATGTTATGTTATAATGTTATAATGTTTCAGACCAACAAAGACCCTAGGATCCACTCATGGGTGGTCTACCTAACTGTGTTCATAATTGTGTATTGTGCATGTCCTCCGTGGTGGCGGAGGGGACCTAGAATTTTACGTGGGTTCCGAACCACAAGAACATAAGAACATAAGAAATTTTTATAGTGGGCACACTAGGGGCCACTTCGGCCCATCGAGGAGGCTCCACTATGTAAAAACTGCCTGTACATTGGCAACGACTAATTTTTACAAAACTAAATAATTATCAATTTAAAACTAATTAATTATCAATTTAAAACTAAAGATAGAATCTCTGGATCCAGAGGATCAAGTCATAATAGACTACTATCCACAAATATGTTACACTCTATATCTATTTATAACCCAACATGCAAATATATCAGATCCAAAGAATCCAGTCAATTTCATTACGGTATCCATCAATACCAGTACCTTGCCAACCAAAAATAAGTCACGGTCCATATCACTTGCGGACCAAGTCGCAATTTACAACCATATACATTACAATATATATACTTAGGAGGAAAAGTGTAGGTGTGACTGTAAAGACTGTACAGTAATGAAGAAATGTGTGTGCACCCATTTTAAGGTGTTTGTGGGGCAAGTGAAGATCATGAGTTTTTCAATACTATATCAATATAGTATATACTATATCCCACAACACGTGTTGAGCTGTGGGATGGATCCATCACCACAAAGCCTTAATTTTACTACCTTAAACTATACCCAATCTAGCAACATATGCGTCTAATCGATTTTTAAACATGTTTATAGACGTGCTACTAATTACTTCTACCGGCAAACTATTCCAGCTATTTACTATTCTATGCGTAAAAAAGTTCTTGGCAACTGTTGTCTTGAACCTTCTACTTGTCAACTTACACCCGTTATTTATAGTCCTATTATATTGAGATATTTCGAAAAAGCTATCTCTATCTACGTTATCGAACCCATTCATAATTTTGAAAACCTGGATTAGATCACCCCTTAGCCTCCGAGTCTCGAGTGTAGTCAATTTTAACTCCTTAAGCCTATCCTCGTACGACTTTGACCTAAGCGACGGAATCATCTTAGTTGCTCGTCTTTAACTCTTTCGATTTTGTCCATATCTTTGCGCATATGCGGATTCCAAAATTGGACCGCGTACTCCAAATGGGGTCTAACTAATGATTTATAAAGAGCAGTGCCGGCCTTAGGGGTGTGCGAACCGTGCGGTCGCACAGGGCCCGCAACTTAGGGGGGCCCGAAAATTTCACAGAAATTTACCATCGACGTCAGAGTGCCAAAATTGGTGTAAATTAATGTAATTTATTTGTGTAATATATATTTGTGTATTAGCTTGATTTTTCTTTTCTTCTCAGTCATTTAAAACAGTAGATAGATTTTAATGAAAAGATTTTTGTTACTTATATATACCTGCAATTGGTTTATGTTTATTTTTATTAAATCTAGTTAATTCTTTTATGTTTTAGTATTCTTATATTACAATTGCCAAATATTCATTTGTAGTTGATTAAGTTATTTTCTTTTTTGTATATTTACAGACTTTATTTTGTGTATTTACTTTTGTTGAATAGCCTAATTAAATTGAATTATCCTATTCCTAATTAAATATCCTAAGGCTGGCGCTGGTTGAAACCTCTTATGATAGTTTAAATATTTGATAATAATAAAGTAATAAGTAGTAATAATAGTAAAGGCTGTTGGTCTGTTGGTATTCTGTTACAGGTGCACTTGTATAGTTAAATTTTACGTGTTGTACTTGTTAACAATCTACTAAAATAAAATGATTAGCAATGAAAAACAATTTGACTTGTGTCATGGGGGGCCCGTACAGTATACTCTGCACAGGGCCCAAAATATCCTAAGGCCGGCGCTGTAAAGAGGAACTATAATATCGCGCGATTTGTACTCAAAATTCCGAGCTATAAAACCTAACACTTTGTTCGCTTTATTGACCGCTGCTGTACTTTGTTTCGCTACTTTTAAATCACCAGTGACTATAACTCGTAAATCTTTTTCCTGCTCTACGCTTGTTAACTCTTTCCCTGACATACTATACGCAAAATTACCGTTACGCGAACCTATATGCAAAATTTTGCACTTATCGACGTTAAATCTCATTTGCCATGTGACTGACCAATCAACGATTTTATTCAGATCTTTCTGGATTTTACCTCTATCTTCGTCATTAATCGCCCTACCACCCAGCTTCGTGTCATCCGCAAACTTTGAAACTGTACTGACTAGGCCGACATCTAAATCGTTAAATATATAAGAAAAAGCAAGGGGCCCAATACAGAACCTTGAGGAACGCCACTCGCTACATTAGCCCAACACGACTCCGCTCCATCAACGACCACCCTCTGTTTCCTACCTCGCAACCACTCTTCTACCCAATTTATTACCACACCCCTGATTCCATGAGCCTTAGTTTTTTCAATGAGTCTTTTGTGTGGTACGGTGTCAAACGCTTTTTGAAAATCTAAATACACTACATCAACCGCCCGATGACAATCGTAAACGTCAACCACGCTTTGGAAAAATTCTAAAAGATTTGTTGAGCAAGATTTGTTTCGCCTAAAACCGTGCTGCGTATTTCTAACTAGTTTATGCAATTCTAAGTGTTCGACTATACGATCCCTAATTATTGATTCCAGTAGCTTACCTACAACAGACGTTAAACTGATTGGCCTATAATTTCCCGCCGCACCTTTATCGCCTTTCTTAAAGATAGGTGTTACGTTTGCTAACTTGAAATTATCTGGTACGCACCCCTCAGAAATAACGCATTAAAAATCTTTGTTAGCGGCACAACAATGCTATCTTTTAATTCTTTTAGTTGTATGGGATATATGGAATCCGGCCCCGGTGATTTACGCGTTTTCATTTTATCAATATAGCGCATTATCTCCCCTTCACTAACCACGATATTATCCAAAATATTACCATTATCAAAAGGTATTATGTCTATGACCGTAGGGATATTCGTTACATCTTCCATAGTAAAAACTGACGTAAAAAATTCGTTTAGCAAGGTAGCCATTTCCTTGTTTTCAGAAACTAGATCTCCGTTAACATACCTTGTGGTCTGTAAATACCAAACTCTAGATGCTAATGTATTTTTGTGTTTCCTGGATCCCTCTAAGGCACCCGTGCTATCGTACACGATCGTGCTAATCATGACAAATTATTCATGAAACTTGTAAATCGTAATGTACCTGGTTACTTGGTCTGTATATTAATATTCTGGTATAATCACCAGACAATGATTGTAAGATAGGGGTGGGTTAATTCAGAGCAATTCTCTGTGACCAATGGTTCAGGCAGGGAGGGATATTATCCCCCTAGGCCCTACTTATTCAATGTTTATATGGATAATCTATCTGTTGTGCTGAACACCTGTAAAATAGGCTGCTATATTGGTACAATGATTGTTAATCATCTGATGTATGCAGATGATCTAGTTCTTATTTCTCCATCTGCAAAAAGGCTCAGCACACTTTTGAAGGTATGTGAAAGGTATGGGAAGGATGACATAAAATTTAATCCTGATAAAAGTCATGTTATGATTATGAGGACTGAGGCCTACGAGTATATAAAATTTCCTGAATTTCAATTGAGTGGTATGGTGCTGTCAGAAGTAACCCAGACTAAATATCTTGTCCACATACTAACTGATAGTCTTTCAGATGACTGTGATATTCTAAGGCAATGTAGACAATTACTGTATATGCTCAGGGAAATACTTTGGTTAGAAAATTTCATATGCGTGTACATTAGATGTTAAATTGATTTTGTTCAAAACTTTTTGTACTCCAATGTATACAGCTCATTTGTGGTGGAACTACAGGGTGTATAATTTGAGAAAATTATATGTCGCATATAATAATATTTTTAGGAGTTCATTAAGAACTCCAAGATTTATAAATGGTGCTCCTTCTAGTGTCAGTATGCTGTTTGTAGTCAATAAGGTGCCTAACTGTGCCAGTGTCATTCGCAATTTTGCATTTAGAATTATCACTAGGCTTGGTGAGTCAGTCAATAAGATAATAGAAGCCATGGTTAGTGGACTGGTCTCTGATATACTGTATTTTATAAATCTCAAATCTGGAAGCATTGTCGTAGGCAATTGCAAGTTCATTTTATTTATTTTGATTGGGTTCAGAATCCCAGCGGAGCCTTGAACGGCCAAGCTTTGAGGGACTATTTTAACTTATAGTCTAAGTTAAGCTAGACTGAAACAAACTTACGGATTTGGAGGTCCTATTAGGTTCTATCTCAGAGTTGCTGACTCGATGTGGGCCTACCTTAGGCCTCAGTTGCATAAAATTAAGAAAAAAAACAAAAGGGGCACTATTTATGGTCTTCTTTCTAAAACTTACACAACGTGCACCATTGCACGATGCAACAATCTTGTATCTAAACAACCAAACTGAATTGCAAGAGAGCTCTCTCTAAGATCACGCCCTGTAAATGCCGCATTCAACAAACGAGTAAAAAGGACGCTCTAGTACCCCAAAAAAATGCCACAAGAGTGCCCAAACAATGATGCCACAAGAACCCAAAAGTGCTAGTTCTAAATTCTAAATTAAGTGAATTTTTCACTAACCTTACAATTATGAGATGAATATATGTACATCTTAATTTAATATATACAAGCAATGCTGCATCAATCAGCTTAGTCATCATATCGCCTTGAGACAACAATGGCTCTTCCTCTTCTAGATTTTCTAACATTTGTATAATGTTTGTATCTGTTGAGCCTGAAATAAAATGTTTTTGTGTTTGTTTGTTTGTTAATATTATTGTAATCAGTCAATTCTTTTTAACTTAACAAAAACGGCCATAGTGTTTGCTTTGTTTTTAAAATACCCTTCCAAACAACAGTTTCCTCAGAGGCAAACACTGGTTTCTATGGAAATTAGACGCCGTTCATTCACTTAAATCTTTGAAACTGTTGCGTCTCTGTCGTTGATAGTCTTAATGCGTTCAAATGACAGATGGGGGCAATTGTCCCATGGGGGCAGTTATCGGAGGGCAGTTGTCCGGGGGAGCAATTGTCCTGATACCCTGAAGGTCCTAAACAAAATAATTTTGGATAGTATAAAAAAAGGTGAAAAAACAGAAGCAGTAAGAATAAAGAAAAGTATGGAAAACTTTGAATTCGTTCTGATCACCATATTATTGGAAAAGATTCTTTCGAGTATAAATTTGAAGCGAAGGCAGTTGCTAAAAATTGGGGCACCCCAGCTGAATTCAGAAGTATAAGAGAACGAATATGCAAAAAAAATTACGACGAGCTTGTGGTAAATCACCGATTTGAAAACGCACAGAAGTGTTTCGAGATAAATGTCTTCTACCGAACAATTGACATTGTAGTTAGTCAGCTACAGAATAGATTCGAAGCTTTGAAAACTATTGCTGACTTAATTTTATTCCTAACACCAAAAACATTATTGAGCATGACCGACGAGGAAATCACAAAAAACGCATCCAAAGTACAAAACCAATATTCCAATGATCTATCGGAATCCTTCTCTCTTCAGTTATTGCTTTTTCTTAAAACGCTCAGATGTGAAAATTAAAAAATTAACACCATAAGAGAATTGGCTGAATTAGCATTAATCCAGTATATGACATGAGCACGAGTTATTCTGAAGTGTGTTCGCTACTAATTCTTTTTCTGACAATCCCCGTTACGGTGCCAACAGCGGAACGAACGTTTTCGAAATTAAAGATAATAAAAAACTACTTACGGAATTCAATGGATCAAGAACGGTTGTCAGAACCAGCCCTCTTAAGTACAGAAGCGTAAATAACAGAACACTTGCATGTTTCAAAACTTCTTGATGATTTTGCAACTATGAAATCTCGGAGGAAGAAATTTTAAGCATTTTTGTTCAATCTAATTTATATCTGTTTAAGTAAGGTTTTTATTCATTTTAATTTATATTTAGTTTATTATAGATTTATTATTATTATTCTTGATTACTTGTTTACCTACAGTGCCCGCGAAAAGTATCCGATCACCCTTAAAATTTGTATTTTTTACATAAAAAACAATGTTTAAATGTATACTAACCTTATATTAGTATTTTGTCATCTGTCCTTTGGTTTGGATGACTTGTTCTAGACGTTTTGGCATGGATTTAATCAAGTTTTGACAAACTTCCACTGATATTTCCTTGCACATACCTTTTTGATGGCCTCTTGTAATTTTTCGACTGAGCCAGTGTCGTGGCATTCAACCTTATTTTTTATTATTAGCCACAGATTTTCTATCGGATTGAGATCTGGACTATTACCAGGCCAATCCAAAATATCAAATTTATTGTCAGTAATCCATTTTGTCACTATTTTGGCCCTGTGACATGGTGCACCATCATGCATGTATGTTTTTGTCCTTTGGATTGCCATTGCCATTGGAAGTTTATCCTGTAGCATTGCTAAATACCGTGCACCATTCATAGTTGTGTTCTTCGGAAGAAAATATAAGTTTCCACGCCCATAGTAACCGAAACAACCCCAAACCATCACACTTGGAGGGTGTTTCATTGTCTTTAGGGTGTATTTAGGGTCCATCCTATTTGAGCCAATAGGCCGGTGAACCTTTTTTGGACAACTTCTGAATGTCAAAAATGTCGACTCATCGCTAAATAAAACCTTCTTCCAGTCATCAACAGTCCAATGAATGTATTTTTTACAAAATGCGACACGTTTTTTACGCATTTTTTCATTAATGAACGGTTTCTTAGCAGCATGGCGAGATGGTAATCAGAGTTCTTTTTGGAGCCGCTCCTGGATAGTTCGTTCAGAAACACCAGATAACAAATTATTCATATTAAATTTTATTTCTTTCGCAGTTATTGTTGGGTTTTTCAATACTAAACGTTTCATAAGTTTGTCTGTTCGCGAATTTGTTTTTCTCGGTCTGCCAGATCGTTTTTTAGGGACTGGCGTGGTTAGGCCACCATTGTTCTCAGCCCGTGAAACCCATAAATTAACGGTACTTTGGGATATGTTTAATTCCTTAGCTATCTGTCTCTGTGATTTCCCACATGCATGCAAAGCAACAATAGCACCTCGACAATCACTCTTAAGTTGTTTTTTAGCACACATTATATATAAATTTTATTTACACCACTTTCTGTAAAAAAAAAAAAATATCAAGAAATTTACACAAACAGTGAAATCTGACAAATTTGAGACACAGCCACCCGCAACGAAGGCTACCAGAACACTAATTTGAGAATGCGTTGGATAGCTCTCATATCAGCGAGCAACCTCAAAGTTACCAGATGTCGCTAGAACAAATAGAAAGTGAATTACGTGTCTCTGAATATCAAGGGAAAATATTGTATTTTCTTGAGTGATCGGATACTTTTCGCGGGCACTGTATATTGTACTTCATCTGTGTTATCAAAAAATATCAATACATCTTGGAATATTTTATTCTCGCTTTATTAATATCTACTAACCAAAAAAAAGTAAAACGAATAATATATATTACCTATTAAATCTAAGTTGGGGTAACAGTAAGGGCCCTTGACTGTGGTTGCAGTGGAGTCGATGTTCTCTAGTTACGCCACTAGCCATAAGCCAAACAACAAATTTTGCAAAATCAGTGCAGGTTTCAAAACCTCAAGCACTCCAGATCTACCTGTGGGAGGAGTAGCATTTATTCTACCAGCACTACGAGTATTGATTAGTCTGAAGTGGTGGGAGGTTTGAACACAGTACAGACTCATTTAACCAAACAACACAACATGGAAATACATTTCAATTAACTCACCAATATATAATTCTATTTAAAACATAAACAGTTAACAAAACATAATAAAACTCCAAAACAACATTAGTAAACAAGCATTTAAAACTGGTGACTTATAAAACTTACACAAATAATGAGCAAAGTTAAAATGCTTAATAATTTTGCTTTAATTCCATTAATTTCCTATACCTAGTGCAGTGCCGGCCTTAGGGGTGTGCGAACAGTGCGGTCGCACAGGGCCCGCAACTTAGGGGGGCCCGAAAATTTCACAGAAATTATTAAGAATTACTTGCGCTCTTCAATGGTCCAGGACCGGCTGACTGGCTTGGCACTGATATCAGTTGAACATGAAGTTGGACGAACTCTCGACTACAGTGATTAATAAAAGAATTTGCAGCACAGAAAGCAAGGAAAGTTCCCTTTCTGTGAAGAAGTAACATTATATACTTGTGTAATATTGTGTAATTATATTTGTGTATTAGCTTGATTTTTCTTTTCTTCTCAGTCATTTAAACAGTAGATAGATTTTAATGAAAAGATTTTTGTTACTTATATACACCTGCAATTGGTTTATGTTTATTTTTATTAAATCTAGTTAATTCTTTTATGTTTTAGTATTCTTATATTACAATTGCCAAATATTCATTTGTAGTTGATTAAGTTATTTTCTTTTTTGTATATTTACAAACTTTATTTTCTGTATTTACTTTTGTTGAATATCCTAATTAAATTGAATTATCCTATTCCTAATTAAATATCCTAAGGCCGGCTCTGTTGAAACCTCTTATGATAGTTTAAATATTTGATAATAATAAAGTAATAAGTAGTAATAATAGTAAAGGCTGTTGGTCGTTGGTATTCTGTTACAGGTGCACTTGTATATTTAAATTTTACTTGTTGTACTTGTTAACAATCTACTAAAATAAAATGATTAGCAATGAAAAACAATTTGACTTGTGTCATGGGGGGCCGGTACAGTATACTCTGCACAGGGCCCGAAATATCCTAAGGCCGGCGCTGCCTAGTGGAGTCAAACTGATTGACATAACTTTAACTAAACTTGAGAAGTTGGCCTCTTGAATCTTGAACTTTTATATTTAAATAGGTCTTAGTAACTTTCTTTCTACGTTCCTACTTCATTCTTTTTAACTCATTTCACATGGTTTGAAAAACACTGTTTATAAAAAAATTTAATGTATAGCATGCAAATTTTTCTTCGGTCCCCTCCAGTATATGAAAAAACCATACATGTCTGTCATACACTTTACATTACAGTTCACAACAAAGCCTAATTCAAAGCCAGGCTTATACACGCCTACAGTATGGTGTCGTATATGGTACCTTTATTTCATAATTAAATACAATTACTAATTTATTGTATTAAATACTACAAACTTGCTTCGGGATTGGCGACAAGGCCTATTGGAAATGGGAAAAATTGCCATACGTGGAACCAAATATCTAGGCATTGGAGCTACATAACAAGAAAAACGTTTTTTTCGTATCAAAATTTTACATCGCTGACTCATGAAAATGACTTGAGAGAAGAAATAATGAAAATACAAAACTTAGACATCTGGGGACTTTCCGTTTGCAGAGGAAGCGAATTTGAAACAAAAAGACATATAGTTTAGCGTAGTGAAACACTAATAAAATAAAACTAATAAAATCATAGGATAGGCCTATCCCTTCAGGTATTTAGGCATAGTGAATTGTCTGTTTAATTAGACTGAATAAACCCGTTGCGTAACCAATGTTCCCTCTAATTTTGTGCTGCTTATGTGCGCATTTTGTTTCTTGTGTGCAACATTCCCAATAATGTTATAAAATTGTGCAAACTTTATAATTTGGCATCATTCATTGAATCATCAAAAAAATCAATAAGAGAGGTAGATGATTTTGAAAGATTAACAATTGTATCATTATTTTAAAACATAGCACCATTTTATACTTTTTAAGGAGACAATAAAACTATGAGTAATGAAGTTTACATTCATTTATTCTATAAATAAATATATTTTCTATAAGAACATCCAAATTAAAAATATTTTAAGTAAAATTAACAATATATTGAATTTTAATGGTTTATACTAGTTTCTTCTTACTATTGTTTTTCTCTACGGTCTTTCAGATTTGCCCATCTTGAATATATTCTTTCAAGGTTGATTGTTCCTCCATCATTTAGGTAACTTTTCACACGCATAAGCATATCTAAATGATTTTCTTGTAAACAGTTTCTCAGCTTATTTTTATCGAGTTCATCAAACTGAAACCACGTTCACAGTCCACACTAGATGCTAAAAAAGTTCCTCCTATGTCCACAATATTGCAAGATCTTTAAATTGTTCATTTTGGAGGACAAAAACCACCAATCAGCATAGTTTTCAATAAGTTTCACTTTATATTTTTCACCCTGCAATAAATTTAAAGTCATTGTACTGTTCTATAATGACATCCCTTTCATTTAGAAAATCGACATATTTGGAACACAATATTGAATTTTCTATCAACTCCAAAGCCAAAGTTGCATTTTGCAATTGCTGAACAATCAAATAAAGACCATTTTTTTACTTCTTTCTTAGGAACGTCTTCCATGTGAACACAAAGCGTTTTTATGAAATTCAACAAAGACAAGTATCACTTTCAATATTTTCTTCATGAAATTTGTTAAGGAGTGTTTGTACATGTTTACTCCATGAAATTTTTTCACCAAGATATTGTTCTTTTATCTTATTCAATTTACCATGAACAAGATGATTTGCATCTAGTGGTGTTAGATTACGCTTCTGTAAAAGCTTAGACAAGGAAGCCAAATCACCCAAAACATCATTCAAAATTTCCAAAGCTATTCGGTACTCAGGGTTAGTTAATTTTGTGTGACAATAATTTGAAATTGGATCATTTGATACATCCTGCTCAAAATACACTATTAAAGAATCATAATTTCTAATTATTGCTTCCAGTGCAAAATGTCTCGACAACCACCGTACTTCATTAAGAGGTTTGAAGGCAACCGACTTATTTTCAGAAGCAATAACAATCCCTTCGAATTTGCTCTTCTTTGTTGTAGATCTGGAAAATAATGTATATATGGTCCTAATTAAAGTTTCGATGTTCCTTATCAGCTTGAATTCTTTCCAAGTATCACAAATACCCAAATCTTCGCGATGGGCAACACAATGTTGTACAACTAAATGAGGAATTTTACGCTTCAGTTGCGCAGCCACGCCATTAAGCCGACCCAACATTACCGAGGCACCATCAGATGTGAACATAACCATTTTTTTAAAGTCCAGATTATGTTCTTCATAAAACTGCTCGATTGTAGAAACAACTGTAGAAGCATCACATGCTTGTAATTTTACTATTCCACCAAATGTCGTTTTATATTCGGTAGAATTTTGAGCTCTATATTTGAAATAAAGTACCAACATTTTGTTGACGGAAATATCCGTGCTTTCGTCAAGAGTTAACGTATGAAACGTTGCTGAAGCTATTTCTGTCATTACATCATTTTGCACAATGGCGTTAATATTCTCCAAAAATTCAAATGCATAATTTTTACTTCTCCAATTATCTGGAATATTAACATACTTTGACATATGATCATTAATGTCCTGAACAGAGAACATGGAATTATTCATTTTAACAGCTAAAATAACATTATCAATTAAAACTTGAACTTCTTCTTGATTTGAACGTTTTCACTCGCAAAACATTAATTTTCTTTGTCTTTCTTCAGGACTTTCATGCAACATTCTGAGCAGACCTTTTGCTGGTAATGAAGGATTTTTATTTCTAAGTTTCGTTACACCGTCTAAATGAGATTTGCTTGATAAATTACGCCTTAAAAAGTCAAGTTTCCATACGTCACCCCACATCTTTCCACATGCAAATTCCCCTACTACTTTTGCATCTCGACAATAATTACAAATCACTCCAGTATCGGAATTGAAAGTGAATATGTCTCGCAACTGCACGCGCAAATCACTATCAGATTTTGGTGTTGCTGTTTCTATATATACTTCCATCCATTCTGTCTTAAAGAAATTTGCAGCTCTTTTCCGTTTAGCTCCTTTATGCATTGGTGTAATGGGTTAATTATAAGATGTAATAACTTCTAAATTAAAGAGTACGAATGTTTCATTACATGCGCACACCAGTATTATTTGAGCAAACTTATAACACTGCAATTACCGTAAAGGTAACTTGTTATTTTACTGATAAAGACATGCTGAATTAACTATAGTGTCGGTTCATTAATTTTAAAATCTGAAACAAAAACAAACAATTATCATAAAATTGTACCTATATTTATGCTAAATAACGTAAAATGATTGCATAGCAAAACATATTATTATATATTGAACATAATATTAACCTATTCGGGCCATTGGGTAGATTTGGACTCATACATTTATATATATATATATATATATACATAATGTACATATACACATATATATAATTTATATGTATTCTTACTAGTGCTTGCATAATACCGAAAATTTTCAATACCGGTATTTGGAGGCAATTATGCTAATCCCGGTATTGATACCGGTATTATGAAAAAAATAATTTATTTTGATTTATTATGGTGCCACCCTACCAACCCTCCCACAAGTCTGAGGGACTTGCAGTACTCACCATATTTACTATAAATTAATGACCCAACTCCAAATAGATGGCATTCTATTCGAAAAAGTTTATACAGTAAATTACTAAATTGTAATAAAAATATTATTTGAATTTTTTTTAGCATATTATTATACAACTACTGGGGTAGATAGAAATTATTAGTATCTAAATATTTATTTCTTAGTTTGATTTTGAAAGTATGCTTTGAGGAAACAAAGAGCATCTAGGGATTGTTCAGATAGACTTGATCTCAGTTTCGTCAGAAATAGGCCTGCAGCAGAAAAGGCTCTTTCTGATTTTGCATTTTAGGTTTAATTGAAAGCAGTGCCTTGTACAGCTTCTCTAAATTCTCACTTCTCTGTAAAGTAACTTCCAAGCTTTTAAATTCATTAGTAACATCAAAATCAATGGAATTTTTTTTAGATGGCACTTTTCCTAGTTTGTCCATTTCTTGCATGTATTCACTCAGTAATGAATCTGCTTCCACTTCAGTCTTATTTGCAGCTACATTTTCAGGGTTACATGGAAATTCCTGTTCTTCCATTTCTATCTCCAAATCAACCACATTCTTAGGGAAAAGTCTTTTATGGAGCCTTTCTGCAGTTCTTTTGAGAACTAATTTTGATGGAACAGAAAAACTTTCCTCTTCTTGAACTTTTAAAACTTCGGGATTATGAAGATATTTGATTAAACCTACAATGTCTTGCTGTCTTCTTGAAATGTAACGATTTCTAAGACAATCTTTTAACTCTTTTGCTATTGGATTATTTTTCTCTCCTAGTTTCTTTGAAATAAATTTCATTGATGATTCAGCTGTCAGGAGTGATGCATCTTTCGAGCATAACCCTTTAAGAATTATTTCAACAGGACGTAAGGTGTCATAAAGGTTTTCAATAATTTCCCACTCTGTTGAAGAAATGGCTACAGTTGAATGAATCACTCTTAAAGCTAGTGCAATAAATAGTTTTCTTTGATAGAAAGGAATAGAAAACGAAAAAAAGAGGTTAACTGCAAAATACCCCGAAACTTTTTTTTCTCCGAATCCTCCAAAAACAGTTTATTTGCCCATCGGAGGACTAAATTGCCTAAATTTTACAATAGCAATTTTTGTCAATACCGAAAACCTATAATATCGGTATCGGTATTATTTGTACTTCTTCAATACCGGTATTAATACCGGTATTTCAATACCGGTTTTAACCCCTAATTCTTACTTTATATTTTAGAATAAGATATAGTTCACAGAAAACGCGTTTGATTGAATTTACCTTCCATAATTAGAGAAAATACTATATTCTAACGCCCGCGGTACCTAATTTATTTAAATCGAAATGAAACTTATTGAGAAAATCGTATGCAAACATATAATAGCTGAAATTTCAGGTTTTTAGCGGGTTCTGTCACACATTCATTATGAAGAGTTGTGGTTCAAAAGGTAAAACATAAAATGTTTAATAATTAAATTAGTAAAATTATACTATAAAATGACCACCATAAAACATTTTTTTACGCCTGGCAGTGACATACTCATGCAACATGTCGTACGGTACGACGTGTGGTATATTTTTCATCATAATAAACTAATAATTCAGCGAGGGGCTGTCTCCTTGTAATTTACCCTAATAATAGTATTATTAAGAATTTATGAATGATTTAAATAATAATAATTATAATAATTATTAATAATATCCGATAAATTAAGAGTAGAAGCCGATACCTCCATTCGTAAATAAAGATTAGAGTATATAGGCAGCCTAGGCCTTTTTCGTCTGCACGGATGAATACATTAGAGACGGATAAACCGAAGAAAATTATGGGAATAGGCCTTATATTGATTTAACCTAACCTAGGTTAAGTTAGGTTACAATTCCTTTGGGTCAAAAGAACCAATTTTAAAGAAAGTAACATTGCAACTGGAACACGTAATCCCGCACACGACAGCAATACGCGCAATAAAGTTGGTCGGTTTATACCGAATATAAATATCTTTTAGGCACTTTCCTTAATATTATTAGTTTACTCCCGACATACCGTAACGGTACTCCGTAATGAACTAGTAAATATTACGAAAGCTATTGTCGTATATTTTGGAAAATGAATTTGACTATATATCAACAAACTATTGGTAACAAATATTTCACTATGCACCAGCTACGCAGAACGTTGAAACTCCAGCCAATAACTGAGTCAGCTCAGCAACCGTGACTCATTCAAATGATTCAGTATTTATGTCGTAAGATATAGATATACGGAGTTGCCAATTAGTAAATGAAGATAACATAAACAGTTGTGTTTCTTGTGTTGAAAAAGTTAAGATAACAGAAAACTTAAGCATTTGAAAATAATTTTTGTTTATGTCCAATTAACTTTAAATTTTTGTGCGCATAAAATTTGGCTGTGTGCGCGGCAATAAAACCCCATGTGCGCGCGCACACGCGCACACCTTAGAGGGAACACTGTGCGTAACCCTATCGCCTACATCGAAAGAGAGCCGCGATAGGCAACCGCGTGCCCTACAACCAGAAGCAAGATCCAACGAAATAAGAAGATATGGTAGTGTAGTTTCCTTTTTTTACCATTAGGCAGCACTAAATACCGAAGGCAAATAATTTAATAATTAAAAAACTACTTAACAAGGTCTTTTGAAGGCCTCCACAAATACACGACTTTTTAAAGAAAAGACGTAGGGTTTTTGTCGTCGACTAGGCGCCAAAATCTGGCTGAAATTTTCACCAGATCTCCAAGTTGATAGCAATCAACCCATAACCCTATATAGTTTTTTCATACCACTTATAAAGCATATAGAGCCCATCAGTGGCCCATATGGGCTCTATATGGGACCCATATGGGACCAGCCCACATGGTTACCACATGGATCCTGTGGCCAAGCCCATATATAGCCCATATGGGCCCCACATGGTCATGTTTGCTGAGTAAGTTGCACCAATTGGTGCTTTATTGCTCGCGTCTGGTTACTTGTTTCTGTATATCATATTCTACAGTTCATGTTATTTACATGTTATCATATCTTTTCTGAAATCAATTTACATTATCTGAGTTTGTAATATCGGGAATTGATTCCAACTGTCTTACTACTCTGAGAGAAAAAGTATTTCTTAACATTCTTACCGCTTTGCTTCTTTATAGTTTAAATGTGTAATAACATAGGTGTGAGACCTCATTAGATATTTAGCAAATAGACATAAAAGGTACTTTGTTATTTTTTTTATTTTATTGGGTTCAGAATCCCAGCTGAGCTCTGAAGGGCCAGTTCAACCTACAGCCCAAGTTAAGCTAGACTAAAACTTACGGACTTAGAGGTCTTATTAGGTCCTACCTCAGGGTTGCTGACTCGATGCGGGCCTACCTTAGGCCTCAGTTGCATAAAATTAAGATAAAAAACAAAAGGGGCACTATTTATGATCTTCTTTCTAAACCTTGCAACAACACAACCTGCACCATTGCACGATGCGACAATCTTGTATCTAAACAACCAAACTGAATTGCAAGAGAGCTCTCTATAAGACCACACCCTGTAAGTGCCGCATTCAACAAACGAGTAGAAAAGACGCGCAGTGCCCCAAAAAGAGATGCCACAAGAGTGCCCAAACAATGATGCCACAAGAGCCCAAAAATGCTAGCTCTAAATTAAGTGAATTTTTCACTAACCTTACAATTATGAGATGGATATAACGGGTGTGCCATAAAACAAGGGTACATTTTAAAAAGGCTATAAAATCAACATTTGTCATTTAATTTTAATAAAACTTCTACACAATAAAACATGTGTTTATCTATAAGCAAACAAGTTTTCAGACTAAAATATCAAATAATTCAAATTCTATCAACATTTAACGAAAGAGTATGATTTTTTTTTACTTAACATGCAAAAATTATTAAACCTTTTTAATATTTTTTTATAAAAATAATTTTTAACGTAAAATTTACCTGAAATTATAAAAACAATTGTTCGAAATGCTTTCCCTCCATTTCAATAACTTCTTTTATTCTTGGCTGGAATATGGGAGAAATTAGCAGAGCGAGTCTACAGGACTAGGATAAAAGATGTCGCTCATTTACGTGAGATCATCATTCAAAAATGGGAAGAGCTTCCACTGGAACAAGTAGATGAATTCCGGCCAAGAATAAAAAAAGTTATTGAAATGGAAGGAAAGCATTTCGAACAATTTTTTTAATAATTTCAGGTAAATTTTACGTTAAAAATTATTTTCATAAAAAAATATTAAAAAAGTTTAATAGTTTTTGTATGTTAAGTAGAAAAATCATACTCTTTCGTTAAATGTTGATAGAATTTGAATTATTTGATATTTTAGTCTGAAAACTTGTTTGCATATAGACAGTTACATATGTTTTATTGTGTAGAAGTTTTATTAAAATCAAATGACAAATGTTGATTTTATAGCCTTTTTAAAATGTACCCTTTTTTATGGCACACCCGTTATATTAGGGTGTCAATTTGGGAGGTGAAAATTAATTTTTGCCAATTCCTTCACTGAGGGGTTCTAAAAATATGTTTTTGGATGTGAAGAATTCAAATCTGCTATTATTTTTGTGATTGCTCAACACTTAGCTTGGTAAATCTACGTTTGATTAAAAAGCACGTAAATTGCTCTCGGAAAACAACATTTATTAATTTTAGCTTCTCAAAATGTCAGGTAATGCTATAAAAATTTTAGTTTCTCTGCATAAAACATATCCTAGTAATCATAAAACATATCCTTCTAATCATAAAACAACATTAGAAAGTAATGACATCAGTAAAAAAAAATATTTAAACAACAAGTTTCATCAAGTCTTGCTTTGATTCGTTCTTGGACATCAGCCGCCGACTTGCTTCTTGGCCTCTGATATAGCCCTCACGTTTCTCATGTGTATACACCCTGCCTGCTGCCTCTGTGACTTGTTTCACACACCTCTCTATTGACTGAGCATGACAGGGCCACTGTGGAACTTGCATAGGCTTGTCAAAGAACTTCTTTACTTCCGCTGTAGTCAGTTTACATGTCAAAGGAGGTTCAAATACCCCGTCAGACCAGTCTGTCAGCTCCAACACGGAAGAAGCACTGGAGTTGATGGAAGGTGTCTTCCTGGGACGTACAGAAAGATCTCCAAGTGTGTCATCATCTGTCAACAATCTTTTCGACACCAGCTCTCCTCTCCTCACTGTCATCTGAGCACAAGAGTGTCTGGATTATCATTTCGCTGAATGCATACCATGCTGAGCGCTTGATGGTTGGCAAAACAGCATCCACTACAGCCTTCTTTTGCAGCCTAACTAGCCGCAGCTGAAACAAGATGTGGCGTGGGCCTTCCACCCAAGAGTGTTTTACTTTGATGTTGAACCAACAGGGGTAGTACACACCAACAATGTATTCCACTATCAGTCTTAAGTTGTTGAGGGTTTTGCCTTTAAGGCCATGTTTTGAAACCCATATGCGACAAAGCCTGTTTGCTGTTGTCAACCACCTTGAATGGCTCACTGGACCAATTTCAAGAAGGGCCAGATCTGTGGGAAGTTCTCCTGTCCTTATGGCCTGTGTGATCCTATACCCGTACGCTTGATCAGTAGAGAGATCCTTTACGACATTGTCACTCAGTGAAGTAAGAGGCTCTCCAATTGAGAGTTTGGTGAATGAAGGATCAATTTCAAGTTCGGTTGCAGTGTCTAGCATCTTGCCAATGTTACCTGTCCACTTGTTGTTAGACAAGGTCTTCCCATCCAGTGCTGTGATCAAGTGTCGCAGGGGTAACTCGTTAGTGTGGAGGGCACAAACCAACCAGATCAGCTTACGGCAAAGCTTGACCTCTACCCAATGCATGGAACCACCCTCCCAGCCAGTGTTAACATTTGTAGAATCACCTCCAATGGCCTGCAGGCTTTTATCAATGCCCTTCTTCTTCATGAAATCTACAAGATTATCAGCAATAACTTCAGCAGGTTTTTTTCTCGTTGAGCCTTTCTCAGGAGTGAAGTGGTAGAGATATCTTCCACCTGGCTCACTGCACACAGAATAATGCTCTTCTTTGATGATGCTGGGGAACTGACGATCTGAATTGTCTGCTTTCAGCATCACTTTAGTTGTATCTTGACGGCCGTCAAAGAAGATGCAGTCAATTTCACCCTTCTTACAAGATCATCAAATTCCTGATCCAGGGATCTCATAACTTTTTCTTGGGCCCTCTTGACTTTATTGTGATCAACTACAAGTCTCTTGTCTTCTTCAGTGATCAAGCCAGCATCCATAAAGGCAGCAGTGGTGATGGCAGCTGTGGCACGCAGGCCAACACCATATCTGATGCTATGCATAGCAACATTAGGTATTTCTAATGTGTTGTACTCTGGCTTTTTATTGGAAGTTGAAGACGTGCTTGGTATTTCTAATATTCAGCAAGCCTTCTTCTTTCGTCTCCTTGCCGCTTCTGCTTTTTGACTTGTCTGTTGTGCTCAGGTTGATCTGGCAAGCCAATCTGATGTGGTCCCGTAGAACCAGACTTGTCTCTCTGACCTTTAATGAAAGCAAGTTCCTTCACAGGGATCTTCATCTCCCTAGGGCATGTACAGTTAATGTGAGTTTCGTTTTGCAACCAGCATCTGCAAGGCAGCCAAATTCAGAGCAGAGAACAATTTTACACTTGCAACTGAGGATGTCAAAAAGCTTGTCAAATTTTGCAATGAAAGCCTCTTTGACATGTAGCTTTCCTCTCCCAAGAGATATGTTTTTGGCCTGCTCCCAGCTCTCTTGGATCTTGTTTAAGATTGTGACTCGTGAATTTACAACGGGGGCTACAAAAGAACTGTTTGCTCGTTCCCACTTTTCAAGCACTTTAGGGTAAATGTCCTTTGCAAGACTGGCTGCTGGGTAGTTTCTCACATCCTCACCACTTTGTTCTCTTAGCAGTAGCCCATATTTCAGAACGTCTCGCAGAGTTGGGAGTTCAGAGGGCAACAACTCTCTACCAGTTCCAATTAGGTTGCTCATATGTGTGAATGTCCCCAGTCTTGTCCTCCTTTTAGAAGCCATTGTAGGTCAATTCCCACTGGTTAGGAACTTAGGATGGTAGCACTGACGGACAAGTAATCTTCAGCACACTGATGAATATGTTTCAACCTGTGAAATAAGCAAAAACAGCAGTGCATTATATATACAGCATATATAATTATTAATATAATAATTATTATATAATTCCACAAAAAAGTAAAAAAATCACTATTTTTATGTAGCTTCTTACCAAGCAAAACTAAATTATATTAAATTAACAAAAATATCTTTAGAATTCCTAAGTCATGCTGCAACTTTTTAGCACCCCTCATATTTGGAATTTGAAAGTTGAAAAATTCGACACACCCTACCGTTATATACACCTTAAATTAATATATACAAGCAATGCTGCATCAATCAGTTTAGTCAACATATCGCTTTGGGACAACAATGGCTCTTCCTCTTCTAGATTTTCTAACATACTTATAGGTGCTTCGATTTAGATTTTCTTTCGGGGCCTATCATTTGCGCCAGTGTCAATAAACCTCGACAAACCCAGCGCGACGTTACAAATTTAGAAACTATAGACATTACTCCTAACTGACAATAATTAGACAACTTAACCTAATCACCAACTAGTCATTTTAGATTGACACCAAATAGGATTTAGAATCAACGATTGCTGCAGATAGAAAAATATATGCTGCTTAGGTCAGTTCATGAAACGAACAGACCGCGTTTTCATGTTTATGTGTTGCCATTTAGTTTCCGTTTAGTGACTTTTAGACTAATATATATATTATATATATATATATATATCGTAAAGAACGACGCTTGTATAGGAGATATTCCGCGCAAGACGAGAGAGAAAGAACGAAACAAATGAAAAAATGAGGTAACCACCCTCTCTCTCTCGTCTTGCGCGGAATATCTCCTATACAAGCGTCGTTCTTTACGTTATTTATACTGCGTGTTCTTTGCAGTTGAATATATATATATATATATTATATAATATATATATATATATATATATATATTATATATATATATATATATATATATACACAGTGTATATATATATATATATATATATATATATATATATATATATATATATATATAAATATATATATATATATATATGCAAATAACTGCAATGACCGCGCAGTATATAAATGAATAGAAACGACATAAGTATTAAGGAACGTTTCTGCACACGAGGAGGAGAGATAACGAAATAATGAAAAATGAGGCGAACCGCCTGGGAATCGAACCCAGGGCCTTCCAATTGCCGGTCGGACGCTCTACCATTATGCTACGGACCTCACTCAATCACAAATCGAAATTCTCCCAAATAGGGCAGAAACCAATGCCCTCAGAGAGCACCCTCGCAAATCGTGAATATGCGCAAATAACTGCAATGACCGCGCAGTATATAAATGAATAGAAACGACATAAGTATTAAGGAACGTTTCTGCACACGAGGAGGAGAGATAACGAAATAATGAAAAATGAGGCGAACCGCCTGGGAATCGAACCCAGGGCCTTCCAATTGCCGGTCGGACGCTCTACCATTATGCTACGGACCTCACTCAATCACAAATCGAAATTCTCCCAAATAGGGCAGAAACCAATGCCCTCAGAGAGCACCCTCGCAAATCGTGAATATGCGCAAATAACTGCAATGACCGCGCAGTATATAATGAATAGAAACGACATAAGTATTAAGGAACGTTTCTGCACACGAGGAGGAGAGATAACGAAATAATGAAAAATGAGGCGAACCGCCTGGGAATCGAACCCAGGGCCTTCCAATTGCCGGTCGGACGCTCTACCATTATGCTACGGACCTCACTCAATCACAAATCGAAATTCTCCCAAATAGGGCAGAAACCAATGCCCTCAGAGAGCACCCTCGCAAATCGTGAATATGCGCAAATAACTGCAATGACCGCGCAGTATATAAATGAATAGAAACGACATAAGTATTAAGGAACGTTTCTGCACACGAGGAGGAGAGATAACGAAATAATGAAAAATGAGGCGAACCGCCTGGGAATCGAACCCAGGGCCTTCCAATTGCCGGTCGGACGCTCTACCATTATGCTACGGACCTCACTCAATCACAAATCGAAATTCTCCCAAATAGGGCAGAAACCAATGCCCTCAGAGAGCACCCTCGCAAATCGTGAATATGCGCAAATAACTGCAATGACCGCGCAGTATATAAATGAATAGAAACGACATAAGTATTAAGGAACGTTTCTGCACACGAGGAGGAGAGATAACGAAATAATGAAAAATGAGGCGAACCGCCTGGGAATCGAACCCAGGGCCTTCCAATTGCCGGTCGGACGCTCTACCATTATGCTACGGACCTCACTCAATCACAAATCGAAATTCTCCCAAATAGGGCAGAAACCAATGCCCTCAGAGAGCACCCTCGCAAATCGTGAATATGCGCAAATAACTGCAATGACCGCGCAGTATATAAATGAATAGAAACGACATAAGTATTAAGGAACGTTTCTGCACACGAGGAGGAGAGATAACGAAATAATGAAAAATGAGGCGAACCGCCTGGGAATCGAACCCAGGGCCTTCCAATTGCCGTCGGACGCTCTACCATTATGCTACGGACCTCACTCAATCACAAATCGAAATTCTCCCAAATAGGGCAGAAACCAATGCCCTCAGAGAGCACCCTCGCAAATCGTGAATATGCGCAAATAACTGCAATGACCGCGCAGTATATAAATGAATAGAAACGACATAAGTATTAAGGAACGTTTCTGCACACGAGGAGGAGAGATAACGAAATAATGAAAAATGAGGCGAACCGCCTGGGAATCGAACCCAGGGCCTTCCAATTGCCGGTCGGACGCTCTACCATTATGCTACGGACCTCACTCAATCACAATCGAAATTCTCCCAAATTTATATACTGCGCGGTCATTGCAGTTATTTCGCATATTCACGATTTGCGAGGGTGCTCTCTGAGGGCATTGGTTTCTGCCCTATTTGGGAGAATTTCGATTTGTGATTGAGTGAGGTCCGTAGCATAATGGTAGAGCGTCCGACCGGCAATTGGAAGGCCCTGGGTTCGATTCCCAGGCGGTTCGCCTCATTTTTCATTATTTCGTTATCTCTCCTCCTCGTGTGCAGAAACGTTCCTTAATACTTATGTCGTTTCTATTCATTTATATACTGCGCGGTCATTGCAGTTATTTGCGCATATTCACGATTTGCGAGGGTGCTCTCTGAGGGCATTGGTTTCTGCCCTATTTGGGAGAATTTCGATTTGTGATTGAGTGAGGTCCGTAGCATAATGGTAGAGCGTCCGACCGGCAATTGGAAGGCCCTGGGTTCGATTCCCAGGCGGTTCGCCTCATTTTTCATTATTTCGTTATCTCTCCTCCTCGTGTGCAGAAACGTTCCTTAATACTTATGTCGTTTCTATTCATATATATATATATATATATATATATATATATATATAAATAAAATATATATATATATATATATATATATATATATATATATATAAATGAGAACAATGATTTATCTGATGATCTAACAGAAGTATCTGAAATATTAAAAGCTCAGTATGAATCATCTTTCAGTATCCCAAAAACTGACAAATTGATTTGCGATAGAAACGCGTTCTTTGAAGAAGAACCACAAGTGGAAAGTATAACGGATTTCGACTTTACGACGGATGATATTACACAAGCCATAGGGAAACTAAAAACACACTCAGCGGCAGGACCGGATAAATGGAATGCCACACTGATCAAAAACTGCAAGAATGCAATCGCTGAGTCCCTATACTGGATATGGAGACGATCATTAGACACGGGAGAAATACCGGGCATCCTGAAGAGCGCGAACATAGTCCCAATATATAAAGGAGGAGATCGATCCCAGGCCAAAAACTATAGGCCAGTGTCGCTTACATCTCATCTCACTAAAATATTTGAAAGAATAGTTAGACAGAAAATCTATGACTTTTTGGAAACTCAGAAAAATTCAATGATAACCAACACGGGTTTCGATCGGGCAGATCATGCCTATCACAACTAATGGAACACTACAACAACATTATTGATTCACTTGAAAGTAATGAAAACTATGATGTACTATACACAGACTTTGCTAAAGCGTTCGACAAGTGTGACCACGGAATCATAATACATAAACTGAAATATATGGGAATAACAGGAAAAGTAGGGAAATGGATATATAATTTCCTTAGTGAGCGGAGGCAAGTCGTTACAGTACAAGGAGTATCTTCATCAGAATCAGAGGTCCTCAGCTCAGTACCGCAAGGAACAGTATTAGCTCCACTACTCTTCATAATCATGCTAACTGACATAGATGAGGACGTTAACAGAGACAGCACAGTAACATCCTTTGCGGATGACACAAAGATCAGTAGAAAAATAAGAAACCCAGAAGACATAGGATCTCTACAAACCGACATAAACAAAATCTACAAGTGGACTGAAGACAACAATATGAAGTTTAACACCGAGAAATTTCAGCTATTACGGTACGGAAAAAGAGAAGACCTAAAGTGCATGGAATATTATACCCCAAATGGACAGGAAATTCAGAGAAATTCCAGAGCAAAAGATTTAGGGGTTGTAATGACAGATGATGCGAAATTTGAAACACAAAATAAGATAGCAGTAAACAGAGCAAAGAGAATAACGGGTCAGATATTGAGAACTTTTAAACGAAGGGATAGGAAAGTAATGATTCCTCTACTGAAAACCCTGATAATACCCAAATTAGAATACTGCTCGGTCCTAACTTCCCCATATAAAAAAGAAGACATTAGACAGCTGGAGGGGATCCAAAGAAGCTTCACAGCCAAGATCAATGGGTGCAAAGAACTAAATTACTGGGAAAGGTTACGAGAACTAGACCTATATTCACTGGAAAGGAGAAGAGAGAGATACACCATTATTTACACTTGGAAAATAATGGAGAAACTAGTCCCTAATCTTACTCTGAATCCCATAACTCCTCAAACAACAATGGAAAGTAGAAGCGGTAGACTGTGTCGTATTCCCAAATTGAAGGCGAGACAGGGAACATCCTTAACCCTGAAAGAAAATAGTTTTGTAGTGAGAGGACCAAAACTGTTTAATCAGTTGCCCAAAGACCTAAGAAACACGAAGGGAGTTGCAGTGGAAATCTTCAAAAGAAGACTAGACATAAATATATATATATATATATATATATGAATAGAAACGACATAAGTGTTAAGGAACGTTTCTGCACAAGAGGAGGAGAGATAACGAATAATGAAAAATGAGGCGAACCGCCCGGGAATCGAACCCAGGGCCTTCCAATTGCCGGTCGGACGCTCTACCATTATGCTACGGACCTCACTCAATCACAAATCGAAATTCTCCCAAATAGGGCAGAAACCAATGCCCTGAGAGGGCACCCTCGCAAATCGTGAATATGCGCATATAACTGCAATGACCGCGCAGTATATAAATGAATAGAAACGACATAAGTGTTAAGGAACGTTTCTGCACAAGAGGAGGAGAGATAACGAATAATGAAAAATGAGGCGAACCGCCCGGGAATCGAACCCAGGGCCTTCCAATTGCCGGTCGGACGCTCTACCATTATGCTACGGACCTCACTCAATCACAAATCGAAATTCTCCCAAATAGGGCAGAAACCAATGCCCTGAGAGGGCACCCTCGCAAATCGTGAATATGCGCATATAACTGCAATGACCGCGCAGTATATAAATGAATAGAAACGACATAAGTGTTAAGGAACGTTTCTGCACAAGAGGAGGAGAGATAACGAATAATGAAAAATGAGGCGAACCGCCCGGGAATCGAACCCAGGGCCTTCCAATTGCCGGTCGGACGCTCTACCATTATGCTACGGACCTCACTCAATCACAAATCGAAATTCTCCCAAATAGGGCAGAAACCAATGCCCTGAGAGGGCACCCTCGCAAATCGTGAATATGCGCATATAACTGCAATGACCGCGCAGTATATAAATGAATAGAAACGACATAAGTGTTAAGGAACGTTTCTGCACAAGAGGAGGAGAGATAACGAATAATGAAAAATGAGGCGAACCGCCCGGGAATCGAACCCAGGGCCTTCCAATTGCCGGTCGGACGCTCTACCATTATGCTACGGACCTCACTCACTCGTTCCTTAACACTTATGTCGTTTCTATTCATTTATATACTGCGCGGTCATTGCAGTTATATGCGCATATTCACGATTTGCGAGGGTGCCCTCTCAGGGCATTGGTTTCTGCCCTATTTGGGAGAATTTCGATTTGTGATTGAGTGAGGTCCGTAGCATAATGGTAGAGCGTCCGACCGGCAATTGGAAGGCCCTGGGTTCGATTCCCGGGCGGTTCGCCTCATTTTTCATTATTCGTTATCTCTCCTCCTCTTGTGCAGAAACGTTCCTTAACACTTATGTCGTTTCTATTCATTTATATACTGCGCGGTCATTGCAGTTATATGCGCATATTCACGATTTGCGAGGGTGCCCTCTCAGGGCATTGGTTTCTGCCCTATTTGGGAGAATTTCGATTTGTGATTGAGTGAGGTCCGTAGCATAATGGTAGAGCGTCCGACCGGCAATTGGAAGGCCCTGGGTTCGATTCCCGGGCGGTTCGCCTCATTTTTCATTATTCGTTATCTCTCCTCCTCTTGTGCAGAAACGTTCCTTAACACTTATGTCGTTTCTATTCATTTATATACTGCGCGGTCATTGCAGTTATATATGCATATATATATATATATATATATATACACAGTATATATAAATATATATATATATATAAATATGTATATATATATATAAATATATATATATATAAATAAATATATATATATATGTAAAAATGAAATGAAAATCAATATTCATTTTTTACATAAGAACCAAAATCGCTTAACGCGAGTTTGGATAATAATTTTACTTGTGGCTTCCTATTTTTGATCGTGTCAAAACCCTACGATCTACCATACCTATGGTTTAGTCGTATCCATTTTCATTTGTTATAGAAGTTATTAATTAATTATGATTGTCTTGCATCTTACCCTCGTCCTAGATTATGCATACACATTGCATATAACAGGATTGGAACCCGCAGTTGTACTTCTTAGTCATTAATACCCACTCTTGTCTCTAATTCGTTCTTGTAAATCTTCCTAATAATGATTTGTATTATACGTGCAAATTCAATAACTATGACGTCATAAAGTAACTTAATTCTCTTCACGTTTTCCATACCTTGAACACTGAATCACGTGTTTAGTATTTGGACATCTTCCGTATTGAATGTATGGTAAATTCCCTAATAATAATAATAATAATAATAATAATAATAATAATAATAAAAAGAAAAAGAAACCATTCTCTATACATCATTAGTTATGTTGTTTCCTACCTATTGTCTACTGATACCTATCAACCTATCAGTCCATATTTTACGCGTCTCTATATTACGCACACAACCTATTGGATTATGTACATGTAAAATACGTCCACATATATTTTTTTTTATTATTATTTTTTAAGTGCGTTCAACTCTCACAAGGCATTCATTAGGCTTACAGTAGTTAAATGCTCAAATTCGCGAATCAGCAGAACCGAACGTTTCTAAGATAAACAACATCTTTCGCTCTGATCTAAATTTATAACATATAATGTAATATAACATATTATGTTGTATATAAATTATCTTGTCATGTCTCATGTACTTGTGTTGTACTAATAACCATATATATAATAACCATATATAATCTGACCATATAATCTGACCATATAATCGGACCATATAATCTGACCATATAATCTGACCATATAATCTAACCATATAATCTAACCATATATATATATATAAAAACACTGTAAGAATGGTAACGACATAATGTACTTCAATGAAACTATAATTGAATGTAATGACTTTATATATAATGTAAGAATGTACTTTAATAGAATTGTAAGGGACAATCATAAGCGAATGGGAAGTAATCCATAATCGAAATCATAATTGTAATAAACCCAAACAAAAATGTACTCAGTCATGTACTTCAATTGTACTGTGTACGACTATGAAATGAAATCGCCTTCAGAAAAGAAGACGTGGCAAAAAAAAATAAGATTAGTTTTTGTTTTTATTTATTTTTTTTTTAAATCTTTATTGGAATCTTTCAAACACCTGATCGTGTTTAAAAGGGGGGAAACTTAACCTCCAACTGCCATCCCCCAACATTCAGGCATATTTTATACATGTATTTGTAAAATGAAGGACACTTCATTACGAGACTCTGCCTTGGTCACTGCTAAGAGACTCCCCTTGTTAGCAGCTTCGCTGCGGGGAGAGGCGGAGGCCCCTTGCCTCCTTAATATTTTTAGATTCCGGCCTGAGCTATGGTCGAAAGAGGTCGAACCTCTACCCCTGTAAAATTCAGACCACTACCTGTAAATTTTTAAGAAGAAAATTACAGTAAGAGAAACTTTTTTATTTTCCCCCTCGAGTTGGGCTATCTTCAGAGGAATTTAGTCAAGAAAGTAGAAGTATCAGAGTATTATTGAAAGAAAAGAATTAACAGAGTGTCGACTCCATAAAGCGAGAGAAAAGAATTAGAAAGTTATAGAAGAAAAGTATATAGAAGAAATATCCGTTGCTTGCCTCCCTAACCAGAACCCCCCCGTCGAATCCGAACCGAACCCAGGGCCATAGACGGAGGGGTTAACAGCTGGCGACCCTGCCAGGATAAGAAGAAGATTTATAAAAGAAAATTTATAAAAGAAGATTTATAAAAGAAGATTTATAAGAAGATTTATAAAAGAAGATTTATAAAAGAAGATTTATAAAAGAAGATTTATAAAAGAAGATTTATAAAAGATTTATAAAAGATTTATAAAAGAAGATTTATAAAAGAAGATTTATAAAAGAAGATTTATCAGGATAAAACCATTTGACCGGCGTGTCACGACTTCTAGTTCGTAACATCCACCCTTGACCGGTGTGTCACGACTCCAAGTTCTCTACGCCTAGTTTTCATCCAAGAACAAGTGGCCAGCAAGACACGTCTTCAGGACACGTCTCTAAGGATTTCCCCATAGAAAATTTTGTTAAGTACATTTTGTTTTCTTAAGTAATTTATAAACACTTGAAAAGTCAGTATTATTAACAGTTAATAATGAGAATTAAGTCAGAATTTACAAGAAACACAGTGAACACTTCAGACACTAGTGATACATTTTCCTTAGAGTAACAGAGAGTTAATTGTAACAGAGAGTTCATTGTAACAGAGAGTTAATTGTAACAGAGAGTTAATTTCAAAAGAGAGTTAATTTCGAAAGAGAGTAATTTCGAAAGAGAGTTAATTTCAAAAGAGAGTTAATTTCAAAAGAGAGTTAATTTCAAACGAGAGTTAATTTCAAAAGAGAGTTAATTTCAAAAGAGAGTTAATTTCAAAAGAGAGTTAATTTCAAAAGAGAGTTAATTTCAAAGAGAGTTAATTTCAAAAGAGAGTTAATTTCAAAAGGGAGTTAATTTCAAAAGGGAGTTAATTTCAAAAGGAGTTAATTTCAAAGGGAGTTAATTTCAAAAGAGAGTTAATTTCAAAAGAGAGTTAATTTCAAAAGAGAGTTAATTTCAAAAGAGAGTTAATTTCAAAGAGAGTTAATTTCAGTTATTTTCACTGTTATATTCAGTATAGAATAATTTTATTTTATGTATCAAACATAATAGTATCGTACCTTCGTGTACATTAGAGTGAAATGTCGTTTACATTTTATATTTTTGTTTGCAAATTTTTTTCAATTACTGAATTGAATTGACTTGCAAATTAAGAGAGAGAGTGTTTATAGAGAGTTTATAGATTTAGAGAGATATTTGAAGTCAGTTTTAGTTGCAAAGAAGTTGCAAGTCAGTTTTGAAGTCAGTTTTAGTTGCAAAGAAGTTGCAAAGAAGTTTTGAAGTCAGTTTTAGTTGCAAAGAAGTTGCAAGTCAGTTTTGAAGTCAGTTTTAGTTGCAAAGAAGTTGCAAGTCAGTTTTGAAGTCAGTTTTAGTTGCAAAGAAGTTGCAAGTCAGTTTTGAAGTCAGTTTTCGTTGCAAAGAAGTTGCAAGTCAGTTTTGAAGTCAGTGTTCGTTGCAAAGAAGTTGCAAGTCAGTTTTCAAGTCAGTTTTCGTTGCAAAGAAGTTGCAAGTCAGTTTTGAAGTCAGTTTTCGTTGCAAAGAAGTTGCAAGTCAGTTTTGAAGTCAGTTTTCGTTGCAAAGAAGTTGCAAGTCAGTTTTGAAGTCAGTTTTCGTTGCAAAGAAGTTGCAAGTCAGTTTTGAAGTCAGTTTTCGTTGCAAATAAGTTGCAAATCAGTTTTCAGTTGGTTGCATCCAAAAGGGATAACCAAACCCCAGAGATTTATAAAGAATACTTGACAAGCTTTCAAGTCAGATAGTTTCAGAATACTTGACAAGAGGTCAAGTCAGAAGGTTGCGCCAAGATGGACAACCGCCCCCAGAAATTTATAGAAATACTTGATAAGGGGTCAAGTCAGAAGGTTGCGCCAAAAGGGACAACCGCCCCAGAGATTTATAGAAATACTTGATAAGAGGTCAAGTCAGAAGGTTGCGCCAAAAGGGACAACCACCCCAGAGATTTATAGAAATACTTGATAAGAGGTCAAGTCAGAAGGTTTCGCCAAAAGGGACAACCGCCCCAGAGATTTATAGAAATACTTGATAAGAGGTCAAGTCAGAAGGTTGCGCCAAAAGGGACAACCGCCCCAGAGATTTATAGAATAATTGATAAGAGGTCAAGTCAGAAGGTTGCGCCAAAAGGGACAACCGCCCCAGAGATTTATAGAAATACTTGATAAGAGGTCAAGTCAGAAGGTTGCGCCAAAAGGGACAACCGCCCCAGAGATTTATAGAAATACTTGATAAGAGGTCAAGTCAGAAGGTTGCGCCAAAAGGGACAACCGCCCCAGAGATTTATAGAAATAATTGATAAGAGGTCAAGTCAGAAGGTTGCGCCAAAAGGGACAACCGCCCCAGAGATTTATAGAAATACTTGATAAGAGGTCAAGTCAGAAGGTTGCGCCAAAAGGGACAACCGCCCCAGAGATTTATAGAAATACTTGATAAGAGGTCAAGTCAGAAGGTTGCGCCAAAAGGGACAACCGCCCCAGAGATTTATAGAAATACTTGATAAGAGGTCAAGTCAATAGGTTGCGCCAAAAGGGACAACCGCCCCAGAGATTTATAGAATACTTGATAAGAGGTCAAGTCAATAGGTTGCATCCAAGAGGGACAACCGCCCCAGTTTTGAAGAAGCCAGTTTTGAAGAAGCCAGTTTTGAAGAAGCCAGTTTTGAAGAAGCCAGTTTTGAAGAAGCCAGTTTTGAAGAAGCCAGTTTTGAAGCAGTTAGTTTTGAAGCAGTTAGTTTTGAAGCAGTTAGTTTTGAAGCAGTTAGTTTTGAAGCAGTTAGTTTTGAAACAGATAGTTTTGAAGCAGTTAGTTTTTAAGAAGTCAGTTTTTAAGTCCCAAGTCATTTCAATGCAGTCAATTGAATTCAACTTTTTCTTTGTAAGTTAAGAGATTTAATTTAAGAAAATGTAATTCAAGAATTTAATTCAACCTTTTTTTTTTGTAAAGATAATTTAATTCAACCTGAATTGACCGGGTTGCGTCTTTAGTTAACCTTTCTTTGTTTTGTTGTAAGAAGGAAATGGACCGATTTGTCTTCTTTTTTTATGCCATTGTTGCGTATAAAATATATAGGTAAAATGACATATTTTATTGTTGGCAACCAAAACCGTTTTTACAAATGTTGGTAACGAGTTTTATAATTATTGCGATTATATGATGACAGAAATAGTGTAATAATTAATCGATCATGTACCTAATTTATCTTGCTCTGTATGGTCGGGAAATTTACCCGTAGGACCGCACATGGCCCTAAATTTCAGTTGTGTTTATTCTTTTTTGTCATTTAATTTTAATAAAACTTCTACACAATAAAACATATGTATTTATCATATGCAAACAAGTTTCAGACTAAAATATCAAATAATTCAAATTCTATCAACATTCAACGAAAGAGTATGATTTTTCTACTTAACATGCAAAAAATTATTAAACCTTTTTAATATTTTTTTTTTAGTATATAAAAAAAAAAAATTTTAATGTAAAATTTACCTGAAATTATTAAAAGAAAAGATTGTTCGAAATGCTTTCCTTCCATTTCAATAACACTTTTTATTCTTGGCCGAAACTCATCTAAGGTTCGATTTACTTTATTTTTAATAATATTATAAAATTATGTTTAGCTCATTAAATGCATAAATTGATTTATATTTTAATTTGTATTCTTAACTTTCTTAATTCAATTATCGTACCGATACTTCTGGTTAATGTTTTATAGTTCATATATAGCTAGGAATGTTACTAGTCGAATTTAATTCCATCTTCAAAAATTCAATTTTTAAACGTGAGATTTACTTTCATCAATTGTAAGTCCTCTAAGTACATTTCTTTTATTACCTTAATACGTGTAACTGATTTAATTAAATACTTAAATACTACCTTGAACTAAAGGATTTATGATAATAATGATAATAATAACAACAATAATTGACTCAAAAGATTTTATAACCCTAAAACCCATCTTAAATTATTATACATTATTTTTAAACTTTGTTAATTCAAAAACCTCCCAAATCCTACACATACACACGCATGTATGCGCACTATATATATATATATAATATAATATATATATATATATATATATACACAAACCTTATGCTAAAATCATTGGATGTCACAATAAACTATTTCATAGCGTGAAAGTGCTAACTATGCTATTTATATAGTCCTACGCATTTTTGCTTACTATATATAAATTTTTGCTCAGGCGTTTATTCAGTTAATTTAAGAATCCTCTCCGCTAATCTATCCCTCAAATTTATAAGATACACACTTTGTATCTAATACACACACATACACACTAGACCACAGGTCTATACATCATCCATTACATAATTCGATTTTTACCTACAATAGTCAATAAAAATTAGTTATAGACTGCACGATCAGGGTAACTTTGGAAAATAATTTATATTTTTCCCTTTTACCTACTATTCACTATGTATGTAATTTTCCCCACAGAAATTTTCTTTTTAAATTAACAATACCATTCTTTGCCTAACTTAATTGTTTGTCCAAATTATGTATTAATCCTTTTATTCTGTTTGCATAAATTAAAGTATTAATCTTTGAATTTTTTATATTATATAATAACTCACTTGTTCTGTATAAAAATTTGTAATGTAAAGAAAAAAATTCGTCATCTAACTTGAAGTAGTTAGGATGTTATTTTTCTCATTTGTATTGTATTAATGGTACCCTATTAGATTATTGTATAAATATCGTTTTTTTAAAAGGGGGAGCAATGTAAAAATGAAATGAATAATCAATATTCATTTTACATAAAACAAAATCGCTTAACGCGAGTTTGGATAATAATTTTACTTGGGCTTCCTATTTTTGATCGTGTCAAAACCCTACGATCTACCATACCTATGGTTTAGTCGTATCCATTTTCATT
>JAJOZX010004239.1:412500-428661 GCA_023014485.1 Bathynomus jamesi
AAAGAAGATTCGCGAATCGGGAAGTACTGCCAGAAAACCAGGAAGCGGTAGACGTAAAACAGCTTCGGTTCCAGAAAATGTGGATTACATCAACGATAAAATCTGCTCTCAGAAGATAAACCAGGAAGTCATTTGTCACAAAGAACAATTGCTAAACATTTGAATATTGGAAAGACTTCTGGACACCGAATAATTAAAGCACAAAAACTAAAAGCCTTCAAAAGAATAGTATCTTCTAGAAAAAGTGATACTGTTAAGGATAAAAGAAAAACAAGGTGCAGAAAGTTACTTGATAATTTCTCTGTCGTTGATATTAAAAAGATAGTCTTCACGGATGAAAAAGATTTCACTCTAGAAATTCCGCGAAACCGTCAAAATGATGTTGTCTACGGGCGTGGTAAAAAGTGTGACATTTCAATAAACAGATTGTATCATGAAACGTCAAGATTCTCCAAAAAGGTTATGATATCTGCAGGGGTCTCTTGGAATGGCAAGACAGATGTTCATTTTATTGAAACTGAAAAGACAAAGGTGAATTCTGCAAATTACATTGAACTTTTAAGAACAAAATTGTTGCCGGATTGTCGTCGTCTGTATCAAGAAAATGATTTCATATTTCAACAAGATGGAGCACCGTCGCATACAAGCTACGCCACACAGTCGTTTCTGATTAGCAATACACCAAAATTAATAACGAAAAATGAGTGGCCACCACAAAGCCCAGATTGTAATCCTATGGACTACTCAATTTGGGAGTTACTAAAAGAGAAGGTTTACCGAGGTCGACGAGAAAAATTCACCGAATCAGAATTAAAAAGTAAAATACTTGAATCTTGGCAAGAAATTGGCATTAATGAAGTAAGAAGTATTATTTTTGTGTGGAAGAAAAAACTTAGATTAGTGTGTCAACAGAGTGGTGGTCCAATCGATCATTTACTGTAAATTAATTAGTTAAATTTCTGATTAAATTTTTCCTTTCTCATGATATTCGTTTTTTTGACCCATGTTGTTACTTTTGTTAATTGCGAGAAAACTATAAAAGATATCAGAATTCCGTTTCTTGCATTCAAAAAAAGAAGTTTGAAAGTATCTTGCATATAAAAATTGTCATGATAAGGAAGGGGGTTACTGAGATATTAATTTTTAAAAAATGCGTCATTTTTTTCGGACCACCCGATATATATATATGCATACATATATATATATATATAAATACACATATATATATATATATAAATATACATATATATATATAAATATACATATATATATATATAAATAATATATATATATATATATATGTATGTATATAATATATATAAAATATATATATGTATATAATATATATATATATATAAATATACATATATATACAGTATATATATATATATATATATATATATATATATATATATATATATTATATAATATTAATATATAAATATACATATTATATATATATATAAATATACATATATATATATATATAAAATATACATATATATATATATATATATATAAAAAACATATATATATATATATATATATAAAAATATACATATATGTAAAAATGAAATGAATAATCAATATTCATTTTACATAAGAACCAAAATCGCTTAACGCGAGTTTGGATAATAATTTTACTTGTGGCTTCCTATTTTTGATCGTGTCAAAACCCTACGATCTACCATACCTATGGTTTAGTCGTATCCATTTTCATTGTTATAGAAGTTTTAATTAATTATGATTGTCTTGCATCTTACCCTCGTCCCTAGATTATGCATACACATTGCATATAACAGGATTGGAACCCGCAGTTGTACTTCTTAGTCATTAATACCCACTCTTGTCTCTAATTCGTTCTTGTAAATCTTCCTAATAATGATTTGTATTATACGTACAAATTCAATAACTATGACGTCATAAAGTAACTTAATTCTCTTCACGTTTTCCATACCTTGAACACTGAATCACGTGTTTAGTATTTGGACATCTTCCGTATTGAATGTATGGTAAATTCCTTAATAATAATAATAATAATAATAATAATAATAATAATAATATAATAAAAAGAAAAAGAAACCATTCTCTATACATCATTAGTTATGTTGTTTCCTACCTATTGTCTGCTGATACCTATCAACCTATCAGTCCATATTTTACGCGTCTCTATATTACGCACACAACCTATTGGATTATGTACATGTAAAATACGTCCACATATATTTTTTTTATTATTATTTTTTTTTAAGTGCGTTCAACCCTCACAAGGCATTCATTAGGCTTACAGTAGTTAAATGCTCAAATTCGCGAATCAGCAGAACCGAACGTTTCTAAGATAAACAACATCTTTCGCTCTGATCCAAATTTATAACATATAATGTAATATAACATTATGTTGTATATAAATTATCTTGTCATGTCTCATGTACTTGTGTGTTGTACTAATAACCATATATATAATAACCATATATAATCTGACCATATAATCTGACCAAATAATCTGACCATATAATCTAACCATATAATCTAACCATATATATATATATATATATAAACACTGTAAGAATGGTAACGACGTAATGTACTTCAATGAAACTATAATTGAATGTAATGACTTTATATATAATGTAAGAATGCACTTTAATAGAACTGTAAGGGACAATCATAAGCGAATGGGAAGTAATCCATAATCGAAATCATAATTGTAATAAACCCAAACAAAAATGTACTCAGTCATGTACTTCAATTGTACTGTGTACGACTATGAAATGAAATCGCCTTCAGAAATGAAGACGTGGCAAAAAAAAAAAATTAGTTTTTATTTATTTATTTTTTTTTTTAAATCTTTATTGGAATTTCAAACACCTGATCGTGTTTAAAAGGGGAAACTTAACCTCCAACTGCCATCCCCCAACATTCAGGCATATTTTATACATGTATTTGTAAAATGAAGGACACTTCATGACGAGACTCTGCCTTGGTCACTGCTAAGAGACTTCCCTGGTTAGCAGCCTCGCTGCGGGGATGGGGGGCAGAGGCCCCTTGCCTCCTTAATATTTTTAGATTCCGGCCTGAGCTATGGTCGAAAGAGGTCGAACCTCTACCCTGTAAATTCAGAGCAATAACTGTAAATTTTTAAGAAGTAAATTTACAGTAAGAGAAACTTTTTATTTTCCCCCTCGAGTTGGGCTATCGTCAGAGGAACTTAGTAAAGTCAATAAGTTATAAAGTATCAGAGAAAGAATTAGAAAATTATAGAAGAAAAGTATCAGAAGAAATATCCGTTGCAGCCTCCTAACCAGAACCCCCCGTCGAATCCGAACCGAATCAGGGCCATAGAAGGAGGGGTTAACAGCTGGCGACCCTTTACCAGGATAAGAAGATTTATAAAAGAAGATTTATAAAAGAAGATTTATCAGGATAAGACCATTTGACCGGCGTGTCACGACTTCTAGTTCGTAACATCCACCCTTGACCGGTGTGTCACGACTCAAGTTCTCCACGCCTAGTTTTCATCCAAGAACAAGTGGCCAGGAAGACACGTCTTCAGGGACACGTCTCTAAGGATTTCCCCATAGAAAATTTTGTTAAGTACATTTTGTTTTCTTAAGTAATTTATAAACACTGAAAAGTCAGTATTATTAACAGTTAATAATGAGTATTAAGTCAGAATTTACAAGAAACAAAGTGAACACTTCAGACACTAGTGATACATTTTCCTTAGTGTAACAGAGAGTTAATTGTAACAGAGAGTTAATTGTAACAGAGAGTTATTGTAACAGAGAGTTAATTTCAAAAGAGAGTTAATTTTAAAAGAGAGTTAATTTCAAAAGAGAGTTAATTTCAAAAGAGAGTAATTTCAAAAGAGAGTTAATTTCAAAAGAGAGTTAATTTCAAAAGAGAGTTAATTTAAAGAGAGTGTTATAGAGAGTTTATAGATTTAGAGAGATATTGGAAGTCAGTTTTGAAGTCAGTTTTAGTTGCAAAGAAGTTGCAAAGAAGTTTTGAAGTCAGTTTTAGTTGCAAAGAAGTTTTGAAGTCAGTTTTAGTTGCAAAGAAGTTGCAAGTCAATTTTGAAGTCAGTTTTAGTTGCAAAGAAGTTGCAAGTCAGTTTTCGTTGCAAAGAAGTTGCAAGTCAGTTTTGAAGTCAGTTTTCGTTGCAAAGAAGTTGCAAGTCAGTTTTGAAGTCAGTTTTCGTTGCAAAGAAGTTGCAAGTCAGTTTTAGTTGCAAAAAAGTTGCAAGTCAGTTTTGAAGTCAGTTTTAGTTGCAAAGAAGTTGCAAGTCAGTTTTGAAGTCAGTTTTCGTTGCAAAGAAGTTGCAAGTCAGTTTTGAAGTCAGTTTTAGTTGCAAAAAACTTGCAAATCAGTTTTGAAGTCAGTTTTGAAGTCAATTTTAGTTGCAAAGAAGTTGCAAGTCAGTTTGAAGTAAGTTTTAGTTGCAAATAAGTTGCAAGTCAGTTTGAGTAAGTTTTAGTGCAAATAAATTGCAAGTCAGTTTCGTTGCAAATAAGTTGCAAGTCAGTTTTCGTTGCAAATAAGTTGCAAGTCAGTTTTCGTTGCAAATAAGTTGCAAGTCAGTTTTCGTTGCAAATAAGTTGCAAGACAGTTTTCGTTGCAAATAAGTTGCAAGTCAGTTTTCGTTGCAAGTCAGTTTTCGTTGCAAATAAGTTGCAAGTCAGTTCCGTTGCAAATAAGTTGCAAATAAGTTTGAAGTCAGAAGGTTGCGCCAAGATGGACAACCGCCCCAGAGATTTATAGATACTTGACTGACAAGAGGTCAAGTCAGAAGGTTGCGCCAAGATGGACAACCGCCCCAGAGATTTATAGAAATACTGGCAAGAGGTCAAGTCAGAAGGTTGCGCCAAGATGGACAACCGCCCCCAGAGACATAGAAATACTTGGCAAGAGGTCAAGTCAGAAGGTTGCGCCAAAAGGGACAACCGCCCCAGAGATTTATAGAAATACTTGATAAGAGGTCAAGTCAATAGGTTGCATCCAAGAGGGACAACCGCCCCAGTTTTGAAGAAGCCAGTTTTGAAGAAGCCAGTTTTGAAGAAGCCAGTTTTGAAGAAGCCAGTTTAGAAGAAGCCAGTTTAGAAGAAGCCAGTTTTGAAGCAGTTAGTTTTGAAGCAGTTAGTTTTGAAGCAGTTAGTTTTGAAGCAGTTAGTTTTGAAGCAGTTAGTTTTGAAGCAGTTAGTTTTGAAGAAGTTAGTTTTTAAGAAGTCAGTTTTTAAGAAGTCAGTTTTTAAGTCCCAAGTCATTTCAATGCAGTCAATTGAATTCAACTTTTTCTTTGTAAGTTAAGAGAATTTAATTTAAGAAATGTAATTTAAGAATTTAATTCACCTTTTTTGTGTTGTAAAGATAATTTAATTCAACCTGAATTGACCGGTTGTGTCTTTAGTTAACCTTTCTTTGTTTTGTTGTAAGAGGGAAATGGACCGATTTGTCTTTTCTTTTTCATGCCATTGTTGCGTATAAATATATATAGGTAAAATGACATATTTTATTGTTGGCAACCAAAACCGTTTTTACAAATGTTGGTAACGAGTTTTATAATTATTGCGATTATATGATGACAGAAATAGTGTAATAATTAATCGATCATGTACCTAATTTATCTTGTTCGAAATGCTTTCCTTCCATTTCAATAACACTTTTATTCTTGGCCGAAACTCATCTAAGGTTCGATTTACTTTTATTTTTAAGAATATTATAAAATTATGTTTAGCTCATTAAAATGCATAAATTGATTTATATTTTTAATTTGTATTCTTAATTTTCTTAATTCAACTATCGTACCGATACTTCTGGTTAATGTTAATGGTTATATAGTTCATATATAGCTAGGAATGTTACTAGTCGAATTTAATTCCATCTTCAAAATTCAATTTTTAAACCGTGAGATTTACTTTCATCAATTGTAAGTCCTCTAAGTACATTTCTTTTTTATTACCTTAATTCGTGTAACTGATTTAATTAAATACTTAAATACTACCTTGAACTTAAAGGATTTTATAATAATAATGGTAATAATAATAATAACAACAATAATTGACTCAAAAGATTTTATAACCCTAAAACCCATCTTAAATTATTATAATTCAAAAACCTTCCAACTATATATACAAACCTTATTCTAAAATCATTCGATATCACAAACTATTTCATAGCGTGTAGGTGCTAACTCTGCTATTTATATAGTCCTAAGCCTTTTTGCTTACTATATATAAATTTTTGCTCAGGCATTTATTCAGTTAATTTAAGAATCCTCTCCGCTAATCTGTCCCTCAAAGTTATGATACACACTTTGTATCTAATACACACAAATACACACTAGACCACAGGTCTATACATCATCCATTACGTAATTCGATTTTTTACCTACAATAGTCAATAAAATTAGTTATAGACTGCACGATCAGGGTAACTTGGAAAATAATTTATATTTTTTTCCTTTTACTACTATTCATTATGTACATAATTTTTTCCCATAGAAAAATAAAAATTTTGTAAAAAATTTAAAATATCATTCTTTGTCTAGCGTAATTTTTGTCTAAAATTGAAGTATTAATCTTTGAATTTTTTATATTATATAATAACTCACTTGTTCTGTATAAATATTTGTAATGTAAAGAAAAAAATTCGTCATCTAACTTGAAGGAGTTAGGATGTTATTTTCTCATTTGTATTGTATTAATGGTACCCTATTAGATTATTGTATAAATATCGTTTTTTTTTTAAAGGGGAGAGCAATGTAAAATGAAATGAATAATCAATATTCATTTTACATAAGAACCAAAATCGCTTAACGCGAGTTTGGATAATAATTTTACTTGTGGCTTCCTATTTTTGATCGTGTCAAAACCCTACGATCTACCATACCTATGGTTTAGTCGTATCCATTTTCATTTGTTGTAGAAGTTATTAATTAATTATGACTGTCTTGCATCTTACCCTCGTCCCTATATTATGCATACACATTGCATATAACAGGATTGGAACCCGCAGTTGTACTTCTTAGTCATTAATACCCACTCTTGTCTCTAATTCGTTCTTGTAAATCTTCCTAATAATGATTTGTATTATACGTACAAATTCAATAACTATGACGTCATAAAGTAACTTAATTCTCTTCACGTTTCCATACCTTGAACACTGAATCACGTGTTTAGTATTTGGACATCTTCCGTATTGAATGTATGGTAAATTCCTTAATAATAATATAATAATAATAATATAATAATAATAATAATAAAAAGAAAAAGAACCATTCTCTATACATCATTAGTTATGTTGTTTCCTACCTATTGTCTGCTGATACCTATCAACCTATCAGTCCATATTTTACGCGTCTCTATATTACGCACACAACCTATTGGATTATGTACATGTAAAATACGTCCACATATATTTTTTTTTATTATTATTTTTTTTTTAAGTGCGTTCAACCCTCACAAGGCATTCATTAGGCTTACAGTAGTTAAATGCTCAAATTCGCGAATCAGCAGAACCGAACGTTTCTAAGATAAACATCTTTCGCTCTGATCCAAATTTATAACATATAATGTAATATAACATATTATGTTGTAATAAATTATCTTGTCATGTCTCATGTACTTGTGTTGTACTAATAACCATATATAATAACCATATAATCTCACCATATAATCTGACCATATAATCTGACCATATAATCTGACCATATAATCTAACCATATAATCTAACCATATATATATATATATATATATAAAAACACTGTAAGAATGGTAACGACGTAATGTACTTCAATGAAACTATAATTGAATGTAATGACTTTATATATAATGTAAGAATGTACTTTAATAGAACTGTAAGGGACAATCATAAGCGAATGGGAAGTAATCCATAATCGAAATCATAATTGTAATAAACCCAAACAAAAATGTACTCAGTCATGTACTTCAATTGTACTGTGTACGACTATGAAATGAAATCGCCTTCAGAAATGAAGACGTGGCAAAAAAAAAAGATTATTTTTTTTTATTTTTATTTTTTTAAATCTTTATTGGAATCTTTCAAACACCTGATCGTGTTTAAAAGGGGGGAAACTTAACCTCCAACTGCCATCCCCCAACATTCAGGCATATTTTATACATGTATTTGTAAAATGAATCACACTTCATGACGAGACTCTGACTTGGTCACTGCTAAGAGACTCCCCTGGTTAGCAGCCTCGCTGCGGGGAGGGGGGGCAGAGGCCCCTTGCCTCCTTAATATTTTTAGATTCCGGCCTGAGCGATGGTCGAAAGAGGTCGAACCTCTACCCCTGTAAATTCAGAGCAATAACTGTAAATTTTTAAGAAGTAAATTTACAGTAAGAGAAACTTTTTATTTTCCCCCTCGAGTTGGGCTATCGTCAGAGGAACTTAGTAAAGTCAATAAGTTATAAAGTATCAGAGAAAGAATTAGAAAATTATAGAAGAAAAGTATCAGAAGAAATATCCGTTGCAGCCTCCTAACCAGAACCCCCCCGTCGAATCCGAACCGAATCAGGGCCATAGAAGGAGGGGTTAACAGCTGGCGACCCTTTACCAGGATAAGAAGATTTATAAAAGAAGATTTATAAAAGAAGATTTATCAGGATAAGACCATTTGACCGGCGTGTCACGACTTCTAGTTCGTAACATCCACCCTTGACCGGTGTGTCACGACTCCAAGTTCTCCACGCCTAGTTTTCATCCAAGAACAAGTGGCCAGGAAGACACGTCTTCAGGACACGTCTCTAAGGATTTCCCCATAGAAAATTTTGTTAAGTACATTTTGTTTTCTTAGTAATTTATAACACTTGAAAAGTCAGTATTATTAACAGTTAATGATGAGTATTAAGTCAGAATTTACAAGAAACACAGTGAACACTTCAGACACTAGTGATACATTTTCCTTAGTGTAACAGAGAGTTAATTGTAACAGAGAGTTAATTGTACAGAGAGTTTTTCAAAGAGAGTTAATTTCAAAGAGAGTTAATTTCAAAGAGAGTTAATTTCAAAGAGAGTTAATTTCAAAAGAGAGTTAATTTCAAAAGAGTTAATTTCAAAGAGAGTGTTTATAGAGAGTTTATAGATTTAGAGAGATATTGGAAGTCAGTTTTGAAGTCAGTTTTAGTTGCAAAGAAGTTGCAAAGAAGTTTTGAAGTCAGTTTTAGTTGCAAAGAAGTTTTGAAGTCAGTTTTAGTTGCAAAGAAGTTGCAAGTCAGTTTTGAAGTCAGTTTTAGTTGCAAAGAAGTTGCAAGTCAGTTTTCGTTGCAAAGAAGTTGCAAGTCAGTTTTGAAGTCAGTTTTCGTTGCAAAGAAGTTGCAAGTCAGTTTTCGTTGCAAAGAAGTTGCAAGTCAGTTTTAGTTGCAAAAAGTTGCAAGTCAGTTTTGAAGTCAGTTTTAGTTGCAAAGAAGTGCAAGTCAGTTTTGAAGTCAGTTTTCGTTGCAAAGAAGTTGCAAGTCAGTTTTGAAGTCAGTTTTAGTTGCAAAAAACTTGCAAATCAGTTTTGAAGTCAGTTTTGAAGTCAGTTTTAGTTGCAAAGAAGTTGCAAGTCAGTTTTGAAGTAAGTTTTAGTTGCAAATAAGTTGCAAGTCAGTTTGAAGTAAGTTTTAGTTGCAAATAAATTGCAATCAGTTTCGTTGCAAATAAGTTGCAAGTCAGTTTTCGTTGCAAATAAGTTGCAAGTCAGTTTTCGTTGCAAATAAGTTGCAAGTCAGTTTTCGTTGCAAATAAGTTGCAAGACAGTTTTCGTTGCAAATAGTTGCAAGTCAGTTTTCGTTGCAAGTCAGTTTTCGTTGCAAATAATTGCAAGTCAGTTTCCGTTGCAAATAAGTTGCAAATAAGTTTTTGAAGTCAGAAGGTTGCGCAAGATGGACAACCGCCCCAGAGATTTATATAATACTTGACAAGAGGTCAAGTCAGAAGGTTGCGCCAAGATGGACAACCGCCCCAGAGATTTATAGAAATACTTGACAAGAGGTCAAGTCAGAAGGTTGCGCCAAGATGGACAACCGCCCCCAGAGACATAGAAATACTTGGCAAGGTCAAGTCAGAAGGTTGCGCCAAAGGGACAACCGCCCAGAGATTTATAGAAATACTTGATAAGAGGTCAGTCAGAAGGTTGCGCCAAAAGGGACAACCGCCCCAGAGATTTATAGAAATACTTGATAAGAGGTCGAGTCAGAAGGTTGCGCCAAAAGGGACAACCGCCCCAGAGATTTATAGAAATACTTGATAAGAGGTCAAGTCAGAAGGTTGCGCCAAAAGGGACAACCGCCCCAGAGATTTATAGAAATACTTGATAAGAGGTCAAGTCAGAAGGTTGCGCCAAAAGGGACAACCGCCCCAGAGATTTATAGAAATACTTGATAATAGGTCAAGTCAGAAGGTTGCGCCAAAAGGGACAACCGCCCCAGAGATTTATAGAAATACTTGATAAGAGGTCAAGTCAATAGGTTGCATCCAGAGGGACAACCGCCCCAGTTTTTGAAGAAGCCAGTTTTGAAGAAGCCAGTTTTGAAGAGCCAGTTTAGAAGAAGCCAGTTTAGAAGAAGCCAGTTTTGAAGCAGTTAGTTTTGAAGCAGTTAGTTTTGAAGCAGTTAGTTTTGAAGCAGTTAGTTTTTGAAGCAGTTAGTTTTGAAGAAGTTAGTTTTTTAAGAAGTCAGTTTTTAAGAAGTCAGTTTTTAAGTCCCAAGTCATTTCAATGCAGTCAATGAATTCAACTTTTTCTTTGTAAGTTAAGAGAATTTAATTTAAGAAAATGTAATTTAAGAATTTAATTCAACCTTTTTTGTGTTGTAAAGATAATTTAATTCAACCTGAATTGACCGGGTTGTGTCTTTTAGTAACCTTTCTTTGTTTTGTTGTAAGAGGGAAATGGACCGATTTGTCTTTTCTTTTCATGCCATTGTTGCGTATAAATTATATATAGGTAAAATGACATATTTTATTGTTGGCAACCAAAACCGTTTTTACAAATGTTGGTAACGAGTTTTATAATTATTGCGATTATATGATGACAGAAATAGTGTAATAATTAATCGATCATGTACCTAATTTATCTTGTTCGAATGCTTTCCTTCCATTTCAATAACACTTTTTTTCTTGGCCGAAACTCATCTAAGGTTCGATTTACTTTTATTTTTAAGAATATTATAAAATTATGTTTAGCTCATTAAAATGCATAATTGATTTATATTTTTAATTGTATTCTTAATTTTCTTAATTCACTATCGTACCGATACTTCTGGTTAATGTTAATGGTTATATAGTTTCATATATAGCTAGGAAGTTACTAGTCGAATTTAATTCCATCTTCAAAATTCAATTTTTAAACCGTGAGATTTACTTTCATCAATTGTAAGTCCTCTAAGTACATTTCTTTTTTATTACCTTAATTCGTGTAACTGATTTAATTAAATACTTAAATACTACCTTGAACTTAAAGGATTTTATAATAATATGGTAATAATAATAATAACAACATAATTGACTCAAAGATTTTATAACCCTAAAACCCATCTTAAATTATTATAATCAAAACCTTCCAACTATATATACAACCTTATTCTAAAATCATTCGATATCACAAACTATTTCATAGCGTGTAGGTGCTAACTCTGCTATTTATAGTCCTAAGCCTTTTTGCTTACTATATAAATTTTTGCTCAGGCATTTATTCAGTTAATTTAAGAATCCTCTCCGCTAATCTGTCCCTCAAAGTTATGATACACACTTTGTATCTAATACACACAAATACACACTAGACCACAGGTCTATACATCATCCATTACGTAATTCGATTTTTTACCTACAATAGTCAATAAAATTAGTTATAGACTGCACGATCAGGGTAACTTTGGAAATAATTTATATTTTTTTCCTTTTACCTACTATTCATTATGTACATAATTTTTTTCCCATAGAAAAATAAAAATTTTGTAAAAAATTTAACATATCATTCTTTGTCTAGCGTAATTGTTTTGTCTAAAATTGAAGTATTAATCTTTGAATTTTTTATATTATATAATAACTCACTTGTTCTGTATAAATATTTGTAATGTAAAGAAAAAAATTCGTCATCTAACTTGAAGGAGTTAGGATGTTATTTTCTCATTTGTATTGTATTAATGGTACCCTATTAGATTATTGTATAAATATCGTTTTTTTTTTAAAGGGGAGAGCAATGTAAAAATGAAATGAATAATCAATATTCATTTTACATAAGAACCAAAATCGCTTAACGCGAGTTTGGATAATAATTTTACTTGTGGCTTCCTATTTTTGATCGTGTCAAAACCCTACGATCTACCATACCTATGGTTTAGTCGTATCCATTTTCATTTGTTTGTAGAAGTTATTAATTAATTATGACTGTCTTGCATCTTACCCTCGTCCCTATATTGCATACACATTCATATAACAGGATTGGAACCCGCAGTTGTACTTCTTAGTCATTATACCCACTCTTGTCTCTAATTCGTTCTTGTAAATCTTCCTAATAATGATTTGTATTATACGTACAAATTCAATAACTATGACGTCATAAAGTAACTAATTCTCTTCACGTTTTCCATACCTTGAACACTGAATCACGTGTTTAGTATTTGGACATCTTCCGTATTGAATGTATGGTAAATTCCTTAATAATAATAATAATAATAATAATAATAATAATAATAATAATAAAAAGAAAAAGAAACCATTCTCTATAACATCATTAGTTATGTTGTTTCCTACCTATTGTCTGCTGATACCTATCAACCTATCAGTCCATATTTTACGCGTCTCTATATTACGCACACAACCTATTGGATTATGTACATGTAAAATACGTCCACATATATTTTTTTTTATTATTATTTTTTTTTTAAGTGCGTTCAACCTCACAAGGCATTCATTAGGCTTACAGTAGTTTAAATGCTCAAATTCGCGAATCAGCAGAACCGAACGTTTCTAAGATAAACTCTTTCGCTCTGATCCAAATTTATAACTATAATGTAATATAACATATTATGTTGTATATAAATTATCTTGTCATGTCTCCATGTACTTGTGTTGTACTAAAACCATATATATAATAACCATATATAATCTCACCATATAATCTGACCAATAATCTGACCATATAATCTGACCATATAATCTAACCATATAATCTAACCATATATATATATATATATATATATAAAAACACTGTAAGAATGGTAACGACGTAATGTACTTCAATGAAACTATAATTGAATGTAATGACTTTATATATAATGTAAGAATGTACTTTAATAGAACTGTAAGGGACAATCATAAGCGAATGGGAAGTAATCCATAATCGAAATCATAATTGTAATAAACCCAAACAAAAATGTACTCAGTCATGTACTTCAATTGTACTGTGTACGACTATGAAATGAATCGCCTTCAGAAATGAGACGTGGCAAAAAAAAAAGATTATTTTATTTTTTTTATTTTATTTTTTTTAAATCTTTATTGGAATCTTTCAAACACCTGATCGTGTTTAAAAGGGGGGAAACTTAACCTCCAACTGCCATCCCCCCAACATTCAGGCATATTTTATACATGTATTTGTAAAATGAATCACACTTCATGACGAGACTCTGACTTGGTCACTGCTAAGAGACTCCCCTGGTTAGCAGCCTCGCTGCGGGGAGGGGGGGCAGAGGCCCCTTGCCTCCTTAATATTTTTAGATTCCGGCCTGAGCGATGGTCGAAAGAGGTCGAACCTCTACCCCTGTAAATTCAGAGCAATAACTGTAAATTTTTAAGAAGTAATTTACAGTAAGAGAAACTTTTTATTTTCCCCCTCGAGTTGGGCTATCGTCAGGAACTTAGTAAAGTCAATAAGTTATAAAGTATCAGAGAAAGAATTAGAAAATTATAGAAGAAAAGTATCAGAAGAATATCCGTTGCAGCCTCCTAACCAGAACCCCCCCGTCGAATCCGAACGAATCAGGGCCATAGAAGGAGGGGTTAACAGCTGGCGACCCTTTACCAGGATAAGATTTATAAAAGAAGATTTATAAAAGAAGATTTTCAGGATAAGACCATTTGACCGGCGTGTCACGACTTCTAGTTCGTAACATCCACCTTGACGGTGTGTCACGACTCCAAGTTCTCCACGCCTAGTTTTCATCCAAGAACAAGTGGCCAGGAAGACACGTCTTCAGGACACGTCTCTAAGGATTTCCCCATAGAAAATTTTGTAGTACATTTTGTTTTCTTAAGTAATTTATAAACACTTGAAAATCAGTATTATTAACAGTTAATGATGAGTATTAAGTCAGAATTTACAAGAAACACAGTGAACACTTCAGACACTAGTGAACATTTTCCTTAGTGTAACAGAGAGTTAATTGTAACAGAGAGTTAATTGTAACAGAGAGTTAATTTCAAAAGAGAGTTAATTTCAAAGAGAGTAATTTCAAGAGAGTTAATTTCAAAAGAGAGTTAATTTCAAAAGAGAGTTAATTTCAAAAGAGAGTTAATTTCAAAAGAGAGTTAATTTCAAAAGAGAGTTATTTCAAAAGAGAGTGTTTATAGAGAGTTTATAGATTTAGAGAGATATTGGAAGTCATTTTGAAGTCAGTTTTAGTTGCAAAGAAGTTGGCAAAGAAGTTTTGAGTCAGTTTTAGTTGCAAAGAAGTTTTGAAGTCCAGTTTAGTTGCAAAGAAGTTGCAAGTCAGTTTTGAAGTCAGTTTTAGTTGCAAAGAAGTTGCAAGTCAGTTTTTCGTTGCAAAGAAGTTGCAAGTCAGTTTTGAAGTCAGTTTTCGTTGGCAAAGAAGTTGCAAGTCAGTTTTCGTTGCAAAGAGTTGCAAGTCAGTTTTAGTTGCAAAAAGTTGCAAGTCATTTTGAAGTCAGTTTTAGTTGCAAAGAAGTTGCAAGTCAGTTTTGAAGTCAGTTTTCTTTGCAAAGAAGTTGCAAGTCAGTTTTGAAGTCAGTTTTAGTTGCAAAAATTTGCAAATCAGTTTTGAAGTCAGTTTTGAAGTCAGTTTTAGTTGCAAAAGAAGTTGCAAGTCAGTTTTGAAGTAAGTTTTTAGTTTGCAAATAAGTTGCAAGTCAGTTTTGAAGTAAGTTTTAGTTGCAAATAAATTGCAAGTCAGTTTCGTTGCAATAAGTTGCAAGTCAGTTTTCGTTGCAAATAAGTTGCAAGTCATTTTCGTTGCAAATAAGTTTGCAAGTCAGTTTTCGTTGCAAATAAGTTGCAAGACAGTTTTCGTTGCAAATAAGTTGCAAGTCATTTTTCGTTGCAGTCAGTTTTCGTTGCAAATAAGTTGCAAGTCAGTTTCCGTGCAAATAAGTTGCAATAAGTTTGAAGTCAGAAGGTTGCGCCAAGATGGACAACCGCCCCAGAGATTTATATAAATACTTGACAAGAGGTCAAGTCAGAAGGTTGCGCCAAGATGGACAACCGCCCCAGAGATTTATAGAAATACTTGACAAGGTCAAGTCAGAAGGTTGCGCCAGATGGACAACCCCCCCAGAGACATAGAAATACTTGGCAAGAGGTCAAGTCAGAAAGGTTGCGCAAAGGGACAACCGCCCGAGAGATTTATAGAATACTTGATAAGAGGTCAAGTCAGAAGGTTGCGCCAAAAGGGACAACCGCCCCAGAGATTTATGAAATACTTGATAAGAGGCGAGTCAGAAGGTTGCGCCAAAAGGGACAACCGCCCCAGAGATTTATAGAAATACTTGATAAAGGTCAAGTCAGAAGGTTGCGCCAAAAGGGACAACCGCCCCAGAGATTTATAGAAATACTTGATAAGAGTCAAGTCAGAAGGTTGCGCCAAAGGGACAACCGCCCAGAGATTTATAGAAATACTTGATAAGAGGTCAGTCAGAAGGTTGCGCCAAAAGGGACAACCGCCCCAGATATTTATAGAAACTTGATAAGAGGTCAAGTCAATAGGTTGCATCAAGAGGGACAACCGCCCCAGTTTGAAGAAGCCAGTTTTGAAAGAGCCAGTTTTGAAGAAGCCAGTTTTGAAGAAGCCAGTTAGAAGAAGCCAGTTTAGAAGAAGCCAGTTTTGAAGCATTAGTTTTGAGCAGTTAGTTTTTTGAAGCAGTTAGTTTTTGAAGCAGTTAGTTTTTGAAGCAGTTAGTTTTGAAGCAGTTAGTTTTGAAGAA
>JAJOZX010004240.1:0-282500 GCA_023014485.1 Bathynomus jamesi
ATATATATATATTATATATATATATTATATTATATATATATATTATATATATATATATATATATATATATATATATATATATAATATCAGGTATATATATATATATATTATATATATATGTAAAATTAACAATGAATAATCCATATTCATTTTTACATGAGAAACCAAAATCGCCTAAGCGAGTTTTGGATAGAATTTCGATTTGTACTTCTTTATTCATTACTGTATTTCCCTAATTCATCTTTTCTAATAATGACTTATACACTATGACGTCATAAATAACTTAATTCCCTCTACGTTTCCCATACCTTGTACACTGAATCATGTGCTTAGTATTTGGACATCTTCCGTATTCAATGTACGGTAAAGTCTTTAATAATAATGTTGTGGTGTTATGTAGTAAAATATTATTATTCAACCATATTCATCTATACGGCCATATCTTATCTTGACCATTACCCTATAAAATTTTATTAAATATTCATTTTACTCGTGTCAGTCTCTGAAACGCAAAACTTTATGCATTCGTTCGAAACGCACAAATACGTTCTCGTATTATTTTTTTTATTTTTTTTTTTATTTATATCACCTCCCGCGATGAACTCGAAAATGCTGAGGTAAGTGATCAAATTCCGCTCACTACTACGACAGAAGTGAACGCTTTAAGATAAAATCTCCTTTCGCTCCGATTCAAATTTATAACATAATATAACATATTATGTTGTATATAAATCCATACCGTATGTGCCCATGTACTTTGTATTATATTTCTAACAGCTTAATTGTCTATTACTTTGAAACACTGTAAAAACAAAACAAAGTTATAGTAACTTTTTGATTGTAATTAACTGTAATACTTTAATTTAATATAACGTAATGTACTTTAATGAAACTGAAATTAATAATAACTTGTAATGTACTTCAATGAAACTGTAATTAAATGTAATGACTTAATATATAATGTAAGAATGTACTTTAATAAACTGTAATGGACAATCATAAGCGAATGTGAAGTAATCCATAATTGTAATCGTAATTGTAATAAACCCAAACGAAAATGTACTCAGTCGTGTACTTAAATTGTACTTATGTACTACTATGAAATGATATCGCCTTCAGAAATGAAGACTCGGCAAAAAAAAATACGATTAGTTTTTTTATTTTTCTAATTTTTATTTGGAATCTTTCAAACATCTGATCATGTGCTTAAAAGGGGGAAACTTAACCTTCAACTGCCTTCCCCCAACATTTAGGCTTATATTATACATGTATTTGTAAAATGAACTACACTTCATTACGGGACTCTGCTTTGGTCACTGCTACGAGACTCCCTTGTTAGCAGCCTCGCTGCGGGGAGGGGGCAGAGGCCTCCTTGCCTCCTTAACATTTTAGATTCCTGCCTGAGCCATTGTCGAAAGAGGTCGAACCTCTACCCCTGTAAAATTCAGACCACTACCTGTAAATTTGTAAGAAGTAAATTACAGTAAGAGAAACTTTTTATTTTCCCCCTCGAGTTGGGCTATCTTCAGAGGAACTTAGTCAGTAAAGTCGATAAGTTATAAAATGAAAAGTCGATAATTTTAGTCTCAGAGAAAGTATCAGAGTATTATAGCAAGAGAAGAATTAATAACTGTCGACCCTAAAGCGAGAGAAAAGAATTAGAACGTTATAGAAGAAATATCCGTTGCTGCCTCTAAACAAGAACGCCCCATAGACTTCGAGACAACCCATAAGCACATAGAAGAAGGAGGATAACAAGCGTGGTGACCCTATAGCCAGGATAAACTTTTGGCGACCCTACTACCAAGATTAGAAGAATATTTTAAGAAGAGGATTTTAACAAGTGGCCACTCTTTGGCCAGGATAGAAATTACCCTGCATCAGGAGAAAACCATTTGACCGGCGTGTCACGACTTCTAGTTTGTAACATCCACCCTTGAACCGGTGTGTTACAACTCCAAGTTCTCCACGCCTAGTTTTCATCCAAGAAGAAGTAGCCAGCAAGACACGTCTTCAGGACACGTCTCTAAGGATTTCGCCGTAGAAATTTTGTTAAGTACAGAGTTGTTTTTTTTAAAGTAATTTATAAACAACTTGAAAAGTCAGTATTATTAACAGTTAATAATGAGTATCAAGTCAGAATTTACAAGAAACAGTGAACATTCCATACACCAGTGATACATTTTTTTGAGTGAAACAGTTAATTGTCACAGAGTTAATTGTCACAGAGTTAATTTCACTATTATATTCAGTATAGAATAATTTTATTTTATGTACCAAACATAATAGTACAGTACCTTCGCGTACATTAGAGTGAAATATTGTTTACATTTTTTTATTTTTGTTTACAATTTTTTCAAATTATTGAATTGAATTGACTTGTAAAATTAAGAGAGAGAGTTTACAGAGAGTTTATAGAGTTATAGAGATACTTGAAAACAGTTTCAAGTTCCAGTTTCAGTTTTCAGTTTCAAGATACTTGATTGCATTTCAAGTAAGTCGGTTGCACCAAGAGGGTCAACCAAACCCCAGAGGTTAATAGTCTCCACTTGATAGAGATCAAGTGCAGTCATTTTCCATCTTCAGTTAATTTCAAGTTAGACAGTTTCAAGATACTTGATAGAGTTCAAGTTAGACAGTTTCAAGATACTTGATAGAGTTCAAGTTAGACAGTTTCAAGATACTTGATAGAGTTCAAGTTAGACAGTTTCAAGATACTTGATAGAGTTCAAGTTAGACAGTTTCAAGATTCTTGATAGAGTTCAAGTCAGACAGTTTAAAGATACTTGATAGAGTTCAAGTCAGACAGTTTAAAGATACTTGATAGAGTTCAAGTCAGACAGTTTAAAGATACTTGATAGAGTTCAAGTCAGACAGTTTAAAGATACTTGATAGAGTTCAAGTCAGACAGTTTCAAGTCTCAGTTTTAAAGTCCCAAGTTGGTTTTCAAGTCCCAAGTTGGTTTTCAAGTCCCAAGTTGGTTTTCAAGTCCCAAGTTAGTTTTCAAGTCCCAAGTCATTTCAATGCAGTAAATTGAATTCAACTTTTTCTTTGTAGTTTAAGAGAATTTAATTTAAGAAAATGTAATTTAAGAGTTTAATTCAACCTTTTTTTTGTTGTTTAAGAGAATTTAATTCAACCTTTTTTTTTGTTGTAAAAGAGAATTAAATTCAATCTGAATTGACCGGTTTGCGTCTTTGGTTTAACTTTTGTTTTGCTTGTAAGAAGGAAATTGACCGATTTGTCTTCTTTTCATGCCACTGTTGCGTATATAAATATATAGGTAAAATGACATATTTTATTGTTTGCAACCAAAACCGTTTTTACAAATGTTGGTAACGAGTTTTATAATTATTGCGATTATATGATGACAGAAATAGTGTAATAATTAATCGATCATGTACCTAATTTATCTTGCTCTGTACGGTCGGGAAATTTACCCGTAGGACCGCACATACCCTAAATTTCAGTTGTGTTTATTCTTTTTGTCATTTAATTTTAATAAAACTTCTACACAATAAAAAGATGTATTTATCATATGCAAACAAGTTTTCAGACTAAATATCAAATAATTCAAAATTCTTCAACATTTAACGAAAGAGTATAATTTTTCTACTTAACATGCAAAAAATTATTAAACCTTTTTAATATTTTTTATTATATAAAAATAATTTTTAATGTAAAATTTACCTGAAATTATTAAAAGAAAGGATTGTTCGAAATGCTTTCCTTCCATTTCAATAACTTTTTTATTCTTGGCCCGAAATTCATCTATGGCTCGATTTACTTTTATTTTTAAGAATATTATAAAATTATGTTTAGCTCATTAAAATGCATAGTTGATTTGTATTTTTCATTTCTTTGTTCAATTAATCGTGAATAATTGTCTTTAAAATTTAGAATTTTATAATAATCGACCTTGAGCTTAAAGGATTTTATAATAATAATAATAATAACCCTTAAACGTTTACACACACACGTATGCACACTATATATACACAAACCTTATGCTAAAATCATTGAATATCACAATAAACTATTTCATTACGTGTAAGTGCTAACTATACTATTTAGTCTTAATCATTTTTGCTTTCTAATACAGTATATCTTGCTCATGCATTTATTCAGTTAATTGAACAATCCTCTCAGCTAATCTGTCCCTCCAAATGGTAAGATACACACTTTGTACCTAGTACACCCAAATACACAATAGACCACAGGTCTATACATCATCCACTACGTAATTCGATTTGTACCTACAATAGTCAATAAAAATTAGTTTATAGATTGTACGATTTACGTTTTTCCCTTTTATCTACTACACATCATGTATGTAATTTTTCCCACAGAAAAAAAAAAATTTAAAAAAAAATTTAACTATCATTGTTTGTCTAACTTAGTTGTTTGTCTAAATTAAAGTATTAACCTTTGAATTTTTATATTTTATAATAGCCCTCTAAGCGAGTGTCATGTTAAAAATTTGATTACTCTGCATTGTACTCAACCACCCGAATTCGTTCTGTATAAAATTTGTATTGTAAAAAAGAATTCGTCATCTAATTTGAATTCGTTAGATGTTATTTTCTCAATTGTATTGTATTAATTGTATTATATTATTGTTATATTAATACCATTTTAGAGGGGGGAACACAGTAAAAATGAACAATGAATAATCCATATTCATTTTTACATGAGAAACCAAAATCGCCTAAGCGAGTTTAGGATAGAATTTCGATTTGTACTTCTTTATTCATTACTGTATTTCCCTAATTCATCTTTTCTAATAATGACTTATACACTATGACGTCATAAAATAACTTAATTCTCTCTACGTTTCCCATACCTTGTACACTGAATCATGTGCTTAGTATTTGGACATCTTCCGTATTCAATGTACGGTAAAGTCTTTAATAATAATGTTGTGGTGTTATGTAGTATAAATATTATTATTCAACCATATTCATCTATACGGCCATATCTTATCTTGACCATTACCCTATATAAATTTTATTAAATATTCATTTTTACTCGTGTCAGTCTCTGAAACGCAAAACTTTATGCATTCGTTCGAAAACGCACAAATACGTTCTCGTATTATTTTTTTTATTTTTATTTTTATTTATATCACCTCCCGCGATGAACTCGAAAATACTGAGGTAAGTGATGAAATTCCGCTCACTACGACAGAAGCGAACGCTTCTAAGATAAAAAATCTCCTTTCGCTCCGATTCAAATTTATAACATAATATAACATAATATAACATATTATGTTGTATGTAAATCCATATCGTATGTGCCCATGTACTTCGTATTATATTTCTAACAGCTTAATTGTCTATTACTTTGAAACACTGTAAAAACAAAACAAAGTTATAGTAACTGTTTAATTGTAAATAACTGTAATACTTTAATTTACTATAACGTAATGTACTTTAATGAAACTGTAATTAATAATAACTTGTAATGTACTTCAATGAAACTGTAATTAAATGTAATGACTTAATATATAATGTAAGAATGTACTTTAATAGAACTGTAATGGACAATCATAAGCGAATGTGAAGTAATCCATAATTGTAATCGTAATTGTAATAAACCCAAACGAAAATGTACTCAGTCGTGTACTTAAATTGTACTTATGTACTACTATGAAATGATATCGCCTTCAGAAATGAAGACGGCAAAAAAAAAATACGATTATTTTTTTATTTTATTTTTTTTATTTGGAATCTTTCAACCATCTGATCATGTGTTTAAAAGGGGGAAACTTAACCTACAACTGCCTTCCCCCAACATTTAGGCTTATATTATACATGTATTTGTAAAATAAACTACACTTCATTAAGGGACTCTGCTTTGGTCACTGCTACGAGACTCCCTTGTTAGCAGCCTCGCTCCGGGGAGGGGGCAGAGGCCCCTTGCCTCCTTAACTTTTTAGATTCCGGCCTGAGCCATGGTCGAAAGAGGTCGAACCTCTACCTCTGTAAAATTCAGACCACTACCTGTAAATTTTTAAGAAGTAAATTACAGTAAGAGAAACTTTTTATTTTCCCCCTCGAGTTGGATTATCTTCAGAGGAACTTAGTCAGTAAAGTCGATAAGTTATAAAAGAAAAGTCGATAATTTTAGTCTCAGAGAAAGTATCAGAGTATTATAGCAAGAGAAGAATTAATAACTGTCGACCCTAAAGCGAGAGAAAAGAATTAGAATTATAGAAGAAATATCCGTTGCTGCCTCCCAACTAGAACCCCCGTCTATTCGAACCACCCAGGGCCATAGACGGAGGGTTAACATATATATATATATACTATATATATATATATATATATACTATATATTCTACATATATATATATTATATATATATATTATATATATATATATAATATATACTATATAAATATATATACTATATATATATATATATATATATATATATATATATATATATATATACACACACTATATATATATATACTAGCACTGAAACTCGTGACTTTGTAGGGGAGTATCAAATTAAAGGTTATAGACTTTTTGTTAAAAACAGAATAGGTAGGCGAGGAGGCGGTGTTATGTTGTATATCAAAGATAATATAGCGAACGTTATAGAAGTAAAGCACACAATTCCAGAACCGATAGATTCGACTATAGCAGAACTTAAATTGAACGATTTAAAACTTGTTGCGGTTATATATAGGCCCCCTAATCAAACAGCTGATACGGACAAAGCGTTATATCGTGAACTAAAGCGAATAATCGGTAGTGAGCAGAATTTAATTGTGGGTGACTTTAATTGCGCTAACGTAAATTACGATACAATGCAGGGAGAAGCGGAAGGTAATCGTTTAGTTAATTTTCTCGAGGATAGCTTTCTTATTCAAAAGGTTGGGGAACCTACGAGGTTGGACAGTATTTTAGATTTAGTAATAACTACGGATGAAAGGTTAATTACTGATCTTCAAATAATAGAACCGTTGGGCAATAGCGATCACAATATGGTAGAGTTTGTCCTCTCAGTAAGTCACTCGAAACCAGCTAACTCGACGAAAATTCCTAACTTCCAGCACGCAGACTTTAGTAAATTTCGAAATAAATTGGCACACGTCAATTCGGAAAACGTGATGGGGAACTCCATGGCAAAACTAATGTGAGAATCGTTCGAAACAGTATTTAGGACTATAAATGAGGAATGTGTACCGTACAAAATTAAGCGTGCGAAAGTAAACAACAAGCCCTTGAGGTTTACTTCTACAGTAGGAGACATTATAAAGAGTAGAGATAGGGCTTATTGGCTACACAAGTGCGATAAAGACAATTTGTGGTTACGAAACAACTACATATCTCTAAGGCGTGAAGCGAAAAGTGCAATAAAAAATTCCAAGCGCTTGAAATCTCCATAGCTCGTGACGGTAAAGAAAACCCCAAGCGATTCTTTCAATACGTCAATAATAGAAATCCAGTAAAAAGCAACTAGGGGCCTTTGAAAAATGTAAACGGAGATCTAGTTTCTGAAAAAAAGGAAATGGCTACCTTGCTAAACGATTTTTTTACGTCAAGTTTACTATAGAAGATGTAACAAATATCCCTACGGTCACGGACATAATACCGTTTGATAATGGTAATATTTGGGATAATATAGTGGTTAGTGAAGGGGAGGTAACGCGCTATATTGATAAAATGAAAACGCGTAAATCACCGGGGCCGGATTCCATATATCCCATACAACTAAAAGAATTAAAAGATAGCATTGTTGTGCCGCTAACAAAGATTTTTAATGCGTCTATTTGTGAGGGGTGCGTACCAGATAATTTCAAGTTAGCAAACGTAACACCTATCTTTAAGAAAGGCGATAAAGGTGCGGCGGGAAATTATAGGCCAATCAGTTTAACGTCTGTTGTAGGTAAGCTACTGGAATCAATAATTAGGGATCGTATAGTCGAACACTTAGAAGTGCATAATCTGGTTAGAAATACGCAGCACGGTTTTAGGCGAAACAAATCTTGCTTAACTAATCTTTTAGAATTTTTCCAAAGTGTGGTTAACGTTTACGATAGACATCGGGCGGTTGATGTAGTGTATTTAGATTTTCAGAAAGCGTTTGACACCGTGCCGCACAAAGGCTGATTGAAAAAACTCAGGCTCATGGAATCAGGGGTGTAGTAATAAATTGGCTAGAAGAATGGTTGCGAGGCAGGTAACAGAGGGTGGTCGTTGATGGAGCGGAGTCGTGTTGGGCTAATGTAGCGAGTGGCGTTCCTCATGGTTCTCTATTGGGCCCCTTGCGTTTTCTTATATATATTAACGATTTAGATGTCGGCCTAGTCAGTACAGTTTCAAAGTTTGCGGATGACACGAAGCTGGGTGGTAGGGCGATTAATGACGAAGATAGAGGTAAAATTCAGGAAGATCTGAATAAAATCGTTGATTGGTCAGTCACATGGCAAATGAGATTTAACGTGGATAAGTGCAAAATTATGCATATAGGTTCGCGTAACGGTAATTTTGCGTATAGTATGTCAGGGAAAGATTTAACAAGCGTAGAGCAGGAAAAAGATTTAGGAGTTATAGTCACTGGTGATTTAAAAGTAGCGAAACAAAGTACAGCGTCGGTCAATAAGGCGAACAAAGTGTTAGGTTTTATAGCTCGAAATTTTGAGTACAAATCGCGCGATATTATAGTTCCTCTTTATAAATCATTAGTTAGACCCCATTTGGAGTACGCGGTCCAATTTTGGAATCCGCATATGCGCAAAGATATAGACAAAATCGAAAGAGTTCAAAGACGAGCAACTAAGATGATTCCGTCGCTTAGGTCAAAGTCGTACGAGGATAGGCTTAAGGAGTTAAAATTGACAAAACTCGAGACTAGTAGGTTAAGGGGTGATCTAATCCAGGTTTTCAAAATTATGAATGGGTTCGATAACGTAGATAGAGATAGCTTTTTCGAAATATCTCTATATTTTAGGACTAGAAATAACGGGTGTAAGTTGACAAGTAGAAGGTTCGAGACAGTAGTAGCGAAAAACTTTTTTACGCATAGAATAGTAAATAGCTGGAATAGTTTGCCGGTAGAAGTAATTAGTAGCACATCTATAAACATGTTTAAAAATCGATTAGACGCATATGTTGATAGAAAGGGTATAGTTTAAGGTAGTAAAATTAAGGCTTTCTGGGGATAGATCCCACAGCTCAACACAAGTGTTGTGGGATATAGGGAGTCAGCGTCTTGGGTTAGGGGATACTCTCTGTCCTTACACACCCCATTTGAAGAGATTCCACTGCCGAGCGGTGCCCCCTATAGTACTGTGAGGTATTGAAAGACTCATGATCTTCACTTGCACCACAAACACCTTTGAATGGGAGACCCAAAATGGGTGCACACACATTTCTACATTACTGTACAGTCTTTACATCCACACTTACACTTTTCCTCCTAAGTGTATATATTGTAATGTATATGGTTGTAAATTTTGACTTGGTCCGCAATCGATATGGACCGTGACTTGATGGATACCGTAATGAAATTGACTGGATTCTTTGGATCTGATATATTTGCATGTTGGTTATAAATAGATATAGAGTGTAACATATTTGTGGATAGTAGTCTATTATAACTTGATCCACTGGATCCAGAGATTCTATCTTTAGTTTTAAATCGATAATTAAATAGTTTTAAATTGATAATTATTTAGTTTCGAAAAAATTGGTCGTTGCCAATTTACCGGCAGTTTTTACATAAATTTCTTATGTTCTTGTGGTTCGTAACCCACGTAAAATTGTAGGTCCCCTCCGCCACCACGGAGGACATACACGATTACGAACACAGTTAGGTAGACCAGCCATGAGTGGATCCTAGGGTCTTTGTTGGTCTGAAACATTATAACATATATATATATATATATATATATATATATATATATATATATATATATATATATATAAATATATATATATATATATATATGTATTTATATATATATATATATATATATATATATATGTATATATATATATATATGTACTATATATATATATATATATATATATATATATATATATACACATATATATATTTGTGGATAGTAGTCTATTATGACTTGATCCTCTGGATCCAGAGATTCTATCTTTAGTTTTAAATCGATAAGTAATTAATTTTAAATTGATTATTATTTAGTTTTGGAAAATTGGTCGCTGCTAATGTACAGGAAGTTGTTACATAAATTTCTTATGTTCTTGTGGTTCGGAACCCACGTAAAATTGTAGGTCCCCTCCGCTACCACGGAGGACATACACAATACACAATTACGAACGCAGTTAGGTAGACCAGCCATGAGTGGATCCTAGGGTCTTTGTTGGTTTGAAACATTATAACATTATAACATTATATATATATATATATATATATATATATATATATATATATATATATATTATACTATATATACTATATATATATATATATATATATATATATATATATATATATAGTATATATATATATATATATATATATATATATATATATATATATATATATATATATACACATATATACTCTATGTATATATATATACCGATATATATATAAAAACATATATATATATATATGTATAATTGTATATATATATATATACTCTATATATATATATATATGTAGGTATATATATATATATATATATATGTATATATATACAGTATACTCTATATATATCTATATCTATATATATGTATATATATACTCCTATACTAAAATTTTTGTCTATAATTATTTTTATTTTTTCAGATTGTTATACCATGGCAGATAAGTTAACGATAACAGACAGAATCGAGCTTGTGCTCTTGTACGCAAAGGACGGTGCCACCTCACGTTCAGTCGCAGATACTTTTAATGTTAAGCATCGCGACAGACCACCAATTCACTACAGAACCGTTAGCAAGACCTTCGCTCGTTTCAAGGAAACGGGAAGCGTCTGTGATCGAACACGTAGTGGACGAAGAAGAAGTTCTACTGATCCCGAAACATCCGCACGGGTATGCAGCCGTGTGGAAGAGAGCCCACGTAAGTCAATAAGGAAATTATCGCAGGAAACAGGTGTATATGAGCGTTCGATTCGTCGCATTCTCTCTACCAATCATTTTCATCCGTATAAAGTCCAATTAGTTCAGGAACTACACGGTGATGACCTAGATCGTCGTAGGGAGTATTGTCAGTGGTTTATGCAACATCGGCAGTTGGAAAAGCGTATCATGTTCAGTGACGAAGCAATTTTTTACCTAAACGGTTCAGTCAACAGACGTAATGCACGATATTGGGCTAAAGAAAATCCACATTGGATTGAAGACGGACGCTCGCAGTACAACCCAAGAGTTATGGTATGGGCTGCTATGTGGGGAGATACGATAATTGGCCCATACTTTTTCCCCGACACTGTAACTGGTGAATCATACCTTCATTTGTTAGCAAATTATCTTACGCCTCGATTGTATGAACTACCATTACGGCATCGGAGAGCTATGTGGTTTCAGCACGATGGGGCTCCGCCGCATTTCGCAAGGGCCGTTCGCAGATTTTTACAAGAAACATTTCAAGGGAAATGGATTGGTCGACGTGGGCCAATTGAATGGCCGCCCAGATCTCCGGACCTGACTCCTTTGGATTACTTATTGGGACACATTAAATCAGTTGTGTACGTTAACAGGCCAAGAACAATACAGGCGCTAAAGGATACCATAACAGCAGAATTTGAAGCCATAAGAACGAATATTACCATCCTCAGGAATGTGCAAACGTCTTGCGTCAACCGGGTTACAAAGTGTTTAGAAGAAGGTGGACGTCAATTTGAACACCTATTGTAATTTCTGAATTAAAACATTAAGGTAGGCCGAAATTTTCTTTTCCATTATAAACTTCCTATGGGGCCAGACTTTTGCCCCACCCTGTATACTCTATATATATCTATATCTATATATGTATATATATACTCTATATATATATATGTATACATATATTTATATATATACACTCTATATATATATATATATATATATATATGATGAATAAACCACGAAGGAAAGGAAACACAAAATGGTGCTCAAGCGCTTTCGTCTAATGACATCCTCAGGAACACTGAAGTACATAAAAGGGTTACAGCCTATATATAGGTTACAGAAAGAAAAAAAAAGGAAAATAAATAATATATATATATATATATATATATATATATATACATATCTATATATATATATATATATATATATGCAATAAACGGAGAAGTAAAAATAAAAATTAAAAATTAAAGGATTATCAGAGAGGCATACAGATTTGTAAGGAGAAAATATCGATTTTTAGCACAAGATCAAATGAATTATAAAAATACAAATTTATACTTGAAATCTGCCCGGGTTTTAACACTGCCTTTTTTGGTTGAGTTTCGATGTATATAAAAATAAAATGAAAATTAAAAGTTAATAAAGTAGCATACAAGTTTACCAAAGATTTGGCGTTCTACCCTTCTTATCTAAATCTGTTTTGAAGGAATTCAAAACAACAGGATCGAGTTGAAAAAGACCTTTGCTTATGTTGAAGTTATTTGAAAGTTGGATAATGGCAGACTCAAGAATATTTCTATTAACAATGTTGCTAGAGTGGAATAAAACTGAAGCATTATTCCAATCAATACAGTGGGATAACTCTGACAAATGGACAAAAAGGGCACTGGACAACTGTCCTCTTCTAACGGAATATTGATGCTGTTTTATACGTGTGTGCAAATCCTTTCCCGTCTGACCTATGTAAAAGGAATCACATTGTTTACACCCAATTTTATAGATAATGCCTGAATTATTGGTAGGGCTATTTTTTACTATGATATTTTTCACAATATTGTTATATGAAAATACTACATTAATATCCAAAAGTTTAAGTACATTAGCAATGCCTAAAAAGCCCGGGAAAAATGGAAGTACTAAAATATTTTTTGACAAAGTACGAGTGTTATTATTGACACGATAGAAAGTTCGTTTTGCCTTGTTGAGACAAGATTCCGTAAACGCAGATGGATAACACAGATCACTTCCAATACCGTTGATTTTTTCCAATTCGGCATCGATGTATTCCGGACTGGCGATCCTAAGGGCGCGGAGAAACATTGATGAAAAAATGGCCTTCTTAGTGGGGGTGTCATGTCCCGAGTAAAAGTGTACACGTGTAGGACAAATTGTTTGTTGTTTTCCGATAGATACTAAACTTAAAACCTGGGCTTTCCCTATGTACACGCACATCCAAAAATGGGATTGAACTTTCTATCGTGTCAATAATAACACTCGTACTTTGTCAAAAAATATTTTAGTACTTCCATTTTTCCCGGGCTTTTTAGGCATTGCTAATGTACTTAAACTTTTGGATATTAATGTAGTATTTTCATATAACAATATTGTGAAAAATATCATAGTAAAAAATAGCCCTACCAATAATTCAGGCATTATCTATAAAATTGGGTGTAAACAATGTGATTCCTTTTACATAGGTCAGACGGGAAAGGATTTGCACACACGTATAAAACAGCATCAATATTCCGTTAGAACAGGACAGTTGTCCAGTGCCCTTTTTGTCCATTTGTCAGAGTTATCCCACTGTATTGATTGGAATAATGCTTCAGTTTTATTCCACTCTAGCAACATTGTTAATAGAAATATTCTTGAGTCTGCCATTATCCAACTTTCAAATAACTTCAACATAAGCAAAGGTCTTTTTCAACTCGATCCTGTTGTTTTGAATTCCTTCAAAACAGATTTAGATAAGAAGGGTAGAACGCTAAATCTTTGGCAAACTTGTATGCTACTTTATTAACTTTTAATTTTCATTTTATTTTTATATACATCGAAACTTAACCAAAAAAGGCAGTGTTAAAACCCGGGCAGATTTCCAGTATAAATTTGTATTTTTATAATTCATTTGATCTTGTGCTAAAAATCGATATTTTCTCCTTACAAATCTGTATGCCTCTCTGATAATCCTTTAATTTTTAATTTTTATTTTTACTTCTCCGTTTATTGCATATATATATACGGTATATATATTAGATATGTATATATATAATTATATATATATATATATATATATATATATATTTCTTTTTTTTTTCTTTCTGTAACCTATATATAGGCTGTAACCCTTTTATGTACTTCAGTGTTCCTGAGGATGTCATTAGACGAAACCGCTTGAGCACCATTTTGTGTTTCCTTTCCTTCGTGGTTTTATTCATCATAAATATTTTTCACGTGTTACTTTCGTGAAATAATTTTCTTATATATATATATTATATATATATATATATATATACAAACTCAGAATGGTCCCCCATATATATATATCAACGTAAAGAACGACGCTTGTATAGGAGAATATTCCGCGCAATACGAGATAGAAAGAACGAAACAAATGAAAAAATGAGGTAACCACCCGGGAATCGAACCAGGGGTCTTCCGATTGCCGGTCAGATATGATACCACTACACCACGAGGCCTGTGGTGTAGTGGTATCATATCTGACAGGCAATCGGAAGACCCCGGGTTCGATTCCCGGGTGGTTACCTCATTTTTTCTTTTGTTTCGTTCTTTCTATCTCGTATTGCGCGGAATATTCTCCTATACAAGCGTCGTTCTTTACGTTAATTATACTGCGTGTTTGCAGTTATATATATATATATATATATATATATATATATATATATATATATATATATATATATGATGAATTTCACAATAAAACACGTGAAATGAATGAATGCTGCAAACCCACAAGGAAAAAGAAAAACGATTCCAAGGCCTTTCGTGTATTCAAAGCTACACCTCGTCAGGGACGAGGTGTAGCTTTGAATACACGAAAGGCCTTGGAATCGTTTTTTCTTTTTCCTTGTGGGTTTGCAGCATATATATATATATGTATATAAGTTATATATATATATATATATATATATATATATATATATATATATTATATTACTGTGTATATATATTATGTATAAATATATATATATATATATATATATATATATATATATATATATATATATATATTAGGGTGATTCAAATATGGGGGTAAAAAAGTTTTTTATATTTTAATGTGTTCAACCCTTTAAATGATTCATTTCAGCATAAAAACAACTGTCCTAAAATATTTTGGCAAATTTTTAATTTTTAGGGGTTGCTACCAACAATTAAAAATTGACAGAACGACTCAAATTGTCAAATTTTTCCACACCACCCAGGGGGTACAGTACAAGGCGCATTGCTTTTTTTTTAATGTGGAAAGCTCCCCCGTAGGTCCTACCATAACCACAAGCATGCATAATTAAACTAGCATGATATTTGAGACATTAGCTGTCCTTACTTCATCAATGTTTCTTTCTTTCTATCAGGGTAAACAGCCCTGTAGTTTTTCACTACTTGTAGCAAGAATTGTTTTTGATCTTCGTCATGTGTTAGTATTTTATTATATTCATCCATTAATTTTACTCCTCTTTCCGCTATATCATTCACGACTTTCCACTCTTTGATAGATTTCTTAGCGGAGTTATACTCTTCATCATTATGCCATTCTTTAGCATCTTTGAATAAAAATTTTGAACTAAATTCTGTTATTGTAAAGAATGTTTGAGTATTTGATGACAAAATCTTCTAATTTCTTCGTTGGAATAAGTGCAGGATCTAGAAAAGCCCGTTTTGCAGGAAGAGTTTCTGTTGTATTTTGCAAGGCCTTTACAATTTTGTTTTTCGTTTCAGTAGGCACTTCATCATCATAAAAGGCCAAGGCTACCAGTTCTTCTGATAGGTACCAGAGGTGACTTAACAGTTTTTTAATAGCAACAAATGCAATTGTGTCATTTATTTGTTTGTAGACTACAAGATTCTGTAATAATTCCAGAGCAAGACGAGGAGCGCAAGATGGCACAGGAGCTGTAAACCATGCCTTTACATATAACCGAGTAGCAAATAGACAGATGTCTTTTAGTCCTTTTTTGTCTTTTACTGAAATTTTGAACTGAGATTTGAACATAAAATTTTTAATGAATATGTAATTTTGGCAATCCACCTAGCCCGATGAAGTCTCGCTGGATGTTTAAATTTGATTCCACCTTTTGGTTCACCTCCCCAAAAAATAATTGTTAACTGCAATAGTTCTAGGTAATCGTCTCTTGGTTGGAATGTATCTAGTTGATTTGTTGCAAATATAATTATGTCATCTTTGATGTCATGAATATTTTCATAGATATCTGGATCTGATAATGCTGTTTCGTAGTCATCCTTATTAATACTTGACCATTTTTCTCTGAACTTCTTAAAAAGGACTATATCTGGGCCAGAAGATGGTGATAAAGACTTTGAAACAACAGCTTCCAGCATAATTTCAAATATATGGTGTCAACATGCCAGCCACAATAAATCGTTGTCGAATTTTTGTTCTAGAAGAATAGCTGCACCATTTCTAGGACCAGTATTGGCTGCCGTTGTATTGAAACACATGCATTTTATTTGTTCGCAGATGTCCCATTCAAGGGATGTCTGACTGTTTGCATTAAAAAGAGACGCATTTCTGTCACTCAATTTTGCAACATCAAGACTTCCTAATAATTTATCATCAAACAATTTTCTACGTTTGCCAACCTTACTTTTCCATATTGAAGGTTGTGCAGCACAGAAACCAGATTCATCACTTTTACTTTCCTCTGATTCTGATTCTGATGATGTACTGGTGAGTATGACAGCCTCTTCATTCTTCTTTCTTTTGATCTCTTCTTCTGCTTTCCTTTTTTCATAACGTTGTTGCTTTTCTGCTGCTCTTTGCTCTTTTTTAGCAACAGCCTTATCAATGGTACCCATTTTTCCATGACGTCCTTTCTCACCTTGCATTTTCAAGAATTTCTTATCTTCTATTTTTATAAGCTGCATAGCATTCTCATGAACAATGTCAAATAAGTTTTCCAGTTTATCTTTCCATTTTTCTTCTTTATTATTTAAATTTTGTGATCTTTTCAATTTGTTTGCTTTGTTTTTCTTAAGCAGCTGTCATTCTTTCAGTATTCCTTGAATTTTATCTACTACATGTATTCTTTGTTTTGCTGGTATTCCTGCTTTTTTTCAAACTGCTAGCACATCATCTGCAGTAGAGCAGCATGATTCTCTAATGTCTTGCTTTTTAATATTTCTGTAGTGCATGAAGAGGGCCATCATTTCCTTCTCTGATGGTAATACGGATGTTTTTAGTACTGCAGAGGGCTGCCCAATTAGCCATACTTCAGTTTCTTTTCTTGTAGAACTTCTCCCAAATGAGCAACTGGGTGATGGTGAGTTAGGCCTAGCTTCCATAATCGATTAATTGGTATCAAAATTACGAGTTCCAAGCAACAATTAAAAGCAAGCTAGTATATAAACCATTAATTAAAAATTCTGAAATATAAACAATTAAACAAAATCATAAGTTGTAAAAACAAACAAATTGAAAAAGAGGGAAACTTTCACGCCTGGTAGCACATAGTAAATTTTATTTAAAATTCACCAAATTTGGCATACACTACTTTTTTTGTCATAGGGAACAAAAATACAGGTTGAACAATTAAAAAAAAAAACTTTGATTTTTTTTAATCACCCTTGTATGTATATATATATATATATATATATATATAATATATATATATATATATTTGTATATATATATATATTTATATATACTCTATATATATATATATAGACCTAATGATAGTTGAGGGAATATACACTGTACGTGAATTAGGCCTGCAGTAGAGACTTATTTATCGCAAAAATATATAAGTGAACACAATAGCGGATGATATCAATTACAGGTTCTGAAGGACACTTGAATTAGGAAAATGGTCTACAGCGTTATTAACGAGAGTCAATTGGAACGTTTAATTACTCACTTTGGGAGTATAGCCTACCGTTCGGCGGTAGTCTAATGTAGGCTTCACACGAGTACTTAGAATATGATGTACTTAGCTTACCGGGACGATGAAACCGCTGTTGAAGGAGTGTTGAAGAGGAACCTATTACCGTAGGCTCGAAGTGTCGTTGTCCGTTAAGCTTCTCGAGATGATGGAAAGTCTATAAATGATCCTGCAGGCGTAGACCCGGTTGTGGTGGATGGAATGAAGAGGATCTTGTAGGAGTAGGCCTATGGAAAAACTATACGCGCTCACAACATGGTGTCATATGTGGTACCTTTATTTCATAATTAAATATAAATTATTAATTAATTGAATTAAATATCTATACAAAATTGCCTCGGGATTGGCGACATAGCCTAATGGGAATGAAATGATTGCCATACATACATAGAACCCGTATGTAGGCGTCGGGCCTGCATAACCACGAGAAACATTTATTTCACGTGAACAAAATTTTCCATTGCTAACTCATGTAAAATACAAGAGAGAAAGAGTCAACAACCTTTGCCAAATCAGCAATTTATACTAAAATATGAAGATATATTAAAGGAGTGGCTTCGGGGCTGTTTATGTTACAGTGAACGCTTTAAACAGGGAGGATGTGCTTTTGTCTTCCCTAAAGTTCTGAGTGAATTCCTTATAAACTTGATTACTCATGAAAGGATAGGCCTATCCCTAAAAGTGTTTATATTGTGACTGCCTATATTAATTACATCAAGTTAATTCGTCGCGTAACTCCATCGTGGCGGCCCTACACCGAAAAAGATCGTAACGCCCTGCATCGAAGCAAACTAAGACCCAGCAAAAATAAGGTGAGGCAATTTATTTTCATTCTAATATAGGCATCTAAAATCCGGACGCTAAAATTACCATAAACAATTAAATATAAGGAGGTCCTTTAAAGACCTACATATTCATAACTAACTCTCTAACGAAAAAACATAGGGCTTTTGTCGGTTAACTCTCCACTGAAATCTGCTGGAAATTTCCATCGGATGAGGGTATCAGGCAATCAACCCATAGCCCTATATAGTTTTTTCAAATGGTGGCCCGTGTGGGGAACTAACCCCTCTAAAATTTACACTGACACAAGCAGTGGCTAGGCTTAGCTCATTAGGCTTAACCCCAATTTCAACCATAACCCCACTATAGTTTTTTCATATGGTGGCCTATGCAACTGGGAACCGATCCCTTTACCTTAACACTAACCGAAAACAAAGGCTTGTTCATTTAACAGGCATAACTTATTTTAGGTCCTAAAAAAATAGGCCCACAACATTAAGCCTATTTAATAGGTCTTACTCTTCAAACTCAAAACAAAGCCTTGTTGATTTAACAGGCTTAACTCATTTAAAGTCCTATAAAATAATAGGCCCAAACATAAGCCTACTTGGTAGGCCCACATATAGGCCTATTTAGTAGGCCCATCTAACTTTACCTTACATAATAGGCCTACCTCTTAAAGTAGACCTTACTCTTTACACTCAAGGCCTATCCTAACTAAAAATACCAAATTTATAATTCAACCTGTGGTGTAGGTTATAAAATTTATTTCAGCAATTTAACTTACTCATAAGACTCATTAACATCACAAAATTGGACTCAGAACTGTAACATCACAAAGACCTAAAGCAATTGCACAAATTCAAACCTACACCCACCTAACACCTATTCCAAGTCCTATTTGACATATAGGCATACCAAGTCCTATTTGACATATAGGCCCAACCTATTCCAAGTCATATTTGACATATAGGCATACCAAGTCCTATTTGACATATAGGTCCAACCTATTCCAAGTCCTATTTGACATATAGGCATACCAAGTCCTATTTGACATATAGGCCCAATCTATTCCAAGTCCTATTTGACATACAGGCATACCAAGTCCTATTTGACATATAGGCCCAACCTATTCCAAGTCCTATCTGACATATAGGCATACCAAGTCCTATTTGACATATAGGCCCAACCTATTCCAAGTCCTATTTGACATATAGGCATAAGACAGACAAGGCTTGATATAAGGGTCTCAAATGCAACGTTTGAGGATCTTTACTCAGTCAAATTGGTTAACCTAACCCAAAAACCCAAAAATAAAACCCCATAACAAAATACACATTTACACACATACGTACGGTACAGTATATAAATATATACATACGACTCCAAACATCCAATTCTTCTTTTAAAGGAAGAATCACAACAGATTTCATCAACAGACACATACATTCCTTGCAAACAGATTGGATTCCTTCAAAACCCCAAGCCTTCCAGACCTACCTGTAGGATACAATCATACACAACATTTACTCATTCATAACTACGGGTATTGACTTCATTGGAGTGGTGAATCCAAGTTTTGAAGACCAACTGGATTCGGAGGAATGCAACACACACACACACACCCACACACACACACACTACTCTTTCCATGTGTCTCAAACACAACAACCTGTCTAAACATAACCAAGGCTCGGAGAGTAAAAGCTTTTATTGCTGCGCTCTGATTCTGTGCACATAATTTTGTGCCAAAAATTATATGGTTAGACAGTGACACATACAAACAAACTACTCTACTCTAAAGGGTTTTATGGCTACCTTGGCCATAGCCCAACATTCATCAAGGGGTTCTTGGCCTACCTTGGCCATAGCCCAACAAATCATCAAAGGGCCTTGGCCTACCTTGGCCATAGCCCAACAAATCATCAAAGGGCCTTGGCCTACCTTGGCCATAGCCCAACAAATCATCAAAGGGCCTTGGCCTACCTTGGCCATAGCCCAACAAATCATCAAAAGGGCTGATGGCCTACCTTGGCCATAGCCCAACAAATTCATCAAACGGCTGATGGCCTACCTCGGCCATAGCCCAACCTATTCATCAAAGGGCTGATGGTCTCACTTGGCCATAGCCCAACATATTCATCAAGGGGCTGATGGCCTCCCTTGGCCATAGCCCAAACAACAGGGGTCTTGTGGCCTCCCTTGGCCATAGCCCAAACAACAGGGGTCTTGTGGCCTCCCTTGGCCATAGCCCAAACAACAGGGGTCTTGTGGCCTCCCTTGGCCATAGCCCAAACAACAGGGGTCTTGTGGCCTCCCTTGGCCATAGCCCAAACAACAAGGGTCTTGTGGCCTCCCTTGGCCAGAGACCAAACAACATTGGTATTGTGGCCTCCATTGGCCAGAGACCAAACAACATTGGTATTGTGGCCTCCCTTGGCCAGAGACCAAGCAACACAAAAACAGTACAGGATTCAAAGCCCCAAGCCCTCCAGATCTACCTGTGAAGGAATAACATTTACTCCATTAAAACTACGGGTATTGACTTCTCTGAAGTGGTAGGAGGTGTGAATACAGTACAAACTCTTTTAAATTCTCCTAAATTAAATGAACAAATAACAAAAGACAACAATGGGAACATTGCACCAAACAATTACACAAAAACACTTGGAATGCTTTGGTTTTTAAAACAGAAGACTTTCTCTCACAAGTGTATAAAGAAGTTGATATAACAGACATTTACTTATGGACAGACAGTCAAATTTGTCTAACATGTGTGACCAACACAGATACAACTTCTTGCAAAAATATATTTGTGAAAAACAGACTGTAAAGAACTGCCTTAAAAAGACTATTGGGACCAAACATCTACAACTTTTTGAACTCATGACTATTCTGTCAGAAATTGAAAATGTTGTCAACAACAGACCATTAACTTATGTGGGAGATGGTATTAATGAGCGAGAACCTCTCTCACCAAACCTCCTAATTAAGGGAGAAACAATAAACATGTTACCAGAATCTGAACATAACAGTACAGAGGATCCAGATTGGGTAATAGGACACAAAGAACTCAACACAAAATACCAACATTTGACACAAATCAAAACTCAATTTATAACAAAATGGAGAGAAGAATACTTAACAAGTCTTAGAGAAAGACATAAACAATTAACAAAACAAAATTGGAATGATTCAGTCAAAATTGGAGACATTGTGTTGATACATGACAAGACATCAAGACAACATTGGTCAATGGGAAAAGTCTTGGAACTCAAAACTGGTGAAGACGAAGTTACCTGGGTTGTAAAACTGAAAACAGCAACTGGTGAAACCACCAGAGATATCACATTACTATATCCTTTGGAGTGTGGGGCTAAATTAGAACCATTACCCCAAGGGATGGATCAGGATACTATTGGAGAGGAATCTCTCAATGTACCTGATGTAACTCAGACTAAACCAGACAGGCCTCAAAGAAAGACTGCTTTGAAAGCCAGAAAACTTTTACAAGAAAAAATTAAGACTGGTGACTTATAAACCTTACACAAATTGAGCAAAGTTAAAATGCTTAATAACTTTACTTTAATTCCATAAATTTCCTATACCTAAAGGGAGTCAAACTGATTAACATAACTTTAACTAAACTTGAGAAGTTGGCCTCTTGAACTTTTATATTTAAATAGGTCTTCAGTAACCTCTCTCTTCCTAAATTCCTATTTCATTCTTTTCAATCCATTTCACATGGTTTAAAACACAGTTTATCAAAAAATTTGATCTATAACATACAAATTTTTCTCCGGCCCCCCCAGTATATGGAAAAACTATACGCGCTCACAACATGGTATCATATGTGGTACCTTTATTTCATAATTAAATATAAATTATTAATTAATTGAATTAAATATCTATACAAAATTGGCTCGGGATTGGCGACATAGCCTAATGGGAATGAAATGATTGCCATACATACATAGAACCCGTATGTAGGCGTCGAGCCTGCATAACCACGAGAAACATTTATTTAACGCGAACATAATTTTCCATTGCTAACTCATGTAAAATACAAGAGAGAAAGAGTCAACAACCTTTGCCAAATCAGCAATTTATACTAAAATATGAAGATATATTAAAGGAGTGGCCTCGGGGCTGTTTATGTTACAGCGAACGCTTTAAACAGGGAGGATGTGCTTTTGTCTTCCCTAAAGTTTTGAGTGAATTCCTTATAAACTTGATTACTCATGAAAGGATAGGCCTATCCCTAAAAGTGTTTATATTGTGACTGCCTATATTAATTACATCAAGTTAATTCGTCGCGTAACTCCATCGTGGCGGCCCTACACCGAAAAAGATCGTAACGCCCTGCATCGAAGCAAACTAAGACCCAGCAAAAATAAGGTGAGGCAATTTATTTTCATTCTAATATAGGCATCTAAAATCGGGACGCTAAAATTACCATAAACAATTAAATATAAGGAGGTCCTTTAAAGACCTACATATTCATAACTCTCTAACGAAAAAACATAGGGCTTTTGTCGGTTAACTCTCCACTGAAATCTGCTGGAAATTTCCAACGGATGAGGGTATCAGGCAATCAACCCATAGTTTGTTCCGTAAGTCAAGGTATGATGGGCCCAATGGAGTCTCGTAGACGACCTTTCTTCGTAAAGCGGTAAAAGCTGACCAGATGTGGAGTGATTTGGGTTTGTAGCTTTCGCCGTCGAGTCACGCAAGGTGTCCACCTTGAGGATGCTTCTCGTAGCGTTGCAACCTTGCCGGTGCTCTCGAGGATGATTGACAACCGGTTGATGCGGTAATGAAGAGACCAAGGGGAATTCCTGATGCCGTTGTGGTTTGCTGCGGCAGTATTGGGTGATCACTTTCCAGTGATGCTTCGTTTCTTGAATGTGGTGTTGAAGTGAGCCTTGGTCTTGAGCCGGTTAAAGCTGATGAGGGGTGACAACGTACAGAGTAGTCTAACGAAATGCAAGCGCTAATGAAGTGAGAAGGAGTGTGAGTGGGTGCTCGCTTTTATACGTAGTTCCTGTATAGAAAGATTTACAAGAACGAATTAGAGACAAAGAGTGGGTATTAATGACTAAGAAGTACAACTACGGGTTCCAATCCTGTTATATGCAATGTGTATGCATAATCTAGGGTCGAGGGTGAGATGCAAGACAATCATAATTAATTATAATAACTTCTATAACAAATGAAAAATGGAAAATGGATACGACTAAACCATAGAAATGGTAGATCGTAGGGTTGTGACAAAAACAAAAATAGAAAGCTACAAATAAAATTTTTAGCCAAACTCGCATTAAGCGATTTTGGTTCTTATGTAAAAATGGATATTGATTATTCATTGTTCATTTTTACATTGCTCTCCCCTTTAAAATGATATTTATACAATAATATACACTAATAGGGTACAATTCCTACAATACAATGTAATTGAGAAAATAACAACCTAACTATATTCAAGTTAGATGACGATTTTTTTTTACATCACAAGTTTTATACAGAACAAGTGAGTTCGGGTGGTTGGGTACAATGCAGAGTAATCAAATTTTTAACATGACACTTGCTTAGAGGGCTATTATAAAATATAAAAATTCAAAGATTAAAACTTTAATTTTATGCAAACAGAATAAAAGGATTAATACGTTAATTTAGATAAACAATTAAGTTAGACGAAGAATGATATTGTTAATTTTTTTAACAAAATTTTATTTTTCTGTGTGGAAAATTACATACATAATGAATAGTAGTTAAAAGGGAAAAATATAAATTATTTTTCAAAGTTACCCTGATCGTACAGTCTATAACTAATTTTATTGACTATTGTAGGTAAAAAATCGAATTACGTAATGGATGATGTATAGACCTGTGGTCTAGTGTGTATTTGTGTGTATTAGGTACAAAGTGTGTATCTTATAATATTTGAGGGACAGATTAGCTGAGAGGATTGTTAAATTAACTGAATAAATGCCTGAGCAAAAATGACAAACTGAAGTTTCCTTATGACCCTAATTTCAAATTGGTAAGCTTTGATGTATGCTCGTTATTCACAAAACTCCCTATTGATGACCTATTTCATTTTTTAAAAGATAAGATCCCTGAATATTCTTTCCCTGTTCAACAAAACACTCTTATTGAGTTAATTAGGCTTTGTGTCAAAGATTGTAAATTTCAGTTTGAAAATAAATTTTATGCTATGTCGTTTGAATTGGCGATGGGAAATCCCCTTTCACCTGTAATAGCTAATTTATATATGGAATTTTTTGAAAGTAGAATTTTGCCTTCGACTGTTAATTTTAACCTGGTTTGGTACAGGTATATAGAAGATATTTTATGCCTTTGGCCTAATAATTTGGATGTTGACTTATTTCTTGGTAGGCTCAACAATTTACTCCCATCTATTAAGTTCACAGTTGAAAAAGAAAGTGATGGAAGCCTAACTTTGCTGGATCTAAAAATTTGGAGATGCGCTAATCAGTTCAAATTTGAAGTCTATCGCAAGCCTACTAATAATAACTCTTATGTGCATTTTTATTCTAACCATCATCCCTCGATTAAATCCTCTATTTTCTCTGCTATGTTTCTTAGAGCAGTGAGAGTTGTCAGTCCTGAAATTTTAGATTCCGAGTTATGCAATATCATGAGTATTGGTACTAAATTATGTTATCCTATTTCATTTTTAGATAACTGTCTTAGGAAAGCCAAGAATAGGTATTATAATAATGTAACCGTGAAGGAATTTAAGCGTAAAAATATCCTTAGCCTACCTTACCATGTTAATTTTCAATATCTCCCGACTTTACTTAACGCAATTGGCATCAATGTATTCTTTAAGTATAATAATACTGTTAAATCATGCCTAATAAAGAATAGCCCGGAAAATGTTGTTAGTTGTGTGTATTCGATTGGATGTACACAATGTAACTCAGTATATATAGGCCAAACGGGTAAAACGTTAGATATTAGGGTAAAACAGCATAAATATGCGTGTAAAACAGCATAAATATGCGTGTAGAACAGCTAATAATTCCAATGCTTTGTTTAACCATATGTATAGATGTAATCATAGTATCAAGTGGGATAATTCTAAAGTGCTTGTTAAAAACAGAGATATAATAGAAAGAGATATTCTGGAATGAGCATTTATTCATTTTAAAAACAATTTCAATAACAGTGCGGGAATGTATAAAATTGACAATATCTTGTTAAAATTCCTTTTGCCTCTCATTAACTCTTGTTAAGTATGTGCTAATTGTTTTGGTTTCCGCTACGTTGTATATATTTATGGGCATCTTGCCGTCTCTCTTCATTCCCTGACGAGGTGTAGCTCTGAATACACGAAAGGCCTTGGAATCATTTTTCTTTTTCGTTGTGGGTTTGCAGTATTCATTCATTTCACGTGTTTAATTGTGAAATTCGTCATATATATATATATATACAGTATATAATATATATATATATATATATATATATATTATATATTTAATATATTGACAATTGGTTAGGTTAAGTCGTAATATTTTCGTTAGTTTTAACGAAAATATCAAGACTAAACCTAACCTAACCAAACAAAATGTAAAACTAAACCTAACCTAACGAAAATATCACGGCTAAATCTGACCTAACCTAACCTAATAGAAATAAATTTTACATTTTGTTTGATTTTTATTATTTTCTTTTTAACGCAATAGATGGGGGAGCCCCTAAAACTGATGTCCGCCGAAATTTCTATCAGCCCATGCGTCTTGGAGTTCCTTTAACCAAAATTAGGAGTATCCACATTTTCTTTTTTATTAACAGTATACTGTAGTTCAAAACACAACGTTAGTTCCTTTTTTTTAAGATCAAGCACATTATAGAAGGAAGTTCGTAGCCAAATCTAAGTAACATGTTTATTGCAGATTCTCTGTTTTCAAAGACACTTTAATTCGTTTCTCCCCAAACATTTTTTGATATGAATAGAACATAGGTTTCCCGAAACCAGCTACACTTTGTGGTTGAAGTTCTTACCATTTCATTCACATTCTAATTACTGTTGATCGTAATTTTTGCATAAACATACCCATAATTTTTGTCAGTAACTATAACGTAACTTACCTGTAGCTTTACTGAACGTAACTTCCCCATTAACGTCGCCATAATTTTTTATCAATAACTTTTATGTAACTTTTGCATGCGTAACTTTCTCGTAACAAATATGTACTTTAAATAGCCGATTTTGTCGAAGAAAAACTGAAAAAAGAGAAGCGATAAATAAAATATATATTTATATAATTACACAGGACATAAACAATACTTAAAAAGAAATAACAATAATAACACTGGTATGCATGTGAAATTATTTTGTCTGCTGTGAGGGTTTTTTCAACTCATATTATATAATTCGACCATGCTGAATTCGAAAATGACATTGGTTTTCCTCAATCAGGTCAGGTTTTTTCTCTATTGGCATTTATTATAAGTCCAATTTTATCCCCAAATTTATTGATTTTTTTAGCTTAAACACTGTAGATACGAATAATATTATAAGAACACTCGTGAAAAATGAAAACATTGTGTGAATAAATACTTTTATTCATACAATAAATATGGAAAAAAGTTTATTGAGGAAGGAATGAAGTTTTTTTGGCTTTCCGTCTGTGTTTTTCTTCGGGCACGTCTCGCTTCAAACACCAGCAATAGTCCGCCAGCATATTGATATCCCAGTTTCCCTGGTACCTCTCTTCCATTATTTTGATATCTTGGTGAAATCGTTCACCCTGTTCCTCAATATAATCCCCGCAATTTTCAGGAAAATAGTCCAAGTGGGACCACAAAAAGTGCATTTTTATGGACATGCGCGACCCATGAGCTTTGAAAGCTTCCATCAAGTTTTCGACAACGGACTCGTATTCTGGACTTCTACGCTTGCCAAGAAAATCAGTGACAACTGATTTGAATGCCTGCCAGGCATTCTTCTCAGTTGGAGTCATTGCGTTTTCGAACTGAGTATCCTTGATCAAAGTTCGAATTTGAGGACCATCAAAAACCCCAGCATTTAGTTTAGCATCAGATATATGAGGAAATTTACTCTCGAGATATCGGAATGCTGAACCCTCCTTATTCATTGATTTGATGAAATTTTTCATCAAGCCCAGCTTAATATGAAGTGGTGGGAGCAAAATTTTTGTTGGTGGTACAAGGGGCACTGAAACGACATGATGCGACCCAGGTTCAAAATTCTCTCTGGATGCCCATTCACGCTGTGCATAGTGCTTCTCATCCGCTCGGCTATCCCATTTGCAGAGGAAACATGGGTATTTCGTGTATCCCCCTAGCATTCCCAATACAAATGCCACAATCTGAAAAAAAATGAAAATATTTAAAGAATTTAGAGAATTTGTTCTATCAGATAAAAAAAATCTATGCATTGGACTGTATCACTTCTGTGGGGAAGTTAAGTGTTCTTATACGCTCTCAAATAACCTTTAGAAAAACAACATAGTCAATAGCAATAGTTTACTTATGATATTAGTATTACCTTCAAATCTCCACAGATCCTCCAGTTATGTTGGTCGTATACGAGAGCATCCAGTAAAATTTTCATGTTATCGTAGCTCTCAGTAAGTTGTACGGAATGTGCTACAGGGACTGATGCAACCCTATTCCCAATGTTGAGAAGTACTGCTTTCAAACTTCGTTTAGACGAGTCTATAAATAGCCTCCATTCTGATGCGTTATATGGCAGGCCCAAGGATTCGATTAGCCCCTCAACATTGCAGCAGTACACTAAGGAAGAGGTATTTTCGTGCACTGCAAAAAACTTGCGGAATTCTTCCTCTCGTTTCCTATACCAGGAGAATGTTGTTCCCGGAGCCAGCAAGTTGTCCTCTCGAAGTCGAGAGCCCAAGATCTCGGCAGCTAATTTGGAAAGTCCTAAATCCCTGGTAAGATCATTAAGTTTGGCCTGGTTGAGAGGCCTCGGCTCATTTGAAGCGGTATTTTGAGGTATATACGACTGGGACTGGTCATTGGCATTGGTCATTGATTCATCATCAGAATCATCGAAGTCCAGGGTTTCAGGTGGGTCGGGTATTGGAATTCCAGGACCATGGGGTACAGGTCTCATAGCAGAAGGAATGTCAGGGTATATAACAATGTGTTTATTCTTCTTGCTAACTCCTGAAAATAGAAACACAGAAACATAGATATAAAACTTGCATATGAAATAGAAGAAGCATTCAGACAGTGGCGGCTCGTGAGGGAAGGCTGCGGTCTGTAAGATATGAAATAGGTCGATGGAGTCTGTATATTTTCTTTCTTTTTCATTCATATTGTCCCTTCCGGGACAATATGAATGAAAAAGAAAGAAAATATACAATCATTGTATATGTAAATGTAACTTGTATAACAATATGTATGTGTAAATGTATTTTCTATAACAGTATGTATATGTAAATGTATGATTACCATTATGGTGAATATTATGCTATATATGGTGAATATTACATTATGGTGAATATTATGTCAAGTTTCATACGAGGATTTCAAAATATTTAAGAAAAATAAATTTAAGCCCACCTTGGAGGTTTGTCATGCAGAAATAGCAATCTGTCATGTGATCCTTTCCTTCTCTCCAAATCATGGGAATTCCAAAAGGCAAAGATTTCGCTCTGCCTTTGCTCCATCTTCTCAAATTTTCAATGCACGTCTTGCAGCACATATGAGGGCGAAATTTTTGTCCTGGTCCCCTAGCTTAATTCCAAAGTATGCTCTATATATTGTCTTCACAAATTTAGTGATTTGGGACTGGTTATTTGGCATGGTAACCGTCCCACATATGTAGCAGAATCTATTGGGATCATTTTTACACGCTCTATTCATTATGAAATATTTTATCTATATTCCTGAAAAGTAAAAAAAGATATTATACAAGTGAAACAAGTGATGATAGATGTTACTGTTCCAATTCCGCTTTGACAAAATCACGAAAAATTCTATTTTACTTATGAGGCCATAGCCGGAATAACCTGAGCTAATTGAGAAAATCGGATTGCAGATTCGAAATCAGCAGGAAAAACTCTATAGGAATCACTTACAAAACCCTTGACAGCAAAATTGATGCATACCAGTGTAATTCAAACAAAACTATAGTAAAAATTAAGGAAAATTACATGCTATGAATATAGTGCTCTAAGTTTAAACATTTCTACACATGCTTCAAGATATACTCCTATTTTTTAGATCAGCGAGGTTAAGAGACATTGGTTTTATCCAGTCGTTGGATGTGACTGTTCTTTGCGTTCAGATGATGTGGCAACCCGTGTTCGGAACCCACAAAGGTACGTGTGGTCCTACTACGATTTACTGTACTTTTTAACATTTTTAAAGATTTCACATGTTTAATATAATATTGCAATATGTGACCTACGTATAAATGAATGTAAATAAAAAAGATATATTTCTGAACCTTATTTATGAAGAGGGAAATATTTCTTATAAAGAAAACCTTAAAAATTATCGGAAATGAAGTTTATATTACTGAATTTAAGAATAGCACCTCAAACATTTCCAACATTAAATTAATTCAAACTCAGATTTATAAATAATCCAACTTCATTATGCATTTACCACTTTAGACAGAATCTGTTCGAATATATAAGTCATAGTGAACCTACTCAAAATTAAGAGTAATTTCTGAAAGACCATTTTCCAGCGCGCCTCTCCTTGTTGAACTAAACATGAAACACTCTTCGTTCATCTTTTAAGCGCCATCATTACTATGTCTTAGCTAGGCAATTCAAATTTTGATCGTTATAGATCAGTGGTAACAAAAAGTACAGTTTGTTCATAAGTACATTTAATCGCAAAACATAATCAAAACATCTTTACAGTTACTTTATTTTAACTAGAATCTGTTTTATATATACTATGCTATATTATGCATCATGGAAGTAATGTAGCTTTATACGCTATATTTATTCGGAAGCATCATTATAGTTCACATTGTGTTAACCCTTTAACGCCCGGAGTTTTTTTAGGGTTAAGTCTGAATGTGTGTATTTGAGATAATGTTATTCGACCTAGACGTCGATAAAGGGTTAAATACGTTACGACTAATTTACGCAGTTAAGAGAAATAAAAGTCAATAAAAAAGTTACGGAGTCGCTACGAAAAGAAATATTGGATAAAGATCTAATCTTTGTCAAACCTGAAAAATTTACGATGTTACACATTGATTTTAAAGTTACATAAAGGTTACGTTTAAAATGTGTAACTGATGTGCAATGTATATTTTAATTTTTTTTAGGAGTGTAGGGTGAAGGGGGAAATGTCTTACTGAGAATTTCATTCCTTTCAAAAACGTATACAGTAGTTTTTAATATTTTTGTGAAACTTAGCAAGATAATACATAGTCTGTCCATTCCATTCCGTTTGGTTTCACAGAGTATATTTCACAAAAGTGGAAGACAGCGAGACAGTTTTCGGTTCATTTGAACTCGATCGTTTATAGGGCTCGAATGCATGTATGCGTCACTCTCTAATTGGGAGTGGTTTACAACATTTACAGTCTCATTAAACCGTGCTGTACTACAGTTAGCGACTGTAAAATGAATGTTAAAAAGGCTACACTGTATGTGAAAAGAAAGTTACTTAAACATCACATTATTTATATGGACAAAAGTATCATCGGTTCCAAAAGTTGGAATACGGTGGGTCGTGATGTACAGTAGGTGTGACCCAATGTACTCCTAGTACCGGAACCGATCAGAGAAAGCAGTTATGGTGGAAAGGTGCGTGAGTTGGAAAATATTTAACTCATTTTGATGAACTTTACTGTACACTTTACATATGAAAAGTGATTCCACTTTCAAATGAGTAGGAGTGGGTGTTATTTCACTTATTTCAAAATATCCAAGTTCACCCCGCCTGTACTTATGGATTAGGTCAAAACAAACGTGGCAACGCATTTTTTATATTTTTAAAATCCTAACCCCACTGTACAGTTGCCCACATGTATAATGTTCCTCGCCTCACAGGCGACTCCATACATGTGGCAACGCCGCAGTGATAGTCAAGGTACTGCAACTGGGGGAAGGTGGGATGGATGGGGGACAACCGAGTCCAACAACATATAACACAGACATATATATATATATATCTAAAGGACAATTGAATGTGCATTCATTGACATACAGGTCAATTGTAATGTTTGTGTTCATAAAGATAAACAATTAATATGATCGAAAACAGCGTTGAACTCGATGTAGTTTACTAGTCTTATACAGTAATAAGGTTCCATTATGATTACTGCAAGTCTATACGAACAGCTGCCACAATACAACTTTTTATATACTTGGGAATTTGAACCAAAAATAGACATTACACAACCAATTACAGTTACATTACAATAGTTTATAATATTTAGAGATTAGCTAGTCGAAAAAATGTAAATTTATGGACAACTTAACTTATTATGCTTTGCCATTTTTGTGAATGTAAAATATTTTTATATAATTACACTTTGAAATAAGTATAAATTATCATAGTGTTTTTTGGTGTTCAATTTTCTGTAAATATACATTTTGTTTTGTAATGAAAATTTTAAAATTTCAACTAATCAGTAAGAGAATCAGCTAAATTTGGCCGATGCCAATGTCCAAAAAATGGTCGATTCTGCCAATGCCGATGAATCAGTACACCACAAGTTTTTATTGATTTTGCTAATTTTGAGGGCGAAATTCTTTACTGGTAAATATACTATTCAATTTGATGTAATAACATGTTTTGTAGATTTAATGACTCACACATGTTGTTTTATACCCTCATGTAATCGCAAGTTTCTTTAAAAATAGCATTTTATTTGCTGAACTTTAATACAAAAAATGTCTTTTCTAATTTTTTTACAGGTAAGATAGTATAATGGCTCCAAATAAAGAAATTTCATACAAAAATAGGTTGAAAATTATTGTTCTCCATAAAGAAGGCAACACTCAAAGACAAATAGCTGCTAAAGCTGAAGTATCATTGTCTACTGTTTCCAGAACACTTTCTTACATTCACAAACTGGGGATGTGAAGAACAAAAGAGGTTGAGGATGGAAGTGAAAAACATCTAAAAAGGATGATGAGTAAAAAGAATGATGAGCAAGCGTAATAGAAAGAAGACTAGTGGGTGGGGAAGGGGAATGAGGGAGTGTGGAGGTTGGTTGTGTAATGTCTATTTTTGGTTCAAATTCACTAGTATATAAAAAGTTGTATTGTGGTAGCCGTTCATATAGACTTGCAGTAATTATAATGGAACCTTATCTATACTAATAATTGTGACGGTCGAACTGCCTGCGAACTTTCTTTCTTAGTTTCTTATGGTAGACCAAACTACTGGCCAGGTTTGGATGAGACTTGGGGGATAGGGGTAACTGAGGCCGGGGAAGAACAGACTATGTGGCGTCGGCCTCCGAGGTCATCTGAGGTCGCTGGAGGCCTCTGTATTCAGGATTAGTTGAAAGATAGTGACATCATAGACACGTCATAAAATGGGCGGAGCTCTAGCATATATGAAAATGAAAATGAAAAGGTTTATTAGCAGACTATAGTCCATATGACAAATATTATTGATACAATGACTATTCACATATTAAGGATAGAAATACATACAGTTGATTGGAAATAATACAGTAATGTCAAGGTTAAGTGGAGCTACAGACAAACGTTTTCGTACCAAGAATTCCATAGCTTAGAGCAGGGGTGGCCGAAACGTCGATCGCGATCTACCAGTAGGTCGCAGAGCAATTTTTAGTAGATCGCAGAATGACCAGTAGCTTAGCCTAGCAACAGAGCCCTTACATTTCACAATACTAACGAGCACACGATCTGACCGCTACAACCAAAAATTAGCGTTCTTTATGTTATCACCTCCATTATCGGTAGCAACATTTATTTGTTTTATCTTAGTGTTTACCAGTTATTTAACAAAAAATAACAAAATTTAACGGATCAAGTAAAGATAAGCACCCCCAGCCTTCTTTAATTAGCCTTATAATGCTAACTAACGAAAATATCACGACCTAACCTAACCAATCGTCAAGGGCGTACAGTTGACTTAACGATTGGTTAGGTTAGGTCGTGATATTTTCGTTAGTTAGCCTTGTAAGGCTAATTAAAGAAGGCTGGGGGTGCTTATCTTTACTTGATCCAATTTAACTTTAATAATTCTGAGAGATATTTAATTAATATCACAGAAAATGATACCGCTAACTTTAATTTCTGCCAAAATTTCATACCACGGTAAGCTGAGCTGTTATGAGCATGTGTCACTTAAGTGACGGGTCAGTCATTTGGAATAATTGGTGGTGAAGGTCAGTCTCCAATCCAATTGCATTAACACCGTTAAAATGAGTGCTGGACCAAGTGCCAAGAAACAAAAAACTTACAACTTTCACAATGAGTGGGAGACGGCATATTATTTTACGATGAAAAATTCCAAATGTGTGTGTTTAATTTGCCATGCTTGTGTCGCTTTCCTCAAAAAGAGGAATTTAGAGAGGCATTTTAAAACTATTCACAAACGGTATGACAGTGATTTCCCAGCTGAAAGTGAACTACGTAAAGGAAAAGTCAATGAACTTAAGTCTCAACTTGGTGCTCAGCAGTATCTTTACAGGGCCAAGCACAAAATCGAAAGCAGCAACGATTGCGTCATTTCGGGTGAGCCGTGTACTTGCGAAACACAAGAAACCTTTTCAGGATGGAAAAATATTCAAAGAAGCATTTACAGAGGCAGCAGAATCGTTGTTTCAGAATTTCAGTAATAAATCGGAAATATTGTCTGCTATTAACCAGCTTCAGCTATCCAGAAACACTGTGATGTGGCGTCGTGAAGTAATGGATGAGAATTTGGTGGAACAACTGAAGAAAGACATACATGACTGCGTGTTCCTTTCACTTCAGTTTGATGACTCGACAGATGTGATCGACACATCACAGTTATGCATTTTTATTAGAATCATGTTGAAAGATATGACTGTCAAGGAAGAACTGCTTAAAATCCTACCTTTAAGAGGGAAAACTCGAGGTGAGGACATTTTTTATGCATTCAGTGAGTTTGTTAATGACACACAATTCCCACTTCACAAGCTTGTGAGCATAGCAACTGACGGATAGCCTGCTATGACTGGCCGCTCCAATGGGTTCATCGCCCTGTGAAAAAGTGATAAAAGGTTTCTAAATTTCTTTAATTATCACTGGATAATTCACCAACAAGCATTGTGTGGTAAAATGTTGAATATTAAAGAAATTATGGATATTTCCCATAAGATTGTGTGTTCTATTCAGGCGAGAAGTCTACAAAGGCGTCTCTTCCGGTCTCAGCTAGAAGAAAATAAAGCAGAACACACTGACCTTTTGTTGCACACTGATGTCAGGTGGCTAAGTAGAGGTAAATTCCTGCAGAGGTTTAGGGATCTCTTACCTGAAATTAAAGACTTTCTGAAGTTAAAAGAAACATATTACAGAGTTGGAAGGCGAAGTGTGGCTGTTAGATTTAGCTTTTTTGACTAACACCACTGCTTTTCTAAATCAGCTAAACTTAGAGTTGCAAGGTAAAAACAAAACTATTGTTGAAATGATTACCTCAGTGAATGCTTTTAAACAAAATCTAGAACTGGTATCCTCACAGCTGCAGCGACACCAACTGCGGAACTTCAAAAACATGATGTCAGAGCTGAAAAGTCAGGGGAAAGAATGCGACCAGTTGAACAGTTGCAGAATGTTATTATAGAATTCAACAGACGGTTCCAAGACTTAGCAACACTAGAACCTGTAGCAACATTCATGTGCTTCGTATTTGGTGCAAACTTTGACATTGATGATATTGCATAAAAAATGGCCTTATTGTTTAATATGGACATATCTGCAATCGAGAATGAAATTTTGACTCTGCGAAACGACATTCAAATCAAATGCAGGTCTTCAGAAGGAAACTTTTGGCACCTACTTCTTGAAGAAAAGTATCCGAATGTCAGAAAAGTGCCATGCACTTGACAGCATTTTTTGAATCAACCTACTTTTGTGAGTCAACGTTCTCACACATGAATATCATCAACTCAAAATACCGAGCCACTCTGACAGATGATCACCTGGATGCTTGTTTGAGGCTAGCAATCAGCAGCTACAATCCCGACTACACACGGCTTGCTGATGTTATGCAGTGCAAATCATCACATCAGTAAAGTAAGCTCTTCCTATTCCAGCACACCTAATTTCTAATACGTTTGGGGGTTAAATTTAATGAAAAATATCTCTGTGCATTGGGCAATATATTTTTATTTTCACTTCATTTTATTCTTGGTTATTCTCTCTCCACATCTCTCTCTCTCTGCATATATATGAAAATGAAAATGAAAAGGTTTATTGGCAGACTATAGTCCATATGACAAATATTATTAATACAATGACAGTTCATACACTAAGGATAAAAATATATACAATTGATTAGAAATAATACTGCACTGTCGAAGTTAAGTGTAGCTACAGACAGACGTTTTCGTACCAAGAAGTCCATAGCTTAGAGGATAAATGGCAGGACTCATGGATAGCTTGTATGATCGGGTTGGTTGATTTTTTAATTCTTTGCATTAGACTGTGTTGAGCACGTCTTGTTACCTCCGGGAAGCTCGGAACATTGCGGGTAGCAAACATTTGCGAAGCTGAGCATCTCAGGGATAATTTATGTAAGAGTCTAAAAGACCTGTTGTACAGCAAATTTAGGGTTCTGCCAGAACCTTTTTTATAATTCACCCAGAGTTGCTGACCGTACATATTACTGCAGAAAGTACGAAAGAGTGTGTCTTTAGCTTCACTTGTACAGAAACGAAAGTTCCTTATGGTCATATTCGCTTTAGCACACAGGCTTCGAGATTGTTTTCTTATATCCTAGTCATCACTTAAGGAGCTGGTAATAGTTTGACCCAAATACTTAAACTCTTGTACTTCCTCAATTACTTCACCATTCATTTTAAACCTTATATCAGCTGGCTGATTACAGCTTTTAGGATGAAATTGCATAACCTTAGTTTTTATAACATTAAAAAGAATATCATGTTTCTGCGAATACACTTCGCAGACATTTAGTAGCCGATCCAGACCTTTAACAGAGGGACTTATTAACACCATATCATCGGCATAAACTAAGTTATTTATCCTTGTGTTATCTATACAACATCCTATTGTTGCCTCATTAAGTGAAGCAATTAATCCGTCAATATACACATTAAACAGCATACGAGAGAGCAAGGAGCCTTGTCTCACCCCGCAAGAGGAGCCAAAACACTCGGATAGTACATTGCCCCACCTAACAGTGAAAGATTGGTGGGAATACCAAAATTTCAATAAATTTAATATGTACATGGGAACCTTCCTGTCTTCTAGTTTTTCAAATAACATATTGTGGTTCACCCTATCATATGCCTTACTTATATCAAGGAAACAGCTATAAATGGTTGAATTACTGCCAATGTATTTAGATATTGTTTCTTTAAGTACATAGATACACAGGTCAGTTGAGTGGGACCTTTTAAAGCCAAACTGATTAGGGGATGTCCATAGGAAATCATTTAATCGGAGTAACAAGAGTTTTTCTAGTAGTTTCGAGAAGCAGGAAGCGACAGCAATAGGCCTGTAATTATTGCTGGACATAATGTCTCCGTACTTATTTTTGGCCAGGGGCAAGATATATACCCTCATGAACTCTGCAGGGATATAGCTATGAGCAAGCATGGCTGATAGGAGCAATGATATATGCAGACATACTACGTCATTTGCATATTTTAAGTGCTCATTCGATAAGTCATCTACCCCTGACCCAGAACCAGTCTTTAACTCTTTAATTAACCTCTTTACTTCAGAAAATGATATCAAAATATTTTCCCTTATCCTTCCCACAATCGTTTCGCTGCAATCTATCTTAAGATTATCCCTACTCACACTATTAAGAATATTAGAGTAGTGGTTTTTCCACAGCTTTGCAATTTCATCCTCCCCCGACACCTCATCGATTGTCGGAGGGAGGACATTTCTGACACCCGTTTGATTCTTAACAAATTTCCAAAATTTGTTATTATCGTTATTTATGCGAGCTTCACAGGCTTTTGATGCTCGAATAGACTCTTCTTCCTGTTTACATCGCCTTATGGCCGCCTTATACTGACCCCGACTTCTACACATATTTATGTATACTGGTCCTAATCTGGGTCTACCATGAAAGCACCACAAATCGTAGGCGTCTTTCGATTCCCTCTTCAGGGGGCAATAAAATCATTCCATCCAGGAATAACCTTAGTATGATAGTTGTAAGATTTAAGATATATATATATATATATATATATATATATGCACTAAAATCACAGAATAACACGTGATCTTATTAATAAAATCGTGTTTCCTTTTTCTTTTCCCTGTAGTTGTTTGCTTATATATATATATATATATATATATATATATATATATATATAATAAACAGGAACACCAGAGAAAAAATAAACATCCTTCAAGGTTTAATAGTACCAACGTTTCGGAACGCACTAATTCCATCTTCAGGGCTAAAACAATAAAATGCCAAATCACATACAAAATACAAATTGCTTAATAACAATTTAAAATAAAGTTAAAAATTATAAAAAGTAGCTAAGAAATTGTAAAACATTAAAACTAAAAGGTAAATAAATGAAATTAAAAAGTTACAATTATAAAAAGTAGCTAGGAAAAATATAAAAGCATTAAAACTAAAAGGTAAATACGGCGAAATTAGACTGTAAAATTGGGTGGTTATTGTTGTGTGAATAGTTACGTGTGAGAGAATTAGGTGGTTTGCCAAGAAGTAAATTTGTACGGACCGATTTACCGAGATGTTCGTAAATACGAGATTTTAAGTGTCTTTTAGTTTTACCTATATATGACTACATACAGTGGTTGCACTTGTATTGGTAAACTATGGATAACTTAAGAAGTGTAGGAATAACATCCTTTCATTTAAATAAATGATAAATCGATTTAGACGGGGTGAATATAATTTTTACACATAGTTGTGGGTAGAATTCCTTGAGCAATTTTAAAAGTTTGTTTCTAATGTTAAAACTTGAGGTTCCCATATAAGGCAATGTGAAATACAGGATATCTTTGGAGACTGTAATTACGTCTCTAGTTGTGGGGTTTATTAGTCTATTTAAGGTTCTGCCTATTGTAGTCTCCACCAATTTAGAAGGGAACTTATTCTTGGTATGGAGTTTTCGGATGAAATCTAGTTCATCGTCTAGTTTAAAGTAATCTGAACAGATATTGAAAGCTCTGTTAGTCAGAGTCGAAATTAAATTTCGTTTGAAACCTAAAGGGATAAAGAAAAGTTCGTAGTAAGATTGGTGAATGTCGGCTTTCGGTAAACGGAAGTTTCAAAAGAGGAATTAGTTTTTATTATCCTAATGTCCAAAAAGGACAGAGAGCTATTAGATTCAGCTTCTGAAGTAAATTCAATATTAGGGTGCTTAGAATTAAGGTAATTACGAAACAAAGGGATATGGTCTGGTGATTTGAACAGGAGAAAAGTGTCATCAATATATCTTCTATAAAAAACCGGTTTGAAGTTGGAAGGACACTCATTCAGCCATTTGATTTCATGATGACAAAGAAACGCGTTAGCTAAGATGGGACCAAGGGGCAGACCCATTTGAACACCTTCAGTCTGTTTAAAATATTCACCGATGAATATAAATATAAGGTCTTCCACGGAAAATTTTAGTAGTTCTTTCATTTGACCTCTATTAAAACCCTGCACCGTATCAGTATTATTAAAAAGATTGTCAATACATATATCAATAGTTTCTGCAACAGGCACATTGGTAAATAAAGATTTTACATTGAAGCTAGCCATTGTGTAAGAATTGTTATTTAATGAGGTAATTTCTTTCACGAAAGAAAAAGAATCCCGTGCTGTATAGAAATTACAAGTTATAGGTGATAGTATGGGGACCAAGAATTTTGAAAGGTTGTAACTAAAAGTTCCTAATGTCGATAAAATTGGCCTAAGTGGACAATTAGGTTTGTGCATTTTAGGGAGTCCATACATAATACCTGGGCTGGATCCAGAAACAAATAATTTAGAAAAAACTGTGTCTGAGATTATATTATTAGATTTAAGTTTTCTAAGATACTATTACTTTTATCTTCCTGTTTTAAAATTAAAGCAAAAATATTACCAGTTACTTTAGAAAATCTCGTTGCATCATTTAAAATATCAAACATTTTATCGACATAAACATTCCTGTCCAAAAGAACAACGCCATTGCCTTTGTGTGGTCTTGTAACCACCAATGACTTCTCCGAAGACAGATTTTTTAGACTTTGAAACTCTTCCGCCTCCATATTAGGTCTATTGCCATGAGGGTTAAAAGCATAAAATGAAGTAAAAGCTAAATTACGTAAATTATTAGATAAAAAGTTAAAACCTTTACTATGTGGATCAAAGAATGACTGTTTAAAAAGGTCCTTAAAAAATAATTCAAAGTTGAGGAAATGATCGTAAAATTAAGCTTCTTTGGAGTAAGAGAGAATTTCAGGTCTTTACAAAGGGCAGATTTTTAAATATCACTGAGAACTTTAGAAGAATAATTAAAGATGAGATCATTAGCTGCTAGATTTTTAATTAGTGCATTCCGAAATTAGTGCATTCCGAAACGTTGGTACTATTAAATCTTGAAGGATGTTTATTTTTTCTATGGTGTTCCTGTTTATTATTAAACTGCGTTTTCCACGCCATCAATCAATAGCCGATATATATATATATATATATATATATATATATATATATATATATATACTGGGCTGGTGGATCGTATAGGGAGAAATTTGGAAAAAGTAGATCCCATCTCAGTAAAGTCTGGCCACCCCTGGCTTAGAGGATAAACGGCAGGACTCATGAATAGCGTGGATAATCAGGTTGGTTGATTTTTTAATTCTTTGCATCAGACTGTATTGAGCACGTTTTATTACCTCCGGTAAGCACGGGACATTGCAGGTAGCAAACATTTGTGAAGCTGAGCATCTCGGGGGTAATTTATGTTAGAGTCGAAAAGACCTGTTGTACAGCAAATTTAGGTTTCTGCCAGAACCTTTTTTATAATTCACTCAGAGTTGCTGTCCGTATATATTACTGCAGAGAGTACTAAAGAGAGTCTTTAGCTTCACTTGTACAGAACCGAAAGTTCCTTATAGTCATTTTCGCTTCAGCACAAAGGCTTCGAGATTGTTTTCTTATATCTGAGTCACCACTCAAGGAGCTGGTGATAGTTTGAAATTGTATGACCTTAGTTTTTGTACCATTAAAAAAAATATGTTTCTGCAAATACATTTCGCAGACTTTTAGTAGCCGATCCAGACCTTTAACAGAGGGACTTATTAACACCATATCATCGGCATAAACTGCGTTATTTATCCTTGTGTTATCTATGCAACATCCCACTGTTGCCTCATTAAGTGAGAGTGAAAGGAGAGAGAAAGGAGCCTTGTCTCACCCAGCAAAAGGAGTCAAAACATTCGGATAGTACACTGCCCCACCTAACGGTAAAAGATTGGCGGGAATACCAAAATTTCAATAAATTTAATGTGTACATGGGAACCTTCCTGTCTCCTAGTTTTTTAAATAAAATATTGTGGTTCATTCTATCCAATGCTTTACTTATATCTAGGAAACAGCTATAAATAGTTGAGTTACTGTCAGTGTATTTAGATATTATTTCTTTAATTACATAGATACACAGTTCAGTTGAGTGGGACCTTTTAAAATCAAACTGATAAGGAGATGTTACCCCGATTAAATGATTACCTATGGACAAAACTTTTTCTAGTAGTTTCGAGGAGCAGGAAGCGACAGCAATAGGCCTGTAATTATTGCTGGACAGAATGTCTCCATACTTATTTTGGACCAGGGGCAAGATACTGTATATACCATCATGAACTCTGCAGGGACGAGCAAGCATGGCTGATAAGAGCAATGATATATGCAGACATACCACGTCATTGGCATATTTTAAGTGTTCATTCAATCAGACATCTACCCCTGACGCAGAACCAGTCTTTAACTCTTTAATTAACCTCTTTACTTCAGGAACTGATATAAAAGTATTTTCCCTTGTCCCTCCCACAGGTGTTTCGCTGCAATCTACCTTCAAATTATCCCTACTCACACTGTTAAGAGTGTTAGAGTAGTTGTTTTTCCACAGCTTTGCAATTTCATCCTCCCCCGTCACCCCATCGATTGTCGGAGGGAGGACACTTTTGACACCCGTTTGATTCTTAACAAATTTCCAAAATTTGTTGTTATCGTTATTTATGTGAGCTTCACAGGCTTTTGATGCTCGAATAGACTCTTCTTCCTATTTACATCGTATTATGGCCGCCTTATACTGACCCCTACTTCTACACATATTCATGAATACTGGTCCTAATTTGGGTCTACCATAAAAGGACCACAAATCGTACGCGTCTTTCGATTCCCTCTTCAGGGGGGCAATAAAATCATTCCATCCAGGAATAATCTTAATATGATAGTTGTAAGATTTAATCAGGGGGCTTCCTGCTTCTCTTAACAGGGATACTATCTTACTATAATACCTATCTATGAGTTTACAGTGAGAATCATTTGAACAAGGATTATTACAGACAAGATGCAAAATTTCTAAATTATTAAAGAGGTGACCTGTTCTGGCTTTGTATTATATTCTCTGTTGCATATTAATATTAGACCAATCGACGCGATTATTCTTACCTATTGAGTTCTTGTTATGTCATGAGTTCTTGTTATGTCATGTTGCGCATAAATTGGTAAAATAAATTATAGTTCTAATAGTCTATGATCAGAAAGAAGGAAATCATGCAGAAATGAACTCGAACAATTCGATCCTTTAGATTATTACTTGAGACAATGATCAATCCACCTGGTGGTACCACTCATATCACTACCGTATGTAAAATTACCACTGGTTACCCCTAATACATCTCCATCACTTATACTTAACTTGGCCGACTCGCACATGTTACCAAATTGTACAAAGAATTCCAAGTTCACATGCGCGTTAAAGTCCCCCATTATTATACAGTGAGAATATTTGGGGTTATCTGATCATGACTTAAATTTATACAGCAAATCAACGTATTCATCTAGATTACTGCCGTTATTGTATGGAAAATAGCAGTCTACAATTAATATGCAATCATGGTTCACTTGTAAGTCAATGCCTAACAACCTTACATTATCGCTTGTTAAAAATTTTATGTTTTAACAAATTTTTCCTTATTAAGAAAGCAACACCACCAAAAGGCCGACCATACATTAATTCATCTGACAAGTCTACTGCTGATGACGCATGGTACATAAATTTCATCATGGATGGTAGAGAGGAATTTTAGCTCTTGCTTAGGTAGCGAGTGCTCTTGTAGAAGTATCAAATCTGCACTGTCACAGATTTTATGAACATCTACAATTGAATTCTTCACTGACCTTACGTTATACGAGACTATTTTCAACAAGTTATCCGCCATGACTGATAAAAAATTATTATTATTATGATTATTATTATACACACTACAAATTTCATGCATTACCGTTAGGGCGCCTATTATTATTATTATTATTATTATTATTTTTCCTGTTGTCAAATTTCCTGGAAAAGTTAATAAACTCCTTAACAATAATACCGTCTGGCCACTGACTCATATTGTACAGGTGGAGTACGAATTTATACCTTTAATTATTACTTTAAATGAGTTATAATACGGAGATTTCGTGTTTAGTTTATTAACTAACAATATACTGTGTTCACCACAGACTTCTTCCACCATGTGTCGAATATCGCTTTCCTCGTTCGAGAGCTGAATTCGCGACACAAAGAGGGTGAGATTCCTCACTGGTGGCTTTGCCGCGAAGACAGGTTGAGGAACCCTCCGTGAAGAGCGTCTGTTAGCTGTGACTCACCCGTCCTCTTCCTCAATCTCCCTGAGGCACGGTTCGCCTGACTGTGGGATGGGTGGCACGACCTTCGGGGGATAGGAGGCCCCTCCCCTACTCTGTGGTTTGGTGAGGGTCTGTTAGCGGTGTTTATATCCTGACGGACGCGCGTGCCCCTCCTTCTTCGGTGGGGGGGGGGAACTGAACGCCGAGCGAGGCGTTTGAGTAATCGAACGCCTCTCCTGCAGTCGAAGGTAAGGAAGAGGACAGTGATGCCTCGTCTCTTGGCATCGGACAGTCCCTATTCTTCATTGTGAAATCGGGAGCAGGAGTCCTTTCTTGAACAGGAGGGAGGTTGACCGCTTCCCCTGCATGCTGCTTTCAACCCCACATTCAGAGGGGGAGCTGGGGGAGGGGATTTCGTTTCCCTCGCTGCCCGACGCGCTTCTTGGGGTTCTGACTTGCTGAACGACTTTCGGGTAACTCGGCTTTGGGAGGAGCGTCGTCTCTTTCAATGCATCTAACTGACCGAAATTGTTCTCGCAAAATCGCATTTTTCTGATTTGACACCACGTGTTGGTGTTTCAGTTCAATTAATGACTTTTGTACCACATTGTACTGTTTGATGAGCACCGAAACGTCTACATCACACATTGAGATTACCGGTATTCTATGGAAGTAGAAGGTAATATTGTTCTCATTATCCCGGAGGGTCGACACTTTATTTGTAATGTCTTTTAAGATATTCTCTTTCTAGAAATACCTCTACGAGTTTGGAGGGTAGCACTGAACAGGGTGTTTAACTGTACCCTTGCATGTCGCTTGTTGGGGAGGGTAGTTGGTCGGGGTGGTTGGAGTAGAGGTGGAGGGAACGCCGATAGGGGTCCCACTTCTCGTCCCTTTAAATAATGCTCCAGATACCACCGGTTCGATGCTCAGGCATCTTTTCACATTAATGATGCAATTATTACTAACTATGACACATAAAAGTATATACGTGGAGTCACTGTACGATTATAACGTAATGAAACATGCATTTCCCGCGGTCATCGTAAAAAACTATTACTATTAAACGGAAGATTCGCAGTGTAGATGGTTGGAGTGGTAGGGCGGGTCATACTATGCATTTTTTTTAAATCAATGGAGAGGGGTGTTCAAATGACATATTTTGGTGTATAGAACACAATTCTGAAGAAAATATTTAATTCTGATAACCCTAACCTACATCATTTTGCAGTTGATTATTATTAAATTGTTGATTATTTTACTATTGTAGTTACCCCAGAATATGTCTTCTCACGTTTTCTATCATGGCTGCTCACGTTATCTCTCATAGAGCATTGTTCTAACTAATTCATATAAACACATATAATGTAATTCATATAATAATAATAATAATAATATTTAAATACTCAAATAAAAAGGTGTGCCATTCCACTTAATTGTAATTATCATACAGTTTGGTATATGAAATATTTTGACGGTTTTCTGGAATCAGGCAGTGAAGTTTTCTCTTGGGAAGGGCAAACTTGATGCCAAAGAGAGGTTTATTGTCAAGTTAGACAAGTTCTTTGATATTTTGACTTGCAAGTGTCAGATTACCAGTTGTGAGGGGGGAGGCTGTGAGGGCTGTGTTATCCAAGCCCACATTAACTGTTCCTGCAGCAGAGAGAAAAAGATTCCTGTGAAAGATCTTGCCTACATCAAGGGACAGAAAGAGAAGGTTGGAAGTAAGGGACCCCACCAAATAGGGGGTCCTGATCTACCAGAGCACAAGAGACAGGTGAGGACATTGAAAAGGCAGTGGATGGAAAGGAAGGCAGAGAAAAGGAGAAGGAGCAAGGAGGAAAGTGCTGCAGTAGCAGAGAAGGCAGCCAGGAAGGATGTTAAGAGATTTTTGGCAGATGGTGATGAGGATCTGGAATTGGAGAGAAGTGGTGATGAAGATGAGTTTGTTCCTGAAGTTGAGCTCTTCCCTCAAACTGACCCTGAGCCAGCAGCTTCGGCAAAGGTACAGAAAAACTATGATGAGATTCAAAACATTGCCCTTGCTAGTGTAAGGTATGGCATAGGGCTGAGGCCAACTGCAGCGATAGCAACAGCAGCTCTGATTGACGCAGGAATCATCACAGAAGACAATACAAGTAAAGTGATTGATAAGAGCAAGGTCAAGAGAGCACAGGGGAAGTTGATGAGAGAGCTGGAGGAACAGTTCGAGAAGAAGTGCAGGGAGGAGGGGGGGATCTCTTGCATCCTCTTTGATGGACGGATTGACCTGACCAATGTGATGATGGAAGCTGAGGGCAGTGACCAATCTTTTCCCGCAAAGATCAAGGAAGAACACTATAGTGTTGTTAGTGAGCCTGGCAGCTACTATCTGTTCCACTTTACCCCAGAGAAAGCAACTAAAGAGGAGTCACATGCGGAGAAGATTGCTAAGGTCCTGTTTGCCTGGCTGAAAGAGAGGGGTTATGATAAGACCTTGTTGGCCATTGGAGGAGACTCAACAAATGTCAACACTGGTGTGAAAGCTGGAGTAATGCGGAAGCTGGAGCTGCACCTGGGGAGAAAGCTGGTCTGGTTGGTGTGCAACCTGCACACTGTTGAACTTCCCCTGCGCCATCTCATTGTTGACCTTGATGGCCCTACTCTGTCAGACAAAAAATTATCCGGGCCAATAGGAAAGCTCCTTGATTCTGCTACAGACTTTGATATCAATCCAAACTTCACCCGAATCTCTGTTGGCCTTCCACTGATCAAGCTTCCTGACAAGGTCATTCAAGATCTCTCAACTGATCAATACTATGGCTATAAAATTGTCTGTGCAGTCAGGGATGGAGTACTTCCTGCAGGGCTGGCTCTGTTAGAGATAGGACCAGTAAACCACAGCCGCTGGCTCACCACAGCGAACAGACTTCTCAGGCTCTGGGTGTCAAAGCACGGACTTAAAGGAAAGAACCTGAAGATTCTGCAATTCATTGTGGAATTCATCATTGGAGTGTATTACCCATGTTGGTTCAACGTGAAGGTCAAGCACTCCTGGATCGAAGGGCCTAGGCACATCCTCTTTCAGCTGGACTGCCTCAAGTCCCAGAGAAAGGAGGTGCTGGATATTGTGATGCCAACTGTGAGAAGATCTACTTGGTATGCCCACAGTGAAGTCATCCTCCAAACACTACTCTGCTCTGAGGATCAGAAGGAGATTGAAGGGGTGGAGAGAATCCTGGCCATCAGGGGAGAGGGGGACCCGGACACTCAGCTGGGGGACTCCTCTGTTAGGAGCAGAAGGACACCTGACATCAATTGTGATGCTTCCAGCATCGGTGACTTGATCAGCTGGTCAGAAGGTGTGTCAGAGCCACCTCTCACCTGCGCTCTAAGCACCTCAGAGGTGAAAAACTTCATCAACACCCCCATGGAGGTGCGCAACTGGCCTTGCCACACACAAAGCATTGAGAGGGTTGTTAAAATGGTGACTGAGGCTTCTGCTAAGTACTTCTCACAGGAAAAGAGGGATGGAGGGATCAGGGCTCAGGAGACCAGCAGGAAGCTGATGTCCAAGTCTGAGTCAAAGCAGGATTTGTGCAACCTGGCAAAGTTCAAGATGTCAGGAGAATGATCTTTGTAATTATATCCAGTGATATACATGCAGTTCACCTATTAATAAATATATGTAAAGTTGATTTGGCCTTGTCAATATAAATGATTTACCTTATATCTTTTAATATATTATAAAGGGGTTCAAAAGGGTAAAATTGGCAATTTAGAAATACAAAATGATGTAGGTTAGAGTTATCCTATCCAAAAAATAAGCTCATATTTGAATTCCCCATGTAAAAACACATAATTTAGACACCCCTGATGGTAGGATTTCCTTCAGATTCATGTTGTCACCTGAGTACGACCCGCCCTATAAATGGGGTGGGGAGGGAGGAGAGGAAGGGGATGGGGATGCTAGTAGGAGTGCCCACTTCTCGTCCCTTTAAATCACGTTCCAGATACCACCAGCTCCATGCATAACCATCCTTTCACATTAATTATGACGACACTATTACCCACTATAATATGCTAAGTATATACGCGGGATCACTGTGAGTTCATGAACATAATATCTAAATTTTCCGCGGAAACAGCCCAAAACCTTTACTATTTAAACAACAGACTAGCAGCCCACCCGTGAGGCATCCTCTCCTCCTGAGGCGTTATATACTATATATATATATATATATATATATATATATATATATATATATATATATATATAAGAACATTGAATATGTGGCATCGGCCTCTGAGGTCATATATATATATATCGGAACCTACGGTAACATTATTGAATGCCCGGTTAGATCAACTGTACGCCCTTGACGATTGGTTAGGTTAAGTCATGATACTTTCGTTAAAACTAACGAAAATATCACGACTTAACCTAACCAATCGTCAAGGGCGCACAATTAACCTAACTGGGCATTCAATTACCTAACCGGGAATTCAATTGACCTAACCGCGCATATACAGTATATACACACACACACACACACATATATATATATACAGGGTGGGCGGAAAGTAGCTCCCTATTTTGGATTGGTAAAAAAATACGTATATTATCCATTTATTTCAGAAGAAATAATATGAAAAGGTAGGCATACATGGTAGGTTTTCTCTAAAATTCAATGTGGGCTCCAACTCTTTCCACCAGCTTCTGGAGCCGCCCAGGAATGGCGTCCACTGACTTTAGCAGGAACTCCGGCGGGATGGAGGACATGACTTCCCGAATTCGGTCCTCCAGTTCTTCCAATGTCCTCGGTTTGGTGCGGTAGACTTCTTCCTTTACCCACCCCCAAAGAAAGAAGTCGCACGGTGTCAAGTCGGGGCTCCTGGCTGGCCATTGATGTGGACCACGACGACCCATCCAACGCCCAGGGAAGTGGGCATCTAGCCACTCACGGACAACAAGAGCGAAGTGCGGAGGGGCGCCATCTTGCATAAATATCAGATCGTCGATGTTCTCCCATGTGCTGACAACCGCCAGACCTCGTTTCGCAACATAGCAAGGTACCGCTCAGCATTCATGGTGTTGCGCAGAAGGAACGGGCCCACAACCTGATCTGAGGTCATACCACACCACACCGTTACACTGAACCGATTCTGCCGTTTTTTCAGCGGTAACCGTGCGACTTCTTTCTTTGGGGTGGGTAAAGGAAGAGTCTACCGCACCAAACCGAGGACATTGGAAGAACTGGAGGACCGAATTCGGGAAGTCATGTCCTCCATCCCGCCGGAGTTCCTGCTAAAGTCAGTGGACGCCATTCCTGGGCGGCTCCAGAAGCTGGTGGAAAGAGTTGGAGCCCACATTGAATTTTAGAGAAAACCTACCATGTATGCCTACCTTTCATATTATTTCTTCTGAAATAAATGGATAATATACGTATTTTTTTACCAATCCAAAATAGGGAGCTACTTTCCGCCCACCCTGTATATATATATATATATATATATATATTATATATATATATACTGTGAATATATATGTAAAGAGTGTCCGCACAAGAAGAGGAGAGAAAACGAGCAATGAAAAATGAGGCACCTCTCAGGAATTGAACACGGGATCATCCAGTTGCCGGTCAGATATGATAACCACTACACCAAGGTTCCCAATTCATTAGAACTCGTAATTCTCTAACATACGAGCGGAATCGAATGCCCTTTCTCTCCTCTTCTTGTGCGGACACTCTTCTAATGAAGCGTCGTTTTTTACATTAATTATACTGTGTGTCGTTTGCAGTTAAAATGTACATATATATACACGGCATGAGAAGGTGCCCCCTCAAAAGAGCATTCGATTTTGCTCGTATGTAGGAGAATAACGAGTTCTGATTAATCGGGGACCTTGGTGTGGTCGTTATCATATCCGACCGGTAATTGGATGACCCCGGGTTCGATTCCTAGGAAGTGCCTCATTTTTCCATTGCTTGTTTCCTCTCCTCTTCTTGTGCGGTCATTCTTCTAAACAAGCGTCGTTCTTTACATTAATTATACTGTGTCGTTTGCAGTTAAAAAAAAAAAAATATATATAGCGTTCAACTTCCACCCTGTCAGTTGTATGACCTCAAAATGGGAGAGTGCAAGAAAGTTGCAATGCAATGTTGATCACTATTGCAAGAGGTTATGCAACAAAGGGAGAGAATGCTGCACGGGTTATGCAATGAAGGGGGAGGGGGTTATGCAACAAATCAATGCTGCAATGAAGGGGGTAGGGATCTTCGGGGGGTGAAGGGAGGATGACCTCCCCCAAAGGGGTAACCTTACCCTAAGAGAGGGAGATAAAGGAGAAGGCAGAGGGGTGTTCGCCTGACTCCAGCCAGACGCATAATGAGAGTTCATCCGAGCGCCCGCTGTCTTATAAGGTGTAAATCCGCCAGTTGGCTTAGAAGGCTTCTTAGAAGACGTAAATGGTTTGTTCAGGTGTATATTATTAGGGTTGAGTTGCCAGATTGCACTATTTATTTAATTAAAGCGTATATTCTTGACAGTTGGTTTAGAAATCCGTCAGTCGGTTTAGAAGGTTTAATCTGGCTTAGAAAGCGTAAATGGTTTATTCAGGTGTACATTATTAGGGTTGAATTGCCAGATTGCGCTATTCAGATATTCTTGACAGTTGGCTTAGAAATCCGCCAGTCGGTTTAGAAGGTCTAACCAGCCATTTGGTATATATATATATAATTAAATAATAATATCGTTTACATATACAACGAAAATAATTAAATAAAACACCATTACATCATTCTGTTTATTTAGACGAATTATTGGAATCAATTACATGAAATATATAGAAAATAAATATACAATCCTATACAAACGAGGAATACATGCAATAAAAAATAATAATAGTATAAGAAATACGAACGATGAATATATATATATCAATATAATCAAAAAAATAAAATGAATAAATAATATAATACAAAACGATCGAGTATAACCATCAAAATAATAGTACAGGAGAAATAATATATATATATATATATATACACACACAATTATATTAAATAATTAAATATATTGAAATAAATATACATCAAAACACTTTATCTTCTACTGCGCTTAACTTAAACACTAAACTCGCACGTAATCGAGTCTACAGTCACATCATTATTGCTTTACACTACGCAGTAAACAAGATTTAACATTATTTCGCTGCTCAAGTTATAGGGATACCTATGCTCTATGTAAATGGCCTTCATATCACTCAATACTATTTTTGTGCCCACTTTACATTCGGTTGGCAAGTTATCTTTAAACACGGAGAGAACACAATCAGAAGCACGCACAAAGAGGGTATCGTTAGCCACCACATCATTATTAAATACAAGTTTATAAACACTCCTTTCCAATCGAGGTTTTTTTTTACCGACCCGAGCTTTTCAAACGTGAACTCTTCTTCACAACGCATAGCGGCAATTGAAATAATCTTCCAAATCGTAACGACAGCTGCTCATTATATAGAGGTACAATTCTTCAGGGTGATCAGTGTAGGCGAGCTCTGCTCTGTACTGCTCAAGTCTTTTGTACCAAAGTTCATGATATTTCGAAGAGTCTAAACCTTTTAAATAAGCATCCAGCTCTAGACCATTCTCGCCCTGTTCATTCCTACATTCGATAAAACCGTCGAACAGAGCTGTGTATGCGTATTCAAGAACCGTATCAAAATAGATCATATCCGTTACACGCGCGTCTAATATAGGCTTCCGCTTGCGGAATCCGACGATTTCAAACATTCTCCTGAGGATGAATCGGTTTCGCGTAGGGACAAGAACGTTATTATCAGATGCATTCTTCCACATCAGTCATATCAATGCATGGCTGATCGTTACTTATACACAACGTACAAACAACGGCATATGACGGGGCATCACTAATCTGTTCTCTTCTTGTACCTACACCTGCAGGTATTTTATAACGGTCCTCACCCGACTTCTCAACTCTCACGAAGACTCTATTCATCTCTTCAGCACTTAAATAAATAACATTACGTTTACCAGAGTTTGCTTGTCTACAAATCGTTTCAAGTACATAGTTATTGGTACCGGTTTCACGCCTGAACACTCGCAATGACTTCGTCACGGACACATCGTACACGGCATTGAGAATGCTTCTCAAAGGAAGTTCCATCGTATTCGAGGAGTGCACGTCCAGTCGGTTCAAGCTCTGAGATGACTATGAGCCACGGTGGGCGGATCGGCTCGACGGGGAAGCAAGTCACACCATAAGCTGTTGAATCGTGTACGGATTTGTTCTAGCATGAATCATACGAGTACTTGTAGCAATTATACCGCGCAATTTTCCGACACATGAGGTAATTTCAGTTTTAAAGTTTTATACTCACTAGACGTTCTCCACACATTAACAACCCGGTGCACTGTTTGAGAGAAACATGTGACCGTATTTATCCTTTTTGTTTAACAATCGATACTCGTCTCTAAATGCTATTAAAAACTCACACAGTCTCTTAGCCACGACCTCACTGCGAACCTCGTCATGATATATATTAATGTAATGGTGAAAGTACTTTAGCTTGTCCATGATGACAAGGTTCACATCCTCAGCCGCAGGGTACGCGTACTAGGTATGATGCAGCATGACATAATACCGCCTGTCAACCACCCATCAACAAGACTCATTATCCATATCCGTTGCTTGTCTTCTTCACGCGTTGTTTCCTTCACCTCAAGTTATATGTAAGCTTTTATACAGTTTAGCTCTAAAACGTAGTGCATTACGTCGTTTGTGCCGCGAAATCCGGCAATACTCTCGCCAGAATATCCATAGAGTATTTGAACATCTTGTTCCTTCGCGCGATTCAATGTAGCCTTAAAAGTCTCAAAGGAGGGTGGGATAGGTTGTCTTTCAGTATTCACCACATCTTCCGACTTTACCGAATACCACTTTTTTTTATTGAATAATCTTTATTAATAATGAAATAAATACAGTAGTCTTTTTACACTTTACAATTTTTACAATGACATGAATAATTGTGAAGCTCGACTATTTATTTTTTTTTAATTTGGCCCTTAAGCTTTAGGCTTTACTGGGCTCTTATTAAAAATAAGCAGCTAACTGTTATAAATTAATAATAATAAATAAATAAATAAGTATTATTAATAGTTAAAACCTGTATTTCAATCTTAAACAATGTTAATGGACAATATTAAACATTATTAGTGGACATTAATCCAAGATTTTTGTTAGTATCACATTATTAATCGGGATTTCAACTTGGTTTTAAACAAATTTACATTCGCAATATTTTTTATATCCGTATGCAAGTCATTCCATAGTTTCAATCCAATGAAAATGGGTAGTTTTTGAGATGAAGACAATCTAAATTGAGGTATAACAAGCTTTGCTCTATTTCTGGTCTGATACGAATGGATTTCTTGATGAGTTACAAAATATCTATTTACCCATTGCAAATTAATGATTTTGCTTTTACATTTGTAAATAAAAATAAAATGTGCAAGTTTGGTTATATCGTTGAGCTTTAGTAGGTATAGCTCATTAAATAATGCACTAGAGTGATCAAGGAAATCAGCATCAGATAATAACCTTATTGCTCGTTTTTGGATGACAAAGATACCATTTAATGCGTTGTTAGCGAAGTTTCCCCAAACAAGGATGCAGTATGTTATATAAGGAAGAACAAGAGTATGATAAAGAGTCAATAAAACTTGTTTACGGACTACATTTCTAAGTTTAAACATTATAGCAACGCTCCTTGAAATCTTTTTTGCGATATAATTTACATGATCACTCCATTGCACATTCTTATCTAGCATTACACCAAGAAATTTTGTTACACTACACTCCTTTATGGCGATTTCATTAACATTAAGTTCATCAAGATATACATTTCTTTTATTAGTAAAAATCATGAAATTTGTTTTACTGGTATTTAGGAAGAGTTTATTGGTGGTCAACCATTTCATTACACTGATGAATTCTGAATGAAATATATTCTTAGCTGTATTAACATCTTTGCAAGAAAAAGATAGAGTTGTATCATCTGCAAACATTATGAAGTTCAGTATATCAGATGAACGTGGAAGGTCATTTATATATAATAAAAGTAACAGTGGACCCAGAACTGAGCTCTATGGCACACCGTGTTTGACAAGCGCTTTAGTGGAGCAAACCTTATTTACTGATACAAAATTATATCTATTGGACAAATAACTTTTAAACCAATCACTGATTGCTCCTCTAAAGCCGTAACAATACAATTTATTAAGTAGAATATTATGGTCTATTACATCAAACGCCTTACTCAAATCCATAAATATTGATATCATTATTTCTTTGTTCTCCTTAGCTATATTTACATTTTCCATAAGATTTAAGATAGCCATTTCCGTTGTTCTATTATTACGGAAGCCATATTGATTTGGAGATAATAAATTGTAGGATTCTAAATATCGCTGTATTCTACTTTTTACAATTTTTTCGAAAACTTTGCTGAACACAGATAATGAACACACCGGCCTGTAATTTGTTGCTAGTGTAGGATCACCCCCTTTAAAAAGGGGTGTTATACAACCAGTTTTTAGCATTGATGGAAATATTCCTTTGGAAATACTTTGGTTGATAATTTTAGCCAAAGTTACAGATATCTTATCTCTAAAACAAGTTTCAATATAGGTACAGGAATGTTATGAATGTTATTTTTTGTATGTTTTAATTTACCAATAATATTCTGGACCTCAGTAGAGGTAGCAGGAACAAAAGAAAATGAATTTAGTGGGCTGGGTGGTATATATTCTAGAGGTGAGTGATCATTATTTATTAATTGTGAGCGAAGCTTATCTGGTATTGAAGTAAAATGTGCATTTAAAGTGTCTGTAGTAGCAGTATCATCAGTGATTTCTTTATTATCAACATTTAATTTCTCTATTGAATTTTTCTTAATTTGTTTTCCGAGAAGATTGTTTATGGTTGTCCAAGTGTTTTTCATGTCTCCTTTATGTTTGGAAAATTGATTGTTATAATAGTTATATTTTGCAATTTTGATTATTTTAGTTAATTTGTTTCTGTATTGAGTATATTGTATTTAGGAATTTTGCTCTGCAATTGCAATTTGAATAATTTATCTCTGTTCTTTATTGAAGTGATAATTCCTGGAGTGATCCATGGATTTGCGACCCTTTTGGACGAAACTGTTTTTCTCCTTAAAGGAAAGCAAATATTAAAAATATGGAATAAGGTGTCATAGAACTGAAACATATGATCTGGGTCATTTAAAGGTTTGTCACAGTCAAGTCGAGTATTTTCTACCGCCCCAATAAATTTTCTTTTTGTTAACCTCTGAGAATATTCTGTAATCAATAGTTGTTTTGTCCGCAACCTGAACAATGTTATTGAATATAGCGTAAGTAGGAAAATGATCACTAATGTTAGTGGTTATAATTCCAGAGTTTACAAGGGCATTGCTATTTACAAATATATTATCAATCGTAGATTCTGTTATTCGATTGCCATAGCTGCAGACTAAGATAGAAAGAATTCATTAAGTTTAAAAATTTATGAGAGATTGCTTCAGATTGCAAATTGATGTTGAAGTCTCCCGCAACTATGGCACTCGATTTATGGAAGTTGCATAACATGTTATCTAAGTGAATTAAAAAGCTACTGATATTAGTATTAGGTGGTCTATATGTTGCATGGACAGAATATACATTACTTTTGTCTTTTATATTCACAATCAGGCTGTCATTGTCACTATTACGTAGAGAAAATACTTCGTTAGAGTCGTAAGTTTGATGCACATACACAGAGATACCCCCACCAATCTGACCATCTCTTACAGTATGATAAGCAACGTAATTATCTATATTATATAGGTTTGTAATACTACTATTTAACCAAGTTTCCGTGAGAATTATAACACTAAATTTGACCGTAGAAGTTTTCAAGAGGGCTAATAAGTAGTTATAGTTCCTAGGTAAGCTTCGAATGTTTAGATTTAGCACTGAAAGATTTTTATAAATATCTTTTTGTAATACAAAGGCATTACACTCGTCTATCGATGAGACCATGCAATTGCCTATAGCAGATTCCTGATCTAGATTCTCTAAACTGGATACAGAATTGTTTGGTAATGAATTGAAATGATTAATATCGGCACATATACTATGAAAGTCTTTATCGATGAAAGCCATTTAACAGTAGTTCTCAAACAATTTCACTAAATATAGAATACTGGAAAAGGGGTTACCGCCCAGTTGAGCCGAGAATGGGAAAGTCGACTGTTGAGATTGTATGCGGAGTTATTCGCAGGCCTCCTGTGTGCCGACTGTCGGCTGGCGTTTTCTTAGTTCTCATAGCTTCGAATGCTTTTTCACTAACAAGGTGAACTCCTTTGACCGAAGTATTCCGCGCTGGAGGAGTCTCTCTCTCTTTAATCATTAACTTCGCTCCAAGGAAGTAGGCAACTTTCCCGAGTCTCCTCGCTTCATAACGTCGAACACGCAGTATCAAAAGTAGCCATCACTATTTTTTCGTCTACGTGAGAAAAAACACGTCTGAGGTCCAAGGTTTGAAGAAGTCAACTGAGCACGCCGGGGTAGACATATGCCCAGGTAGTAGCAGGAGTCACATGACCGAGCTCACAGTGGGCGGAGCTTAGGATTGTACACACGTACGCACACAAAGGAGAAAATGAAACCCTAATTGAAACAAACATACGTAATAAATAAACATATCGTTAACAATACATACATACATACATATAATATATATATATATATATATATATATATATATATATATAAACTATCAAGGTTTAAGGTATCCTAAGGGTACGGTATTATAGGTAACAGGCACATGATAACGTTTCCTATAGGTGCTACGGCATACCTTCGTGCCCCTAAGTTCCTTCATACACCAGAGTTTCTGCGCCCAAAAATTGTGGGTCCTCACATTCAGTTAGGGTGGATGGTTGCCCTCATCTTCCAAGCACACTACATCTTTCAACGAGTCAAAGTTAACGACGCCTCGATTCGCATGGTTAAGCGTGATACCCTTAGCCTTCACGATATATTTCATATCCTCCCCACCCTCACCCGTACCCCATAAGTTTTTGGCCCTGTTGATGCAAATGAGTCAGAGTATGCACCATCACCATACTCATCCTTGATCTCGTCAGTTACCTCTCCAAGGAACTCCCCAATAGGAGGCATGTATTCACCCTCCCTCTCTGTGAATATTACGGTATCTGTGTCAGCGTACAGCACCCTCTGCCCAAGAGAGTGCAGTAGTCCCCAAAGCTTGAGGAGTACATATGCCGTTGTGAAGCTGGCTACAGGTATGTTTGTAACCCGTGAGGTATCTGTGGCCAGTTCGGTCATGTACTTTATTATATAAGTATTACCTACATTCACGATCTTTATAACCTCTTTATCGGGAGTGTTTGCATAATCCCAAACTTCACTATAACTTTGTGCCAAATGAACGTTCCATTTGCCAGTATTCTGTGCAAATTTTCCCCAAAGACTATTGAGACACAATTTTGCACTAAAGCGCTTGCCCAGGATTCTTAACACTTTGGGAACGGTCAAGCTGTATACTTTCACGGGCATGGTAAATGTGGAATAACCTCTTTGGTTTCAGCGTTCGTGTATGTTTCTATATAGTAGTACACGGTAATACAAGGGCTATTTTTAGGCTTAGCATCTTTCATATAACATACATGCTTTACTCCAGCTGCCTTATATTTCTCATGGCATGTAGAACAGTGAATTTCATCACATTTATGCTTGGAATTCGCCCAATTATCCATCATGTGAAACATACCGCACTTACAAATCCTCATTTTCCTGCAAGCGCCAATTGATTTTTGGAGCTCAAAGCATTTATTATTGGAAAATGTCCGTCTACACATTTTTTCATTCCCTCTTCTCAGCTTCAACCACACGACTTTCACATTTAGGGATTTTACACTGCTCACATACCATGTAGCATTCCTTACAATGTTTCACTATATCATCAGCAAACTCGAGACATACCTTACACAAATCATGATGCCTTCCATATTTTCGACTTTCATCATAACTAGCGTATAGTCCTAATATTACGGATGGAGAGATTCGATGTTCCTGACAATCCTAAAATAAGTAGAGGTCTTGTACGATCTCTCACACAGCTTGTAAAAACATACACAGTCCTACGACGATCATCCATTCCAAATACAACTTTACGAACATTCATTTCTTGCTCTACCCTTCTCAGCTCTTCAGGACCCATATTACACTCAAACTCATGCTTACAATCTGAAGCCAGTTTACGGGCACGCTGCACTACCGTAGGCAGCCAGATATTATACGCGATTGTATTTAGCACAGTGAACATATGAGCTAAGACCACGATCGACGTTTAAATGTTTTCTGTAAATAATCGGAGACTTGAAATTAAGAGTATAAGATGTGGCACCATGACCCGCAACCCGGAATAATCTACCAATATCTATCGTGAAAGTTGTCCATGTTAAAGGCTGTACTACTTTGAGAGACCTGCATTATACGACCCAAGATATATTCTATGTCTACAGTTGCCAAACGTCTGAATGGTATTACTACCCAAAAATCATCTACATCCCCGTCATCTGTACCGAACCTGAAGGACAACCTTGTCCGAACTTCACGTTCGTCGCGGTTCTGAAGGGCAAACTCCAAAATACGTTCAACTACGCGTCGCAGTCCAACACGGTTGCTATACAGGGACCCAGGGTCAACCCTGACCACGTACCGATTTCTAGACAGGGCAGGGGTGGAGATAGCGGTGCGCACCAACTCGAATGTTATACCTTCCTCCACATCACGAGAAGCTGCTGCTGCTGATGTGGAGGAAGTACCCGGAATTGAACAGGAATAAGGGGACATATATGAGGAAGATACTGTTGTTGGGGTTGTGTCGTAAGACGTAGAAGGTTGGGGCTCTATTACTGGGAGTCTAACAACTGGCGCAATCTTGGTGCACTTTATACCTGCCGTGGAGGGTTCTTCATCATGCTTCCGCTTTGAATTGTCGCGTGCTACAGGTATCGCTGGTGATGGTTCGTCAGCGGGGATGGAGTCAGTAGCTACACGGTCATTGGGGCCATCTGTAATATCGATGATGGGGGCTGTACATCGTCGTCATTCACGGTTGTATGGAAGAAGAAAAACAAGAATATAAGGAGTAGCACTTAAATTTTGTTATATTTTGTAAATGACCCACTTAGGAGTGTGACGTGTTAGAGATGGAATCTGTAGAAACATTCAGGTTTACAAGCCCCTCCACGTGTATTATATCTGGCCCTACAGGATGTGGTAAAACTGTGTTTATACTTGAAATCACTAAAGATAAGGGGGAGATGTTCTCAAAATTTGTGCATCAAGTAATATGGTGTTATTCGACGTATTAATCAGTGTTCAACGAGTACCAAGATGATATTTTGTTCCACAAATGTGTATATGACGTTAATTCGTTAAAGGGAAATGAGCATAGTCATTGTAATTGACGATCTCATGTTGGAAATGGATAAAACGTTTGCCGAGACATTTAGAGTGTTCTCCCACCATTTCAACATTTCAAAGTGTAATCTTCATCAATCAGAATCTATTTTTCAAAAATAGATACATGCGCGATGTGTCGTTAAATACACAATATCTAGTCTTATTCGCACAACGTAGAGATGTGTCACAAATTTGAGTATTTGCTAATCAAACGTTCCCGAATCAGCGTAAGGAGGTTTTGGAGGTTTATAAAGAAGCTACAAGTCGGCGTTATGGATATTTGCTTTGTGAACTTCATCCGCGAAACACGTTTAGGGTGCTTTTAGAACGAATATATTCATATTGCCAAACGAGCATGGAACAGTAAATATTCCAGAATGACAAATAGGCTGAAGAAATACCATGAATTAATAAAAATGTATCATCGACTGCCCCGGGCACTGCAACAGATGTTTGTTAAAAATATCGACTCCGACTTTTTAAAATGCATCTGTCAAATCTGTCTTAATGTTATAAAATGTAATGTGCCAATGAAACCCCCCTCATAAGGCTCGCCTACATCGTTACAAGAACATAATACGTACGCTCGCTCGTAAAAGTCAAACTGTGGGGTAGAAAAAGCGAGTTATTGTACAAAAAGGGGGATCATTTCTCCCCATCTTATTTTCAGTTTTTCGACATTTACTGACTAGATTAATATGATGAAGAAAGTGGTAGTGATTCCGTACGAGGTGTATGCTTCACTGCAAAGTTCAAAGAATCCAGACATGGCTCTAGAACCCCGTGAAAGTAAGCTTAAAAGAATGGAAAGCGACTTGTTAGCCCTATTAAAGAGTGAAAAGTTATCTGATGAGAAAAGGTTTTTGTACCAAGAGGCTTTGCAGAAATTTCTTCATGAGTACGAAGATTATAAGAATCCGACAGAGCTCCCCGTGTTTATTAGGCACAGCGCGAGCAACGATGAGCATGTCGACATAGTACCTGGGTCCGACGTTAGAGATGACCAACCAAAGAATAACGGAACGCAACACATCGAGCATGTATTAAAAAGCAGTCTCCCACATACATTGAGGAATAAAGGCTTAAGTCTTTATAATCTATTGAGAGAGGACCCCATCATACAGTGGACCGATACAGACGAGGTCATTGTGAAGGATGTCCATGATCTGCTGAGAAAGTGGGACAGACCCTCACCAGCAGGGTGGAAGCATATTAAAGCAAGACTACAACAAATAAATGTCCCCAAAACATTGATATGAAATCTGAACAGGTTAAAAGACTTGGAACAAGTCTCGCATGTGCCACAACTGAGTACGCCATCACCCCCAAGAGTAGCATCTCTGAAGAGGGGAAAGAAGAGATCAAACGGCAAATCTTATCCACGTGTCTCTAAAATACGCAATTGGCTAACATATTAAGAAAACGCTATTATGATATTTCTAACCCAACCTCCTATGGCGGTGTTAATAGTCTGTACAGAGGTGTTTACAATGATGGAGTAAGGAAAAAAGATGTTGAGAGGTTTTTGCAGGAGCAGGATACTTATATACTTCATAAGCCTGTGAGAAAAAGGTTTAAAACGGCCAAGACAACCGCGGCTTCGATTGACTCTATTTGGCAAACGGATTTAAGACATGCAAAGATATTCAGTGTATAATGATGGCTACCGCTACATAATATTCATAATAGATGTATTCTCTAGATATCTGTGGCTACATATTCCTCTGAAAAATAAATCGCCTGAAACAGTTGCTAAAGCTACCAAAACGCTGATATTGAAAGAAAACAGGGTTCTTGGCTATTTTTGTACGGATATGGGGAAAGAATTTATTGTCCGCGCTTTTCAGAACTAGCAGTTCTATACATAAGGCCTCTTTAGCTGAAAGAATTCATCGTACCATAAAGGAACGCATGCATCGCTATTTTACCCATAAAAACACATTCAGGTATATAAACATTCTGGATCATTGGCCTCGTCATACAACCGTTCACACCACCGTACGATTGGTACAACACCTATCGAAGTTTTAGAAAGAGGTACGCGCCCAGTGGTGAGAAGAGATGGAGCACCGCCACCACACTCTACACATTTCAAAATCAATGATTATGTAAGGCTATCACGTTCGGGAAATAAATTCGCGAAGGGATTTGAGCAAGGTTTGACACGTGTTGTTTTTAAAGTTAGTGCTATGATACCTAAAGGCGAGATAATGGTGTATTACGTTGAAGATTTGAATGGGGAGGAAATCGCAGGAGGCTTTTACCGCGAGGAGTTGCAGAAAGTGTCTTTTAATTTAGGAAAAAATGTGCTTAAAATTGAAAAAATTTTAGTCAGCAAAGGTTTAGGAAAGAGAAAAATGTATCTGGTGAGGTGGCGAGGGTACCCAGAAACCTTCAACACCTATATAAAAGCTGCTGCAATAATGAAGCTTAAATAGTATGGAACATGGCGCCAAACCACTTCTGTGTCACACTCCCGTCTTCTTCTCTATATGTACATCCTAATAACACCCTGGCCAACTTTGTAACAGAAGTCCATGGGCCCATTGAATTGGAACGTGATTCGTTCGAAGTTGGTGTTTGTGAGTTCCAGCTAGCCACCAAATTTTTAACTCTCGAAAATGAACAGATCATATTTCTGATCCTTAGAAGAGTCGATGGGTGTGAAAAATTAGGCATAACCTTAGAAAACACTATGCGATCAGTCCTGTTCGGTGAGGTACAGTACTATATTACAAATGTAACACTAGCAATCGGTCAATATGACAGAGCCACGGACATTGTGACGGGGTTAAACAAGAGTCTTGAAAAGTCGTACCTGAAAAACGACTTACTTTTTGAAGTCGTAAACATAGACACACCTGCACGCACATTGAAGTTAAAATCAACGCTTAGTAGAAATATTAAAGACAAAGAGCTGTTCACAATTGTGGCCGACGGTCGATATAGTGCAGCCCTCCAAAGAGACACCTTTCACGAGGCTCAACATGACTTGTCCAACTTAATGTATCAGTTGAAATTGGAGAAATTGGGTGAAAGCTATCCATCCCCAGATATGTGCTGTATTTACAGCAAAATCGTGGAGCATCAATTTGTTGGGGACACCCAGGCGCGCCTGCTGCGCATTGTAAAATTCCCAACCATAGAGGAAAAAGTTTGAGCATTACATATGACAAGCCCCATTATGTGAATGTTGCAACTAATCTATTAACCAATATTTCAATATATATAAAAACGATTGAGGGAAAAAATTTCCCTTTCGGTGATGGGAGCTTAACAATGAAGCTACACTTTCGTCGCATTCAGTTATAATGACCCGAAGGCCTTTCACAGTCTATCAAGGGGTGAGATATCAACGTGGGAGTGGGCTTGGATCCATTTTTTCAACCATACTATGCACGGCTGTCCCATTGTTGAAGAGGGGTGCTAGATCTCGGGAGGAAGGCGTTACAATCAGGTTTTAACGCGGTAGAAGATATAATGGGTGGAACTAAACTAAAGAAGCTCTAAAAAAACATTTAAAACGTACACGGGACGAAATCATCAAAAATGCAAAGAGAAAAATGCGTGGTGGCGGAAGAGAAGAAAAGTGTTGTCCGGAAAAAGGGGTTACCAACACGTGGCGCTAAACGTAAAAGGACATCAAAAAGAAGTGTTCTAAGCGTATGAAGCCTATGGCTGATTTTTTTAACTGATATAAGCTGAGGACACTACTCTCACGAATCATAGGCTGATTACTAGTTGTCGAGAGAGGTGGCACTATTTCTGACTCGTCATGGCGCCTTTCAGTCATCCGTGTAGTTCACAATGTTGTAAATCGGAACTGTCCCTCTTTGATATGCCCCCTACACAGTTTTCTATTGAGCATAGCGTCTTTATTACAATTAACCCATTAAACACAATTAGTTCACCGAGTGCCCGTATAGAATTCGTGATACCCAGCTCAGGCCCATACTTTGTGATCCACGCTGTATGCACATATGCACTAAACTGCACATAGCCCATTCAGATGGAACGGACTGCGATGATAGTTACTCTGCATACCCTGAAACCAAATTTCTACACCCCGTATTCAGCCAGTGTGAGGTGTATTTAAATCAGGTTAACATCTCGACAGGAACGGGTTATTATCACCAACGAGTCTATCTGGAAAATGTCCTCAACTTTTCAAAACAAGCAAAAGATACCTTTTTAACTATTGAGGGCTATTATCAGACTAAAGACGAAAGTAGTATAAAGGATAAATTTAAAAATTCTAAAAAGATATACGAGTGTTTTGGACGTCTGCATACAGACCACATTTCAGGAGAAACTGCTTATGAACGGGGTGGATATGAAGTTAAAGCTTACCCGCAAGAATCCTGAGATCTGCATAAATCTGGGACCTGATCAAGAAGAGGGCGCAAAGCCCGTTGTAATTCACGTCATGGAAACATATCTGCGCGTACGGCGATTGAAATTAAGTTCGCCGAAATACGTAGAAATTGAAAAAAATTTAATGCACGCAACAGTAAAATACCCAATTAACAGAGTACAGATCAAACTATACACGGTGCCCGCCGGGTTGGCTTCGAAGCAGCTACAAAACGTGGCCCTGGGAGTTCTACCTAAGAGGATATTAATTGGAACGTACGATCACGCTTCGATGAATGGAAAATATAAAAGAGCGTCTTTAAATTCGAGAATTTCGGCCTTAAAAATATAACTCCCGCATTGCGCGGGACTATGGTTACGGACTACTCATCAGACGCTGTGTTCCCGCTCTGCGCGATTGCTTATAGCAATCTGGCCCATATTGCCGGTGGCTGTGACGAGCTTGGGATTGGGGTAACGCAGAAAGAATTTGTTGATCAACTTAACCTTTACCCATTTGATAATACCCCCAACTTATCTGCTAGTGTAAATACACACTAAGTCCACAACAAAGTGGGAACATCCCAGTCAGATTGGAGTTCGCCGACCCTATAGACGCGCCTATCAGTGTACTAGTATATCTCGAATCACAAGCTCTAATAGAGCTCGACCGTTTCAGAAACGTTGTCACAGACTTTTAAAATGGACGAGAATACACTCCAGAGAGTAATGAAGAGTGTCCGAGTCACACGCACCAAATTTATCGGTGTGTTTGCGAAGAATGAAACATTGAAATTGCCAACTACGAGAGATTGGTGTAGTCTTATCGTCAATACGGACATTGTGGTGGGTGAGGGGATTCACTGGTTTGCAATCTATTTTAAAAATAGGGAAAGAATGTACATTTTGATTCACTCGGCACTCAGCCCTGGAGTGATCCTGTGGTTGTGCAATTTATCGAACAGCTACATGTTCCTGAAATTGTCTGGAATCCTTACCGTTTCCAAGGATATTTTAGTAATACTTTTGGCATGTACTGGCTGTCATTTTTCTGGCACATGTCACGTGGGAAGGGATTTATAAATTTTTTTAAATTATTCGATTTGTGCGACACTGAGATAAATGATCAATTGGTATGCAGACAGATAAAAAAGGTTCCCATTTGTACGCACTCGATGTATTGTGTAAAGTTTTACATGTGTATATATAATTGTAACTATATTGTGTAAAGTTTTACGTATATATATATATATATATAATTATAACTGTAAAATGTTTCCATTAATGTTAGTCTTATTTAATGGACGCTAGTTCTGTAAGCCGAATTGTATAAAACATGCTTTCTACCATTTAATAAATTGAATGAAAATAGAATGTTTTTTGTTCTTAACCACAAAAAACTTACATTGGTTCCTCGATGACCTGGCATTCGTTGGACCGGGTGTGAGCCAACACCTCGACCTCGGTATTCATGTCACTGGGTTGGCTGCGCGGTAAAGCCTTCAATTCGTCGTCATTTATTTGCCTTTCATCAAAGCTGCCGCGAAAAGTAGCTATAACACGATCAAGTTCCGCATCGGTCCTTTAAGGAGAAATTAACATGATTAGTCCTTACTGAATCTTTTTTAATTAAAATTAAATTAAATTAAAGTTTAAAGTTACAATAACAGAAAATGCCGATTAGGGTGCCCGGGCAAATTATAATCACAAAGCAGATATCCTGACAGGTTTCAAAAGTAAGATTAGCTGGATGTGCTACGCATCATCTGCCAGCACCAAGTAACGAGCCCGGGCCGCAGGCAAATCGTAAAAGTTTTAGTAATTCTAAAATCCTCCCTGCTGTACAACTTTCTATAAGTTTTTAAGTTATCAGTAACAAGCGTGTAATAAAATTCCAATTTCAAATAATAAAATTCACTGTCTAAATGACGTTATCAGGAAGGAAGATTAGCTGAGTGTGCTACGCATCGTCTGCATGCACCGAGCGTCGACCCCTGGGCAGATATCCTTTCACTTCGCTTTATTACGGCTTTTTATAAATAATAACACTTGCACTGAATGAAACGATAAATATATATAGCCCGGCCTTCCGGTTAAATCACAAACTAGTTTTAAAAATGCATTTATTATGGCTTTTTATAAATTAACTAACATAGGCACTGAAAGAAACGAAGTATATAGCCCGATTCACAAATTAAATTAATTACTTACATTTCACTGCCGTCTTCATCGGCTGTTTCTTTCTCGCCGTCACAAATTTCTACAATGGTTTGTGTTGAAAGTAGGGCGTTCCCGTCTGCCGCTGCGAAAAGATGAAGTGTAGCCCCCTGCATAGAAGTCACCATCTTCAAACAACTGCGGGTAGCCGTAAAGCTGTTGTGATTAGCTGATGGTGATATCTGTGGTTACTCGCTGATTAATACAACTGTTGTGGATTCCAGATGAAAAGGCCCCCTTTTATATACACTATCCTAATTGTAAGCACCCGCAATATTCGAATCACGAGTTTCCTATTGGCCGTCGGTGAGAAATTTGGGTGGGGCATAACGTGTAAGCGTGACTAGCCACTAACCAGAGGTCATGGGGCTCCGCCCACTGGGGTGTAATTGACTGATTCGTGAATTCTGGGGCGTGTCAGATATAACTTACCCATTCCATGATTTCTTCCAGAAATGATTCGTAGAGAGAGAGAGAGATAAAGAGAGAGAGATAGAGAGAGAAAGAGAGATAGAGAGAAATCGAGAGATCGGAATATGATAAACATCCATTTTATTACATCAACTGTTGTGTGTGTATATGAGGGACTTAACGACGTTGGAAGATAAATTTTGAAATCGGGGCAATTCGCTTCGGTTTAAAGTTTATGGTGTCGACAGATTGGCTTGTAATAAATACTCCTTTTATCTACCAACCAATTGAGTCGATATATATATATATATGAAGGATTTTACAAACATCTAAAATAAAAAATAAAAATTAATTGTGGAGCAGATGCATGATAAACATCTGTTTTATTACCTTGCCTATGGTGTATATATATGAGGGATTTAGCGAGATTAGAAGATAAATATGAGGGATTTTACAACCATCTAGAACTGAAAATAAATTAAAATTTAATTGTGGAGGGTTTATGGAGAGAATGGCCGTATCATAACTTCTGTTTTATTATCTTACCTGTGGTGTATATATATATATATATATATATATATATATGAGGGACTTAGCGAGATTGGAAAATAAATTTGGAAATCGGCGCAATTCTCTTCATTTTAAAGTTTATGGGGGATTAGAAATAAAAATCCGTGTACAGGCTTAAGATATGCGTTTTAAGATTTTTCATTAAATTTAAATAATGGCTGGAAGCGTAAAGTAACGTGGATGCGAAGACAATTTAATGTAAATGTATTTTACTCTGTTTTCTATAAAAATTAACAGTTAATTAACTTTGAATTGGCGGGGTTTTCTTTATAAAAATAATATAAAAGTGTATAGAAAGGATTGCTGAGTGTCATTCTATGAGAATAATTTACCAAATTTAATATACGTTTTTAGTATATCTACTGCGTATTATTAAATCTGTTTTCACATGGAAAATTTAACATATAGATTTCTCAAATCAAAAGAATGAATATTAAGATGGATGAAAAAAATTGTACGAAAACGAGAACCGCATCGGGGCCGTGCTCAAGGCCCGATGATTGCAACCGGCGCTCGGTAAACGAACATCATTCCGCATGTTGTTGGAATAATGTGCAGTGTAAAGAGCCTTGTGTATTTCTTTTATTATTAGATGCATAGCACACCCAGCTTCCGCACAATTGGTTAGTAGATAAAATAGGTACTCAGGTTGACCTAGTGGTTAAGATGCTGGGGTGCTGGATTACCCGTTAAACCGTAGGTCTGGGTGGGGTGAAAAGTTTGACCATCGTCAGAATAAACAATTCGGGTAGGTCCGGATTCCCCGTTAAAATGTAGGTCTAGGGTGAGGTGAAAAGTTTGGCCTTTGTCAGAATGAACAAATCGGGTATTTTTTGTCTTTCTTAGAATAAAAAGAAATGCGCATACACTGCGTTCGCACGTATTAAGCAGATTACATTTTCTCCAATGTTTTCAAAAGTTTTTCCCCGATTTCAATGAAATTTGTAGCAAATAATCACTATACATAGCTGCATTGATGATATTCATTTCGATAAAATATTTTGATAATTAAAATAATTATCTCATTTTATTGAAAAATATGTAAAATATTGTGTTCCGAATTATTAAGCAAGTATTCTATTTACGGATCTAAATGGTGAAAATGGGTAAGAAGAAGGATTTAACACTAACTGAGAAAAGAAAAATAGTCAAGTTACTCGCTGAAAATATAAAATCTATTGAAATTGCGAAGCAGTTTGGCAGAGCTTATCGAACTGTAAACAAGTTTGTAGCGGAGGGTACCAAACTGAGGCAACGAGGTGATAAAGGAGCTATAAGAAAAGTGACAAGGCGGCAGATATCTGTAATCAAGCGCAAATTGCAAAGCATCCATTGTCCTCAAGTAAAGAGGTTTTTGAGCAGGCTGGCATACATAATGTACCAAGAACATCTCGATGTGGAATCCTCCAAACAATTGGCAAGACGTGTAAACCTGCGATTCAGTCGCCATTAACACCCAGGTACGAAGCAGCGTGTTGAATGGGCGTGTCAGTACGTGAAAACAGATTTTAATACTGTATTGTTCACCGATGAATGAAAAGCAACCATTGAGGGACTTGATGTTTGGTCAAGAAGATGGATTGCTGAGAGCCAATTTCTACCATCGAGATTAAGACGCCAACAAAGTGGAGGTAGTGTCATGTTTTGGGCAGGATTGATAGGCAGTGAAGTAGCCGTCCCATACAGAGTGCCTGATGGTGTAAAAATGAATACCCAGTCTTACACAAACTTTCTAAAAGAAAACCTCATTCCATGGTAGAGATTGACCCTTAGCAATCCATCTTCTTGACCAACCATCAGATCCCTCAAGGGTTGCTCTTCATTCATCGGTTAACAATACAGTATTAAAATCTGTTTTCACGTACTGACACGCACATTCAACAAGCTGCTTTTGGAGGATTCCACATCGAGATGTTTTGGTACATTATGTATGCCAGCCTGCTCAAAAACCTCTTCACTTAAGGACAATGGATGCTTAGCAGTTTGCGCTTGATTACAGATATCTGCCGCCTTGTCACTATTCTTATAGCTCCTTTATCACTTCACTGCCTCAGTTTGGTACCCTCCGCTATAAACTTGTTTATAGTTCGATGAGCTCTGCCAAACTGCTTCGCAATTTCAATAGATTTTATATTTTCAGCGAGTAACTTGACTATTTTTTTTCTCAGTTAGTGGTAAATCCTGAGTCTTACCCATTTTCACCATTTAGATCCGTAAATAGAATACTTGCTTAATAATTCGGAACACAATATTTTACATATTTTTCAATAAAGTGAGATAATTATTTTAATTATCAAAATATTTTATCGAAATGAATACCATCAATGTTGCTGTATATAGTGATTATTTGCTACAAATTTCATTGAAATCGGGGAAAAACTTTTGAAAACATTGGAGAAAATGTAATCTGCTTAATACGTGCGAACGCAGTGTATCCGGAGTTCCAATAAACCTTAGCCCCCCCCGTCCATGGCCTAAACCATTAAAGGTACAGTAAAACTAAACATACCTTACAAAAGAGAATTTAATCCTGGATTTAATGAGAAACAATTAAAATTTGGTGTTCCCGCCATTGGCTTCCAAGACAGCCTGAATTCGCTTTGGGTAGCTTGCCAAAAGTGACGTGAATAGATCTTGATCGTTACGCAAATTTGTTAAAAAAGTTTCAATGTGTTGTGTCATTGTAGCTTCGAAAATCGATTTGCTGCAGGTTCTTGAAACAAGAGACATTCAACCTTGTCCTTTATAACTGATCCAATGTGTTCACAGACGTTCAGGTCAGGAGAATTTCCTGGCCATTCTTCATTTCCAAAGAAATCGATCTCATGGTTCCGCAACAACTGTTGAGTGGCTAATGCCTTAAAGAGGGGGCCTTATCGTGCAGAAGTGTGACCTGATCGACATCAATAACATTGTTTGGGTTTCTTAAAAAAGGAATGACATGCTGGGATAGAATAATATCACGAAAATACTGTCCATCCCAACTCTGACCATTTGGCTTCAGCACCCACATGAGCTTCTTTGCAGTGAACAAAACAAACACACCAACACAGACTGGACTTTTTAATAATTCGCGATAATGTTCATTGTCATCGATTTCATCTGGTGTTGTGGCCCACACTCAATCATTTTGGTAGTTAGGCCGACGTGTTACGTAAACAAAAAATTCATTGGAGACAGCTAAATGCATGAAATCATCCACATCCCAATCTTCAAGATAATGGGCAAACCACATTCTGTCATCGATGTTAAGTTGAGTTTTTCTTGGCTTTGGAAGTTCATGCCAAGGCTTTGAACCTTGTCTATGACGGTACAGTCGAATGTTCTCACCACTAACGATCTTTCCTCTCAACACTTCGATCTCTCTAGAAAGTTTAGCACAACTGTTTTTCCGATTACGCGTACCGCTTTCAATGATGTCCTTTGTTTCCTGAGAGAGTGGCAAATTTGGGCGCCCAGATTTGGTTGTATCCATTTCACATTCATCCAAAGTTTTATTCCAATTTCTTTTGACGAAGTCCTCACTTCTTCGCAACTTTTTGGCAACCCATGAACGTGTCATAAAGGTGGCTCCAGCATCATGAGCTTCCCGAAATGTTATTGCTCGTATGCGATCTATCACACGTTGCCTCTTCGAATCACCAATTAATTGAAAAGCCATTATATTATCACTTTATCAGCTAGAGTAATTTTAATACCTGCAATAAATAAAGAATTTTATATATTTTTATAATCACTAAAAACTATTTCGATGTAAGTAAACATGTAAGCTGAAAATGGTGGGGCTAAGGTTTTTTGGAACCCCTTATAGTTGTGTGTAATAATATGGGATCTATGTGCGTTTGTGTGCGCATCTTGGCTGTTCAAACGTTGTATACACTGTGCCAACTGGTTGATAATACCTGTAGGCACTCTCTTCTACGCCAACTGGCGGATTTCGAGTTCTAAGTCGTGTTGCCACCATGATCACTCATTGAGCTTCTACCTCTCGTGGAAGCTGGATGGTCTCTTCCTCTCTCTCCTCCTCTCTCTCTTAGGTTAGGTATACCCTTTTGGGGGGGTGAGGCCGTCCCAACTCCTCCCCCAAAGAGATCAGGTGGACCTCCCCCGGCTTGCTGGGGCAGTTCCCCTCCCCCTTTCTTTTTTTTGGCACCCTGAGTTTGGCACTGGGGAGTCCTTGCAACAAGGGGGGAGGGGGTTGGCACTGACACTCATTGCAACATTGCATCATTGCATTGCACTCTAAGCTTTTGCGCCCATACTACGCACCTCAAATGGCATAATTTCGTCAGTCACGAGCGGTGGCAAGTTCTGGGAGTCCTGATAGAAAGCCAAGAAATTTTTCTTCATCTTTTTCCAAATGGTCTCATCGCAGAGTTATAGGGAAGTTTGAACCATTTGTTTTGAAATCACATATACTCTCTTTCCGAAATAACTTCTCAGAGGTTAGGTGAGCTGTGCCGACTCCGCATTTTCTTCATCCCCGCCCAGTTGCTCTCTCTGTACAGGGATCTTGTCCGATCGTATATGGAGTTTGCTTCTCATGTATGGGGTAGCTCAACCCACACAGCCGTACTAGACCAAGTGAGATCAAAGGCTTTTCGTCTTATCAGTTCCCCGCCTCTTACTAACTGTCTCCAATTCCTCTTTCTTCGCCGAAAAGTTCTCACTCTCTCTTTGCTATCGCTATTATAACGGAAATTGCTCTTGTAAACTCTGTAACTGCATAGTTCCTCCTTTAAGGAGAGCACACAGTACCAGACTTTCGACACTGTCTCAGTCCTGTTCTGTCCAACTCTTTAACGCAAGGATCAGTATTTTCAATCTCTCATGTCTATCTCTCAATCCATCTTTCCCCCTGTCTATGACCTCCAATCTTTCAAACACAGTGTCTAGCCATCTCGAAATCCTTGGACCTTGACTTTGACTCTCTTCTTCTTCTATGGGGCGGAGTGCTTTCGTTGCCATTCGCCCCTGACCCCTCCTTCCTGCATCAAAGAAAAGAGTGCGTGGTCCTCTATTCGAACCAAATGAGTGAGTTGACACGAAGTGAGATTCAAACTTCGTTCCGAATTCTTCGCAGTATACCCTGTAACAAGGTTCGCCACTGTAAGTTTTTCGTTTTCCTAGGAAGGCAAGAAATCAAAGCAGCTGGACGATAATTGGAGGGTTGAGAGTGGTCGCCCTTCTTGGGACAGACTGAATGAAAGTGAACTTCCAGCAGGAAGGAAAAGTACAGGATGAAAGAAAAAGACGACAGAGTTTGCCTAGGCAGGGTGTCAGCACAGAAGCACAGTTCTTAAGAACAACTGGAGGAATACCATTAGGACCGTACGCCTTTCTCGAGTTGAGCCCAGATAGGGCAGAAAGAACAGCTTTCGAAGAGAGTCTAATTTTACAAATAATAAAGTCAGAGGGAGGAGGAGATGGAGGAACAGCACCGGAATTGTCCATGGTTGAGTTCGAAGCGAAAGTTTCAGCGAAGAGTTCAGCTTTGTTAGGAGAAGAGACGGCAACTGAGCCATCAGTATGGAAAAGAGGAAGGAAAGAAGGGTGGGTAAAGTTGTTGTAGAGGTTTTTAGGTAGATGCCAGAAAGAGTGAGAAAAACTAGAATTGGATAGGTTTTCACGTTTTTGTCGGATGAAGGAATTTTTGGCGAGTCGAAGAACAGATTTTGCACGATTCCGGTCAGAATATAAGCTGAGTTAGAGTCAGGAGTTGGATGGCGACGGTACCTTCTATTGTAAAAGCCTCATCTCTGTTGCGGATAACATTAGAACAAGTAAAGTTAAACCAAGGTTTATTTGCATCAGCCGTAGGAATAGAATATGGAATATTGGCCTCCATGCCCGAGAGAATCACTTCCGCGATGCGTTCAGCACACTCGGAAGGGCCCAGGTCACGGAAGCAGTAATCATTCCATGGTAAATCACAGAAGTACTGCCTAAGGGCTTCCCAGTCAGCTGCCCAAAGTCCCAAAGGCGTCTCTTCTTGGGAGGATCGAAAGGCCGAATTGGAGCGATAGAACAGGAAACAGATATAAAATTGTGGTCGGAGGAGCCCAACGGAAAAAAAGGTTTGACAGAGTAAGAAGGATGAGAGGTAAGAAATAAATTATTTAGATAAATCGTTATAAAAGCAAGCAAATCTTGACAATAGTAAATATAATAGTTGATATATATATATATATATTATATATATATATATATATATATATATATATATATATATAATACGCCTCTCCCCGAGTTCTGGCGAAGTTAGGATGTTACTCGAGAGAGGGTATTACTTGATGCAGAAATAGTTTACTCTTCGTATTCCAACAATCGCGGAGTACTGTGTTGGCCCGTGATTTTCTTTTTCCCAGTTATCAAAGTCCAAAGAGTAGAAAATAAACACAACGGCTTACATGATTTTTAATTTGAATATAGGCGAGATAAATATAATTGATTAGAGTGAATCAAATGTTTCTTTTATACAGACAGAGAGTTAATAATAATAACAATAATAATATTAAAAGTTTCATAATTATAATATGGTTACTTTTTCTTCATTGTAAGATATGAAATAAGCCAGAGACCCCTCTAAGACACCCTTGTCCGTTCTAGGTCTCCAAGCTCGTATGAATCAATTGATAAGCTATTGTCCTTTCTCTATACAGTCAGACTTAAATTGAAACCCCATTACTCTTCCAATTTCCAAAAGCAATTCCCTTTAACGGACCGAAACCACGCAATTTCAGCCTAGAGACCCATCTTCCAGGGATCTACCTTAAGGGCGCTGATCCCCTTCTTATATAGTCAAAGAAACGGAACCTGGCTATGCCATCAAGCAAGCGGTTGATATCACCTGAGAACATTGTAGAACCGAGCTTCTCAATAACTGTTTTTCCCAAGTGAAATCAAAGAAACCGTCTGCGTCACTGCGTGTGAATTCCGTTCGGAAGGAAACGAGTCATACATAGCTTGGGAATTATTGAATGAATGAGATTACATAAACATAATGGTCATCAGGGCGCGGCTTTACTTCGATTATAAATTATAACATGTATAACATTTTTATATATACATTAATGCAAAAGGAATTATTTAAAATGTTTAATGTTAAAAACAGGAGCATATAAAGAACAAATGAGGTAATATACATACTCACCGTAATCATATATTACCTAACGAAATTTAATTCCCTCACCTTCGTTTTGTCGGGACCAGTATATGTAGAGATCAAACAATTTAATCCAGACGAAGAATCTTACGGATTGAACGTGGCATGAAAAAGGATGTAATAGAAGATTGAGGGAAGTCTTTGTTTTCTGTGAAACACAAGTTTATTTATGCAGAAACTTGAAATATATTTACAGTATTACGTCGATACAATATATGAGAAAGAGAAAACTTCATCAACTTGAGTAGTCTAAGCATCATCATCCTGTTTCCATATACGTTTTGTGTTTCGTATTTATCAATTATTACGAAAGAAATCTTTTATAACTTGAAGAGCCTAATCATTTTCATTAATCAATAAAGTAACATAAATATCATCAACTGTTGCCACAAAATAGAAGTCAACATCTTCCTTCCTTGAATAATCAACTTTAAAATTAGAAAGGGCCGTTTTGAGCAGAAAACTGAGATTTGTTTATAAAAAACCTCTGAACAGTTAGTTAGAACAACGTGAAAAAAGTGTTAGCAGCTGACGAGGAAGCTTCTAACAGTGGTTGTATCCTCCAGCGCGGGACACGTCAACGCGAAGAAGAGGCGACGTCAAACCGAAACATCAACGCGCTGGTGGCCAAACTTCCTCAAATCTCCGTGCAGCGGGCTGTCTACGGTTGGCCAGACTGGCAATAGACGGCCTGTTGCGTGGCACGGTTAGAGTGCCGATCGGCTTCCGGGGCTGGATCTATTCTCAGCGTGCTATTTTTTCATTTACGGGGAGCAGTTGCGTGCTCCCCGGACTACTCTTACTCTCCAGCGACATTAAGACTAATCCAGGCCCCACTACAACTTACACATGTCACCATACACAAAGAAATAGACACAATAGCACCATGGGACACATATAGAAGTAAAATATTAACATATTACAGTACAACGCAGATGGCCTCACAAACAAAATCATGCAGCTTAGGGAATTCGTACACAAACAAAACATTCACATAGCACTTATACAAGAAACAAAACTAAAACGCACACACAAAACACCCACCATCCCTGACTTCACGGCGATCTGTCAAGATCGTACTGGTGGTAACGGGGATGGACTCATCACTTACATACGTAAAAGCATTAGCTACACTGATGCCACCCAAAACATTACAAACACAATCCAAGCACATAACACGATAGAAATACAGGCAGTTAACATTAAAACACGCGCAAAACACAACACCACACTAATCAACATTTACATCCCACCAGATATAGGCTGACCATATTTCCTTGAGACAAAAACGGGACATTGGGATGGCAAAAAAGGGACGGGGGTTATGTAATATTCTGTATTCATGAAAAAGTAAGTACATAAACATATTGAGCTTACAATTATTCTTCAGTGACAGAACCCATACAAAAACCCATACAAAACGGTACTGTCCCGTTCAAAACGGTACGTATGGTCAGCCTAACCAGATAGTTCACCTCAGGTACCAGCCAATTACAATCCACAGTTACACAATATGGCCTCTCTCCAATGTCATCTTAGGAGGAGACTTCAACGCTAAAGACACTAGTTGGTACCTGCACAACCAAAGCAACATCAGAGGCCCCAACATAACCACACTAAATAGCCTCTTCATTCTTAACAATACAGAAGAACATACACACTTACCACATCAAAGCAGGATAATCAAACTCCTCCCCAGACATAACGTTCTGTTCCCCCTCACTAGCAACACACACACACACACACACACTGGAGGACCGAAAAACAACTGTCATCAGACCACCTCCCCATCATCATTACAACACGTTCTACACACTGTCCCAGCAGCCTTAGGCACACTTACAGAAATTACAAGAAAGCTGATTGGGAACAGTTCAAAATACAGACTGAGGAACAACTCACCACATTAAACAGTACACCCATCATAAACATCAATACAACATTCGAGACATTTAATCAGATCATCAATAATGTAAACAAATACATACCCGAGGACAACATTAGGAAATACAACCCAAATTACACTAGAGAAATAGCCCACCTCATAAGGCAACGTAACACCCTCAAACATAACACACAAACACCACACACAGAAACCATAAAACAGCAGATACAACAGCTAAACACAGAAATAAATAACAAACTCAAAGAAAAACAAACAGGAACGTTTAGGGAATTGATAACAACACTAAACGACTCCACAGATACATCCAGGCTGTACAAGACTATAAACAGCATTACCCACTCTAAGAGCGGCATTCACACCTCACACACAGCTATCTGTCGCAGCCAAAATAATATCCCAACATATATACAGCAAACTAACATTCTAGTTAATCACTACGCAAAGATAAGTCACTTAAACAGAAACAACAACCAGAAACACGGAGACAGACAAACAGCTAGGCACAAGAAAACCTACATACTCGACACGACCACTACAGCATTACACCCTTCAATACAGACCAGACCACGAACATCATCAAAAACATTAAGAATTCGAAAGCTACTGCATCAGACAACATATCTAACACACACCTTAAACACTTCGGCCCACAGGGAATACTAGCTCTCACAAATATCAGCACATATTCATACCAACACTGTATTATTCCTGACATATTGAAACAAGGTAAAATTATTACACTACTCAAACCAAAGAAAAACCCAACAGAACCAGCTTCCTATAGACCCATTACTTTACTATGCACACCTTCCAAAGTAACAGAAAGACGAATCTTACAAATCACCAACCCACACATACCACTATCGCCTACTGAACATGGATTCAGACCTCACCACTCAACCACGACATTACTCACTAACCTCATGCAGCACATCATGGATGGCATCAACTCCAGATGACCAGCTCAACGTACACTATTAGCAACAATAGACATTAGTAAAGCATTTGATGCTATCCCATGCTTCCCTCTCATAAACAAAATACTCAACACAAACATGCACAATAACACAAAAAGGTGGCTGAGCAACTATCTTTCAGGAAGATACTCGCATGTCACATTTAATGGCAAGTCATCCAAAAACAAGCTTTTTCCGAACGGGGTCCCTCAAGGCTCTCTTCTCTCACCAACACTGTTCAACTTCTACATGCATGACATTCCAACACCCATAGATAACAAGCTTACCTTATCATCATATGCAGATGACATCACTCTAACATCCACCGACAACAATTATAGGCCCATTAGCTTAACGTCAATTGTCGGTAAACTTTTGGAATCCGTAGTTAGGGATCGTATCATCGATCACTTAGAAAGTAGAGATTTCATTAATAGTAGTCAGCATGGGTTTCGACGCCATCGGTCTTGTTTAACTAATTTGTTAGAATTTTATAACGAAATAGTGCGAGAATACGATAGGCATAGAGCGGCTGACGTTATTTATTTAGATTTTAAAAAGGCGTTCGATACAGTTCCGCATACGAGACTAATGGCGAAGGTCAAAGCGCACGGTATAAGCGGTCAGGTAGCTAACTGGTTAGAAGAATGGCTTCGTGCTAGGAGGCAGAGGGTCGTAGTTAATGGTAGTGAATCGGGGTGGTTAGATGTAGGTAGCGGTGTCCCACAGGGTTCAGTGTTAGGCCCATTGCCATTCGTAATTTACATTAACGACATAGATGTATAGATGTAGGATTGACTAGCAACGTGTCAAAGTTCGCGGACGATACTAAAATAGGCGGTAAGGTTGTTAAGGAGGACGATAGAAATAGGCTCCAAGACGATGTAAATAGGATTATGGAGTGGACAGATAAGTGGCAGATGCAATTTAACGTAGACAAATGTAAAGTTTTGCATATAGGTTCTCGTAACAATAATTACACGTACACGATGAATAATAGGGAGTTGGCGAGCGTTGACGAGGAAGTAGATTTAGGCGTACGCGTATCTAAGGATTTAAAGGTTAGGAACCAATGCCTGGAGTCTTGCGCAAAAGCTAATAGGATGTTAGGCTTCATAGCGCATAATTTCGAATTTAAATCGAAGGATATTATATTGCCCCTTTAAAAGTCCCTAGTCAGGCCTCATTTAGAATATGCCGTTCAGTTTTGGTGCCCGTACTTGCGTGAGGATATTGATAGGTTAGAAAGGGTTCAGCGTCGTGCAACGAAACTAATTCCGTCATTGTGCAACAAGCCTTATGAAGATAGAATTAAAGAGTTAGACCTGTATTCACTCGAAACTAGGAAATTAAGAGGGGAGCTTATTGAAGTTTTCAAAATCGTTAATAACATCGATAACGTAAATTTTGACAAATTGTTCACTTTCGATAATAGTAATACTCGTAATAACGGATTTAAGTTGCGTGGCAGACGTTTCATTACTAATATCGTTAAAAACTTCTTTACGTTTAAAGTAATTGATAAATGGAATAATCTTCCCGCGCCCGTCGTGAACTCTACCAGCGTTACTGTGTTTAAGAACCGTCTTGACAGACATTTTAAAAATATTAACGTTGTTTAAAATAAAAAAAAACAATTAGCAACAGGAGCTATGGGGGTGGTGGTCGAGGATGAGTCTGTTGACGATTAATGCCAGCTTGTGACATGCCAGCGTGTGATGCCAGCAATAAAATTACTAAAAAAAAAAAAAATTAGACTAACACGAAGGTAGATGTAGCTCGTAGCGTAAACTAACCCACTTTTTGTTTAACTTTACCTACTTTTTTTTTTTTCTTATCCTCTCCTTACTTTGCATGTCTGTAACTCTCTTTTCTTGCATGTTTGTAGTTTGCATGGTATGAGTGTCAGTTAAGACTGTGTTGCATGGATTGTAAGCGTTCTTATTTTACTTCTTTTCATCTTTCACCCCTCTCCTATTTTCTCCGACTATTTTTCTGACTTGTCGGCAGTGGCCGGCGGATGATGATGGTGAGTCTTTTTTCTCTTTTTCTGAATGAATGTTAACCCACGAGTGATAGGTGTTCCTCCTTACTTAACCCCTTATTCTCTTCTCTTAACCCCCTACTCTTTCCTTTCTCTCGGGCTAACCTTAGAGTGGATTTTAGGGTCTTTGTTAGCCTTAGCTTCTGTAGATCTGTAGATCTGTAGAACAACATCGACACCGCTACAAATAACCTACAAACGTACATAAACACTATACAAGACTGGCTCACACACAATAGACTCAAAGTAGCGCCAACAAAATCAACCATCACTTTGCTTGCAAGCAACACAAAAGAACACCAGATAACTCCACAGCTTACACTAAACAACACAAACATTCCACACACTCACAGGACCAAAATACTTGGGGTCACATACAACACATCATTATCTTTTGCAAACCACATTCAGGACATTAAAAACAAATATACGTCAAGACTTAACACGCTTAGGGTACTTACAGGCACAAACTTTGTTCACCAGCAGGAAACAACATCACTCATATACAAACAATATATTCGCTCATTTATAGACTATGTTAGCCCATGCTGGGCACCCATTATCTCAAACACACACATAAACACCTTACAGACAATACAAAACAACGCAATTCGTATCATTACAGGATGTACTCAAACAACACCAATAAACACCTGCACACGGAAAAAATACTGAAAGTTAGGGAACATTCAGATATGAAGGGAACACAATTCATGGCAGCAGTGACAACTAACCCACAACACCCTTGCCACTACATGTACAATCATGCACCGACACCTCGCACCATTGAGGTAACACCAGAGAGACATTACAACCAAATACTCCACTCCAGACCACGCCCCACAGACATCACACAGCACAGAAAACACATACACACACACACCTAACCCACAAAGCACTGACACAACTCGGTCCGAATGCGGTCCTAGGTGCGAAGCCGCCACCCAATAACTTAGCACGATTCCCATGTGGACATCACCCCCAGCTTACAGACATATAAACACAGTCTAGACAACTCCACAGACGACACCTGCCACCTGTGCCAGGACACACCACTAACAATTGAACACATTATGACAAACTGTACTGCTCTAGCACAACATAGAACACAGCACAACATCACTAGTGCGCTGAACTTCTGGTCCACTCCGGAGAGGGCGATCGGTTACCTGCGTGCCGCTGGCTTGCTCGATCAGGGTGGGCTGATCGGCTAACCAACAACAACAACAATTTAAGCAAAAGTTTTAAGTGTGGAATATTCCATTGTGTATTTGCATTCAGTTTCGCACGTGTTTGATCGGTAGCCTACTCTTCGTGGTATATCACATAGCATGTATAGCATAAAGTGACAACTTATCTTATGTACTATGTGGTATACCACGAAGAGTAGGCTACCGATAAAAACACCTGCCAAACTGAATGCAAATACATACTGGACTATTTCACACTTAAAATTTTTGTTTAAACTGTTTGATCTCTATACTGGTCCCGACAAAACGAAGGTGAAAGAATGAAATTTCGTGAGGTAATATATGATTACGGTGAGTATGTATATTACCTCATTTGTTCATTATATGCTCCTGTTTTTAACATTAAACATTTTAAATTATTTCTTTTGCAGTAGTATATATATATATATATATATATATACACCTCGTTAACATCGTTGCTGTTCTTTGCGTTGGTCTCTCTTCACAAGAATGTCAAGCTGGTGGCCCCGCCTCTAGGTCTGGCTTGGTGGAGGAGCGAATTGTTTTCTTGCGCTCTCCACCGTACATAGCCAGGTACACCCGGCTCATCTGGTTCCGTCCTGAGCCAGGGATCTAGTCTTTTCTTGAAGACTTCAACTTTGACCTCTGTAACGTTTCTGAGGTCCTAAGGAAGCTGGTTAAAAAGTCTTGATCCCCTGACAACCAAGCTATTTTCCTTCAGTGTTGAGGAGGTCCCTTTTCAGGCCTTTAATTTGGAAACACTACACATCCTGCCGTTCCTATTTTCCATTATTGTTTGAATGGTAATTGGGTTTAGTTTTAGGCTTGGTACCAGTTTTTCGATCATTTTCCATATGTAGATTATGGTGTACCTCTCTCTTCTTCTTTCAAGGGAGTACAGATTTAGTTTACATAGTCTTTCCTAGTAGATGAGTTCTTTGCAGCCATCAATCTTGGGTGAAATGTGTCTGCGTTCCTTCTAGTTTAGTAGTTCCTTCCTTTTTATATGGGGACGTCAAAACTGAGGAGTATTCAAGTTTTGGTATGATCAATGTTCTCAGCAGGGGAATCATTACTGTTTTGTCCCTCCTTTTGAACGTTCTCAGTACCTGTCCCACGACTCTTTTTGCTTTGTTTATCGCTATCTGATTTTGTATCTCGAATTTGGCATCATCGGTCATTATTACCCCCAAGTCGACCGCTTTCGTGCTTCTCTGAATTTCCTCTCTATCTGGAGCATAATATGCAGTCTGTTTAACTTCCTAATTTCTACCATATCTCAAGTGCTGAAATCTCTTGGTGTTAAATGTCATATCGTTGTCTTCTGACCATTTGTATATTTTGTTTGTGTCCCTCTGCAAGGCCTCCACTTCATTTGCCTCGCTGATTTTTCTGCTAATCTTTGTATCGTCCGCAAATGATGTTACTATACTGTTGCTGTTAACGCCACTGTCTATGTCTGTTAGCATGATAATGAACAGGAGTGGGGCCAGCACTGTGCCTTGTGGCACTCAGCTGCGTACTTCTGATTCTGATGATGATATACCTTGAATTTTGATGACCTGTGGTCGTTCTCTGAGGAAGTTATAGATCCATTTTCCAACTTTGCCTGTTATTCCCATATGTTTCATTTTATGTGCTATTATACCACGATCGCACTTGTCGAAAACTTTAGCAAAATCCGTGTATATGACATCATAGTTTCATTTTATATATATATATAGATGTGTGTGTGTGTGTATGGCTTACGTAAGATCAAAAACTTCATATAAGTCTGGTAAACAATAGAGTTCTTACTGACTGCCAGTATCCATGACGGCTGGTATTGCGAGGTTATTCACGGGCAAAGTATCAACTAATATGGTGCCCAGCTGAAAATGTTCCATTTATATATGCGGCGCGCCGCTCCAATTGTAGCCCAATATCAGAAGGCCAATCGCCGACTCGAAGGCGTCCTGATTGGCGGACAATGTCTCTGGGGCGTGGCTGTCATACGTATGCGGGTTTTGAACCAATCAAAATGTCGTAGGCTCGATCTCACGCCACATTCGTTGGGTCGAGAATTTTTGATTGGGCGCTGATGCCGATTCTGAGGGCGTGTCTTTATCAAATTTGGCTTCAGCAGCCCACAGATTTTTTCAATTGTTTTGAAGGATGTCATAAGCGACTAAATTTAGACGTGTGGTTGAATAAACCATTGTTCTGTAATTAAAAACTTATTTATTTGTCTGAATATCAACATGAAAATTGAACAATAACTAGTATGCATTTTTTTTTAATTTTTAAACGTAAATTCAAATTTTTTAAATCTTCATTGAATAAATTTGACAGTTTTTCATTAATTCAATTGTATTTGTATTAAGAGAGGACTTTTGGTGCTCTAAGTGTTTTAAAAGTAATTTGAAAGTCTCTTGATTATTTTTATTAAAATTCGCAAGATATTAAAGCCCTTTGAAGCTTTGAAGGAATAAACTCTTTTAAGTTTAAAAGTTTAAATTTAATTTTTTTACTTTTGAATTTGTAAATCGTGGCTGCCCCTTTAAAGGAAAATCTTTAATAAGTGGAAAGGCAAATAACGGGTGTTCCGCGATTTCTTGGCCTTAAGATAGATATGGGACTTAAATTTAATGACATGTGTAAGTAGACAGCACCATAGAGAATTGCTTCTAGTATACGGGTAGATCGAAGAAGAGAGAGAGAGAGAGAGAGAGAAGAGAGAGAGAGAGAGAGAGAGAGAGAGAGAGGCAAAACAATTAGAGGGAGAGAGTTACAAGGAGTTACAAGAAAAAGAAGTACCTCAAAAGGCCTTGCGGCCCATACCGAGGAGGTATCAATGGCAACGGGTGTCAGGGAAAATTTTCTACACACTGAAATAGTGTGTAAGATTTGGTCTAACCTTTTCTTGAAATGATCCACAGAGGAACTGTTCACAACTTCTGAAGGTAACCTGTTCCACGTGTCACAGATCTTATAGGTAAAGTAATTCCCATACACACTAGTCCTAAACCGATTCAAATCCAACTTCCAACCATTGTTGCGAGTTGGGTTATCATTTAAACTAAACATGCTTCTAAAATCGACATCGTTGAACTCGTGTAAGAACTTGAAAACCTCGATGAGTTGACCGCGCAGCCTCCGAGTTTCCAGCGAAAACAAGTTCAGGGCGCGTAACCGTCGATTGTAACCCATATGCCTAACGGAAGGGATTAACTTTGTGGCCCTTGCCTGCACTCGCTGCAGCCTCTCAATATCTTTCCTGAGGGTTGCCGACCAGAACTGCACAGCATACTCCAGGTGCGGCTGAACAAGGGAATTGTACAGAGAGAGCACAATCTCCTTGTTCCGAAACTGAAATTGCCTCCTGATATAACCCAACAGCTTCTGGGCTTTCTTTTCCACCTCTACGCACTGTTTGGTAAACTTAAGGTCGCTGCTAATTAGCACACCCAAGTCCTTTTCCAAATCAGTGGCCTCGATATTAGTCCCCAACATCGAGTAGTCCGACTTGGGATTGGCGTAGCCAATGTGCATCACCTTGAATTTACCCAAGTTAAACAGCATTTGCTATTTTTCGGACCACTCTCCTATCCTACGTAGTTCCGCACGCAGTTGCTCGATCGCTTCGGGCGTCCCAACATTGGCCCCAAGCTTGGTGTCATCAGCGAATTTGGAAATCCGACTGACGATGCCACCGTCTATATCATTTATGTAAATGATAAACAACAGCGGCCCCAAAACGGAACCCTGAGGAACCCCACTAGTGACCGAGGCCCAACCCGAACTAACCCTTTTAATTACAACCCTCTGCCGCCTATTCTTCAGCCAGTTTTTAATCCACCTACCTACTTCCCACCGATACCCAGCGCGCGCACTTTCGCCATTAGCCGGCAGTGAGGTACCTTATCAAACGCTTTCTGAAAGTCGAGATAAAGTATATTAATCGCCCTACTCTTATCATACTCACCCAACATGACGTGGAAAAACTCGAACAAGTTGGTGAGACACGACCTATGCCGTCTGAACCCATGTTGGGAGTTCCCAAGCAGCTTGTAGGACTCCAAATAGTCAACGATCCTATCCGCTATTATCCCCTCTAATAATTTACCGACAACTGAAGTGAGACTAATGGGACGATAGTTTCCTGGACTTTCTTGATCACCTTTCTTAAAGATAGGGGTCACGTTGGCTTCCCTCCAGTCACCAGGCACCTGGCCCGTCTCCAACGATTTGTTGAAGACTGTAGCCAGGTGGGGAGCCACCTGGTCGCGCACCTCCCGCAACACTCTGGGGAGAAACTGGTCTGGCCCAGGAGCCTTAAACGCGCTCAGTTTGTCTATTCTATCGGCAACGACTGTCGCGGTACATCGAACACTATCCAGGCCAGCACCTTCGTGCCTGACGCCTGGCTCGGGGATGATGCGGGTGTCCTCCCTGGTGAACACTCCCGCAAGTACTCATTAAGCACATTGGCGATGTCCGCGTCGGAGGTCCGCAGAACGCCGCTTTCTACTATTAACATAACTGAAGAACTCCTTAGGGTTCCCCTTGCAGAGGCTTGCCACCCGTAGTTCTTCGTTACGTTTCGCTAGCCTAACCTTCGCCTTCACTTCTGTTATTTGCCTTTCCACTTATTAAAGATTTTCCTTTAAAGGGGCAGCCACGATTTACAAATTCAAATGTAAAAACAATTAAATTTAAACTTTTAAACTTAAAAGAGTTTATTCCTTCAAAGCCTTCAAAGCTTCAAAGGGCTTTAATATCTCGCGAATTTTAATAAAAATAATCAAGAGACTTTCAAATTACTTTTAAAACACTTCCGTCGATATCATTTATGTAAATGATAAACAACAGAGGCCCCAAAACGGAACCCTGAGGAACCCCACTAGTGACCGAGGCCCAACCCGAACCATCCCCTTTAATTACAACCCTCTGCCGCCTATTCTTCAGCCAGTTTTGAACCTCTGCCGCCTATTCTTCAGAGAGAGAGAGAGAGAGAGAGAGAGAGAGAGAGAGAGAGAGAGAGAGAGAGAGAGAGAGAAGTTTGTGTTTATTATTACCATTCATAGTATTATTATTGTTATTATTATTATTGAAAAGAGCTATAGCGAATACTGCTTGGAAAATAAATTTGGAGTTTCAGTCCACTTCGTTTTGGATTAAAATCTTAACGAAGGGTATTACCGATCGGTCGAGTCGAAATTTTACCTGTCGCCCCATCCTATGCAGGCAAGTTTTGTTTCATTAATTTTCAGGTGCAGAGACGTCCGTCTGTCGACAACGCAATCTAAAATTCCATCGATAAGTTGGCGCCTCATTAGTCTAAGCCGAAAAACTTTTAGAAAAGCCTCACAATTATTCAAGACATTTTAAAACGAGTGTATTTATTATTAATAATAAAGTTTATTCAATGTTTCAATTTGTGGATGAAATTGTTTGTGATCCCATTAATATATAAGAGCCCAGTAAAGCCTAAAGGGCCAAATTAAATTAAATAAATAGTCAAGCTTTACAATTATTCAGTGTTCTTCAATGTTTCAGTTTGTGGAAGTTTTTTGTGGTTCCATCTAATTTGGTTATTATTATTATTATTATTATTATTATTATATATATATATATATATATATATATATATATATTATTATATATATATATGCCTAATGAGATTTGTTTAAATGTGGGGTGATAGGTACATATTTTTCCGTCTCTTCTTCATTCCCTGACGAGGTGCGAATACACGAAAACATCAAGTGCTGGGTTTGTACTGACGAATGGCGTAGTTATCTATTTATTTTTAAATATAGTAATAATTCTTAACAGTGTATATAGAGCAACATAAATTTAATTATTTATTTTTAAATATAATAATAATAATTCTTAATAATGTATATACATTATTTAATACAGCAATATAAAAATTAATTTTGAGCACTAATTGGCACATTATTAAGTGGACTGCCATCCTCTGCGCCCTGATTACACTAGGCAACAAATTTCAACTTTTTTTTTGTTACAGACACGTGAACTACTGATTCCTACTAAAGCGGTGATGCTGATTTCAGATCTGATATCAAAATTTCTCTATCACGTCCAGATTTTGTGTAACCGAAAACCCCTATTTTTCATTTTTTTTTCTCACCCGCTTCTATTACGAAAGCCGTCTAAGCTACTTTTCCGTGCCACGTTTTATGTTAAGCATACTTCAATAATTAGTGAACAGGGATGTCTTTCCACCTTTATTCTGGCTTAAGACAGACAGCGGAATTCCGCTGGCGGAGTTACCACCCCTGCGCCCAACCATCCACCCAAAGCGCGTTAGTATTTTGTTGTTACTACTGAAAGGCAAATTCCTGTTCTTAAGTGAAACTTTGGTGTGTCCTCTTCCTTTGTCGCTTGTAGGATGACGAGCTCTCCTTCTGCAGGAACCAACAATAATCTCCCATCATATTTGGGTTGAAATTACCTTGGTATCTGTTTTCCATAACTGAGATCTGTTGGTGGAAGCGCTCACCATGCTCGTCACTTACAGCCCCAAGGTTGGCCGGGAAGAAGTCAAGATGAGAATGTAAAAAATGAATTTTCAAAGACATTCTGCATCCCATTATTTCATAAGATTTAAGCATGTTTTCTACGAGTTTACGGTGGTTTTCAGCTTTGTGGTTTCCAAGAAAATTTTTGACAACTTCAACGAAAGATGTCCATGCTCCTAGTTCATTCTCATTTAGGTTAGATGGAAACGATGAGTCGTGGATGACACTGCGGATCTGTGGTCCAGTGAAAACTCCAGCTTCTAGCTTAGCATCTGTCAATATTCCTTTGAATTTATCCTTTAAATATTGGAAACCACTACCTTGATGATCCATACCCTTCACGAAATTTTTCATAAGGCCAAGTTTAATGTGAAGTGGTGGAAGATGTACTTTCTGAGGGTCAATAAGTGCTGGGTGTTTCACATTGTATTTACCAACAACATGTTCAGTTCTAGATGGCCAATCATGTTTTTTGTAGTGGTTCTTGTCATCTCTGCTGTTCCATAGACACATAAAGCACATATGCTTTGTGTAGCCCAACTGTAACCCAAGAAGTAATGATACAACTTTAAGGTCGCCACAAATATTCCATGTGTGGTCCTTATATTTGATGAGTCTTAGCAGCAGTTTCATCGATTCATAAGTCTCATTAAGGCCAGTGGCATGTGCTACAGGTATTGAAGGTTTTTCATTGCCGTTGTGCAGTAATACAGCTTTAAGGCTAGCTTTACTAGAGTCAATGAACAGTCTCCATTATTTTGGATCATAGCGACAGCCAATCCCTTGCATCAGACCACTGATATCGTGGCAGAAACAAACGTTTTCTTCCTGTAAGTAAAATGATGAAAACTGCAAATGGCGATGGCGGAAATGGGAAACTTTGGTGTTTGGTTGGAGAAGATTAAATTCTTGAAGTCTTGAACCAAGCAACTCTGCCTTTTCTTTTGGTAATTCCAAATCGCGCACTAAGTCATTTAACTCCGCTTGACTTAACAAATGTGGGGAAATATTTGCATCTGGAACATATATGCCATCTTTCCCTGTTTCTATATCACTAGCAGAATCTTCAGATGAACTGCTGTCTGTTATCGTTGCTGGTGGAACTGGTGGTGGATTTGTTTCATCATGTGGTACTGGTTTCATTGCTGATTCGCAGTTTGGGTACGTGATCTTTGATTTGTTTTTCTTTGTGAAACCAGCAATCTTTGTCAAACAAAAATAACAATCATTGAAGTGATTTTTCGGCTCACGCCAAACCATGGGGACTGAGAACGGCATAGCTTTTTTTTTACCATTCATCCAAGCTATTAACATTGCATTGCACTGTGCACAGCAAATATGTGGTGCCCAGTCCCTCTGTTGGTCTCCTAACTTACAGTCAAAATAACACTTGTAGGCAAGTTTAATCTTTGTTGTTATGTTTCTACGTTGTGGCTTAGGTGTATATTGTCCACAGACAAAGCAGAAGTTGTCTGGGTGATTTACACAAGCACGTCTATTTGATGCCATTTTGAATTACCATACAATATCTGAAAAAACGTAGAAAGTAATTATTACGATGTGCAAAATAAAAAGAAATACACCGTAGTACAAAACAAATGCTATAAAAACACACAAGTCACCACAACCTGTCACTTGCTCATCAGCAGAGAGCTTCAACAACCGTTCTGCTTGACTGTCACGTAGCGACTGACCGTTGGGCCGTTGCCCGTTACTATGCTCTTGACTCAGTGTTGCCAACTCGGGATAAATTTTATTTATCAAAATTGTTCGAATTTGTATATAGTTGGCAAAAAAAATTGCTTTAACCTTGAAAAGCAAGTTTCATATTACTGGCATTAAGCCGATTAAAACCAAAATCTGGACGTGGTAGAAAATTTTACTAAAAGTGATTTGCATTTTACACAAAATCTAGACGTGATAGAAAAAATCTAATTATAGATTTGAAATCAGCATACCGAAATTAGCTAGGAGCATCTATTTGGTCTTCTGTAACAAAATCTTTGTTGCCTAGTGTTATGTAGCGACCGGTGTTTCGGTCCCACGTAAAGCTATAGGTCCCCTCCGTTATATGACCTTAGATGTTGCAAAGGCGGTTAAACAACCCTAATTCAAATATATGGAGCAACTGGAGAAAACGCACCTCTAAATGAGCAAACTGGAGAAAACGCACCTCTAGAACATAACTCAAAAAGGATACTAAAACAAATGAATAAAAAATGTTTATTAAGGGAAAACAGACAATAAAATCATACAGAAACTAAAATCAAAAGGGATATTGTTCTGATATGTGTTTACACAAATTACTAAAAGCATAATTATGAAATCTATCACGCCACATAAATTCAGATAAATATGAATTGAGCATGTTTCTTCGACATCCATGTACCCTATAGTAACCGTTATTACATTATCATTTGTATAATTTAGGTCTCGGGGGTACGGGGGCGGAGCCCCCGTAAAGATCACGCATCACAAACTGATCGGTCCTAATGTCATTTTCGTTTAAACTAACGAAAATATCATGACTTAACCTAACCAATCATCAAGGGCGTACAGTAGGTCTTAGTTTAACTATTAATCCCTGCCGGGGGCATTGACGTCAGCGGTGGCGGCCAATTTTCTGAAATTACCCCAACTGGAGAAAGCGCACCTCCGTTTTGCCAACTGGAGAAAACGCACCTTTCAGTCACATCAGGTGCGTTTTCTCCAGTTACTCCAAATATATATATATAATATATATATATACAGGGTGGGCGGAAAGTAGCTCCCTATTTTGGATTGGTAAAAAAATACGTATATTATCCATTTATTTCAGAAGAAATAATATGAAAAGGTAGGCATACATGGTAGGTTTTCTCTAAAATTCAATGTGGGCTCCAACTCTTTCCACCAGCTTCTGGAGCCGCCCAGGAATGGCGTCCACTGACTTTAGCAGGAACTCCGGCGGGATGGAGGACATGACTTCCCGAATTCGGTCCTCCAGTTCTTCCAATGTCCTCGGTTTGGTGCGGTAGACTTCTTCCTTTACCCACCCCCAAAGAAAGAAGTCGCACGGTGTCAAGTCGGGGCTCCTGGCTGGCCATTGATGTGGACCACGACGACCCATCCAACGCCCAGGGAAGTGGGCATCCAGCCACTCACGGACAACAAGAGCGAAGTGCGGAGGGGCGCCATCTTGCATAAATATCAGATCGTCGATGTTCTCCCATGTGCTGACAACCGGCCAGACCTCGTTTCGCAACATAGCAAGGTACCGTTCAGCATTCATGGTGTTGCGCAGAAGGAACGGGCCCACAACCTGATCTGAGGTCATACCACACCACACCGTTACACTGAACCGATTCTGCCGTTTTTCAGCGGTAACCGTGCGACTTCTTTCTTTGGGGGTGGGTAAAGGAAGAAGTCTACCGCACCAAACCGAGGACATTGGAAGAACTGGAGGACCGAATTCGGGAAGTCATGTCCTCCATCCCGCCGGAGTTCCTGCTAAAGTCAGTGGACGCCATTCCTGGGCGGCTTCAGAAGCTGGTGGAAAGAGTTGGAGCCCACATTGAATTTTAGAGAAAACCTACCATGTATGCCTACCTTTTCATATTATTTCTTCTGAAATAAATGGATAATATACGTATTTTTTTACCAATCCAAAATAGGGAGCTACTTTCCGCCCACCCTGTGTATATATATATATATATATATATATATATATATATATATATATATATATGTGTATGTCTTGTAAGCCAACTGGCCTCTTAAGCCAACTGGCGGATTAAGAATTCTAAGCTAACTGTGAGGTCAAGAGCACTCATTAAGCGATGCGACATGCTGCAAGAACACCTCTCCTCCTATCCTCTCTGTTAGGTTCGGTTTGGGTTGCAGCTTGGAGGATGAACCACTCCCACTTGCTTGCATACCCTCTTCCCTCTTTTTTGTGGCACTGGCACCATGGGGGGTGGGGAGTGGCACCTCGCAACAAGTGGGGAAGTGGGTTGGCACCTTGCAACAATTGATCAACATTGCAATTGCATATACACCCGAACATTTTGCGGTCATACTACTGCCAACAACCAAACGTCGACACCCACTCGTGGACTACAGACAAAACCTCTCATTCCTCCGTTAGGAAAGAGAGAGAAAGAAGAGAATAGAAACGCATTTACTTCTTCATTCTCTTCATTTCGATCAGGCAAAGAATGTTCTCAATTCCTCCTCTTCTTCTTATCGTCTTATTTGGAATGTTCTTCACTCATAGGTCATTAGGGTTATTTATTAATAACTTAATTTATTAATTTAGTTCAGAGAAGCCTACGTGCAAGAATTGATATATATGCAAGTTAATGGCATGCATTTTGAAAAATTGTTAAAATAAAAGTGAAAAGTGAATTCTCCTTACATTCTCTTGACTGACGATATATTCCTGGGAAGGAGATAGAGCAGGAATACAGATAAAAATTGTTGTTCACAAAGAAAGAGAGAGATATGAAAGGAGTGAAACGAGAAAAAGAGAGAGAAAGACAAAGAGATTCAATTTGAGTTATGGAAAATTTAAAAATAAGTCAATTAGAGCGGAATTACAGATAAGAAACACTCAAAAATGCACAAAATCTGAAAGGGAGAAACGACAATGAACTCTACAATCGACTTTATACTAAAATAATTTTAATTTTAATTTTAATTTTAATTAACATTAAAATTAAAATTAAAATTCCAAAAACTTCATACAGAAAAGAAAACGAGTGACAGAGTTTAAAATTTTTTAGATGTTTGTTATGACATTAATATATTCACAATACTCTCATCTGAATATGCCGTTAGAAGCATGAAGGATTTTTAGGTAAACTTAATGGCATTTAGATTATTTATTAAATAAAAATAGTGAAAGTGGCAAATGATAGTAATAGTGATAATAAAAACTAATAATCTTAGCACTAATAATAATAAATACAATATAAAGTTTACAAAATGTTACATTATTTTAAATTAAATGATTTATTGTATATTTACTAGAAAAAGCTTTATGATACTTAATAAAAAAATAAGGAATAATAGATTACGAAATTAAAGGTGTTTAATGAAATTATCATATTTTAAATTAAATAGTTCATTACAAAATGAGAATTTCATTACTATGGTAAAAATGGCAGTAGTGAACTTATACATCAGTAGGAGCTAATGAATTGCTTTTTTAGTGATTTGCGAAATATATTTTGCGATGAAGCCTGCCTGATATGCATGGGAATTGCATTCCATACATCTGCTCCTTTGAAAGAGAGTGCATTTCCTGCAGTTCCTCCATTGTATAGTTAGGTTTGTGTATGAAATCACTGGGCAGTCTGGGGTTATAACGATGATGTATTGATGGGGGTGATTGCTCTTTGAATGGCTGATTTACTGTATGTCGATTTTTATTGATAATTTTAAACATATTGACAGTAGCACTGAATATGTATAATTCATTTTGTTTTAAAATATGTATCTCTTTAAACATTGGGAAAGTGTGACTTTGCCTGTTATCATTATTCGAGAGAGTTCGTAGACATTTTTTATGAATTAAATCCAAAGGATGGTCTATATATTTCTTTGAGCTACCTCATGTTGTAATACAATATAATAAATGTGGATGGATGAAAGAATAATATAGGGAATAGTCTTTTTTAGTTTAAATAATATAAAGAGAAATTTTGATATTTTCGATTTGACATGTTGTACATGACATGAAATTTAGTTTTTCGTCTAAATTAATGCCAAGAACTTTAACCTCATTCACCCTTGCAAGCGTAGTATATAATTATGATATATCTATATGTTACGTTTTTTTTGCGAAATCGGTCTTTCTGGAAATTCTCCGGTCAGTTTGCAAAGAAACCAAAACAATAGTAATTTTACAAAATGACCTTAAATGTTTGATCATTTTGCAAAAACACAAAAATCGTCAATTTGCAAAATCACCAATAATCTTGTCGGTGTATTTGCAAAATCTCTTGTTCTAATACTGTAGAACCTTCTAGTTCTAACCTAACCTAACCAACAGTGCCATTGTGGTTAAGTTAGGTTAGGTTAGGAGCTAGAAGGTTCTACAGTATTAGAACAAGAGATTTTGCAAATGCACCGACAAGATTATTGGTGATTTTGCAAAGTGGCCGATTTTTGTGTTTTTTTCAAATTGACCGATTTTTGTGTTTTTGCAAAATGATCAAACATTTAAGGTCATTTTGTAAAATTACTATTGTTTTGGTTTCTTTGCAAACTGACCGGAGAATTTGCAAAAAGACCGATTTCGCAAAAAAACCGTAACATATATACTATAATAGATTAATTGAAAATAATGTAGACATATTTTTAATTTTTTTTTATATTAAGTGCATTTAATAAACAAAACCTTTACTACGTACATAAGTAAGCCCGTAAAAACATTTAATTATAATTTTATGTTAAATGTTTAAAAAATCCATTTACACGCAAACATGCGACTTTTCTTGATACAGAGTTTCCTGGGTTGTAGATAGGTCATCGTGGAACCGCTAATGAATATCCTTCAAGGTCACCTGATCTTAAACTTCGATCTGTTGGGGTACCTGAAGGACAAAGTGTATGTTACTAAGCCTCAAAATGTGCAACATTTACAGGAAGCGATTGTTCGGGAGTACTCAAAATCTCAACTACTGTGCGACGATCTGTTTTTGTTTAAGTTTATTAAGTATTACATTTTATCCAAAATAAATATCTAATTACAAAATGTATGTACATTATTTTGAATCGCCCTCTCATGCAGATCGCACTTATATATACAGAAGGTTGGAAAAAGTAAATAGGCAGCACAATAATTGTCCTCAAGAACAAATGGCAAAGCTCATCAATGGAATGCCAGAACAGCTGTCAATTTTACGTAATGCAAAGGGGAAAGCAACACGATTGTAAATATATTGATTCAATAAATATGTTTATATTTATTAACTTTCATTATCGAATTAAACACTCTGGAAAACCGAAAGTATCTATTTATTTTTTTCAATCTCCTGAGAGAGAGAGAGAGAGAGAGAGACTTGGTCAGAAGTATGAGGTAGGTACCTTCAGACTTTTGCAATAAAGAGTGAACTTTCCAACCAACTAATATTTTTATTTATCTTTATGTTAGGTTAAAACTACAAATAAGTTATTTAACTTGTCCTATTCTTTCTTGTGAACACACGTGTTCATCGAATGTCCAATGTCAGTGATCCTGATAACTTGTTTTGCAGTGAAATTAACTCACCAGGAAAGTGATATATTTACAATAATATTCGGTGCATTCATATCTGACTTAACACATTAATTTACCTTGCTTTAGTATTTAATTATAGCCGAATTCACTTTATTCATTAAACGAAGTTATAGTTAAAATAACCAACGTGGTACCAAAAGGTTTTTTTCCTGTCTAGGAAAAGACTTCGCAGGTGTTAATCCCTTCAAGGCGGGTAATCCAGACAACGTTGAAGCAGTTAAAGTATAACGTGGTTCCATAAGGCTGTTTTACCTTTGCTTTGAAGATTGTATTTAAGGTGTTAATCGCCTCTAAGGCACGTAGGCCAGACAGCGTGGGAAAACGGTCACCCTCTCAAAAATAGACAAGTTCTTCTTTATGTTTGCCTTTCTTTTCACTAAAGCACTGTTAACTGTATTGAAATTAGGTAAAATATTATAGGGACAGGCAAACTGAAAGTCGAATACTATAACTGTAAAGTTCAACATTGAAGGTAATTTCTTGAAGGTAATTTCATTGACATTACAACTTGAGTATATGTTTGTTTTGTAGACTTAGAGAAAACCATGGAAAGGAAGTTAAAGAGTTAAAGGAAATTCTGAAAAGTCTCGAAGCTCGGACTGTGGCACTGGAAATCCAAACCAGTGGTAAAGGCCAGAGTGATAACCCAACATCGGATATAAGCTCTAAAGTTAAACGTTTAGAACAAAGCATGACCCATTTGGAAGCCACAGTGAGTATCCCGAAAAGTAAGGCAAAGGAAGAAGAATTCAAGGTAGACAAAAATAAAAAAACCTCAAAACGGAAATAAAGGATTCTGAACCTATTACCATAAAAAATAGTTTTGACTTACAGTACTTGCTGACGAATAGGAGGAGTCCGTTCTAATTAGGGATTCTCTAGTCGGAAATCAAGTGGACTTTTCGGAGCAAAACACGTGACCAAGAGAAAACTACTGTAAAATGTTTTCCAGGTGCCACAAGTCAGAAAATAAGTCGGAAATTAGACAACATTAACGTCAAAAGTAAATTTTCCCCATCATTGTACAATAGAATGATTCAAATATGACAAAAATCTTGTTTCATTCTCCTGATGTTGCTTGATCCATCCCATATTATGTAGTGAAACACCACAAAAAGTTTCAAGTCTCTCGGATCATCCTAACGGGTGATCCAAGACACATTTAATTTCGATGAAAAGTGTTTGCATAAAGATATTAAAACTGCACGGGGCGTCGGCTTTCACCGGATGAGTTTGATATTCTTTTTTTAATTCAGTAAGCTCTATTTTTTTCTTTTTTTAAAACATCTTTATTTTCCCGCTTTTTTTTAATATTGAAAAAAATATGATGAACTAATTTTTATCGAACGGGCTCTTCCTGAAATCAGAAAACTTAGGCCACTGGGCTTCGACAGCCTGAAGAAGCCACTGGAGCTGCTCTTCATTCCTGGTGATAGTGTTCAGGAAGTTAGTGATCAACTTGACACCACGCTCAGCTGTGTCATTGACCACCTTCATGTTTCTCACGAACAGGCAACTCTCCTGATATTCAGGGAAATTATTCCACTACTCAGGACAAACTTTCAGCCACTCTGTCTCGACCTTGAGCTGGTGAAACAGAGTCCAGGACTGTTCACCAATGAGATCAAAGAGGGTTTTATCTGCGTCCAGCTGTGGGAATTTAGGTTTTCCTACCTCAAACCCCTCTGGCTTTGAAATGGTCAAGAGCCTAGCTGCCATTCGGGACTTGATGTCTTGTTCCACCTTGTTACTGAACAGAGCAAAGCCAACCAGTTCCTCTGTCAAATACCAGAGGTGCGGATAAAACTTCCTCAGAGCAGCATTTGCCACCTCTGTATATAGTGTATTTAGATTTTCAAAAAGCGTTTGACACCGTACCGCACAAAAGACTCATTAAAAAAAACCAAGGCTCATGGAATCATGGGTGTAGTAATAAATTGGATAGAAGAGTGGTTGCGAGGTAGGAAACAGAGGGTAGTCGTTGATGTAGCGGAGTCGTCTTGGACTAATATAGCGAGCGGCGTTCCTCAGGGTTCTGTATTGGGCCCATTGCTTTTTCTTATATATATGCAGGGTGTTTCATAACATGTGGGACGCACTTTCAGGATGGAATTTAGTGATGAAAGCCGGTAATGAAAAACCGGTATTTATACCGGTATTGGACAAGAGACACGATACCGATATCGTGCATTATCGATACCAGGTTTTCAGTATTGAAGAACTGCCTATTGTCTTTATTGTGGGAGCAATCAGCAAATGTCAAGCTAACAAAGATTTGTTTTTTGTAGGATTTTGTGCCCAATGTGAGTAGAAATAATGATTTATCTTCATACATAACTTGTACATGCACACATGCAGTATATCTTTGAAGGGCGTCATTAATGTATGTCACAATTTATCATTTGTTATAATATTATGTTATTGACGTTATATGATGTGTCTGTTTTTCTGAAAAGGGAAACTATCATCCAGAACTCTCGCCTTAAACATTTGAAATCGTATAAATACGTATTGAAACGTTCATAAACGTTACTGAAGACAAGAATGAAGTAGATGATCCATTGATGTGCGAATACATGAAAGAAATAGAGAAATTAGAAAAGGTACCATTGAGAAGCAATGCAACTAACTTTGATCTTACTAATGAATTTAAGAGTTTCGAAGTTTCTTCACAAAGAATTGAAAATTTAGAGAAGCTGTACAAGGCATTGCTTTCCATTAAACCCACTAGTGTAGAATCAGAAAGAGCTTTTTCTGCTGCTGGCTTATTTCTGACCAAGCTAAGATCATATCACTCTGAACAATCATTAGATAGTCTTTGTTTCCTCAAAACTTACTTCCAAAACCAAAATAAGAAATAAATATGCAAAATTATTAATAAACTTTTTTTTGAAATTTTTTTATTTTTCCCTTTTACCTTTGGTTACCTGATATATTTAATCATTATAAATAGTCCTTCCTTTTTCTTGCCTTTCCCTAGGAGCTGCTGCTCAAACTTTTTTCAATCAATGGTATTTTCCCTTTGGTGTCAGTGACAGAATTTAAAAAGTAACTTCAGTTTTTATTGTCGTTAATGTGGTGAGTACTACAGGTCCTGCAGGCTTGTGGGAGGGTTGGCACTTGGCAGGGTGACACCAAAAAATCATTATAAATTATTCTCTGCATAAAACCGGTATCAACACCGGTATCAGTAAAATAAATGTTCAAATACCGGTATTAAAAATTGTCGGTATTATTTCATCCCTAGGATGGATGGATTCAGGACCTGAAAACAATGAAAAAAAGTTCATATAAACATATGTCCGAAATCCTCTGTTTCCGAGTTACAGCACGTTGTGTTCCAGCAAGTACCCGCCTTACCTTTAAAGGAAGTGCTCAAAATGACCGCCTTGCGCTTGAATACACGCCTGAACACGCCTCTTTATAGACTGCCTGACGCATTCAAACATTCAAGGTATTGCTCGGATTTTCTGGCATCCTTGTTCTACACGTTAGCGAAGCATTTCAACGTTGTCAATGGGTGTCACGTAAACGATGGATTTCAGATGACCCCACAGGTAAAAATCGAGTGGATTCAGGTCCGGGGAGCGAGCAGGCCACACAATGGGTCCTCCACGGCCTATCCATTTATCAGGGAAATGGTCATCCAAATAGTCCCTGGCTATTCGACTAAAATGAGGCGGAGCGCCGTCATGCATAAACTACATACGACGTCGGACACTAAGAGGAACTTCATCTAGTAAATCGCTTAAATCATTCCTTAAAAAATTGGAATAGGATTCTCCTGTTAATCTTCCGGACAATATAAGAGGACCGATTAAGTTGTCGGCAATAAGTCCTGCCCATACATCGATACTAAATTGTTGTTGGTACCTTGACTGGATGATGGCATGCGGATTCTTTTCGGCCCAGTGATGAGTGTTGTGAAAATTGATCACGCCATTTCTTGTGAAGGCAGCCTCTTCAGAAAACAACACGGAAGATAGAAAAAGAGGATCGCGAGCACACTGTTGAAGGAACCAAGTACAAAAAGCCTATCATCGTGGGAAATCAGCTTCAGTAAGGCATTGTACTCTCAAAATGTGGTATGGGTAAAGTTGTTGTTCCCGTAAAATTCTCCACACAGCTATATATCTTACACCCTCTGCTGCTGCTATCCTTCGGGTGCCAACAGGATGTTCCTCCAGGCGATTCAGGACGCGCTCCTCCAACTCAACAGTTCTGGCGCTGATTGGTCCACCACCATCCGAAACTCGCTTGTTGAATGATCCTGCATCACCAAGACGCTCGTCTATTCTCTGAAAGGTCTTCTTGTCTGGCAGTCGGCGATTCGGAAACCTTTCCACATACAGACGTCTTGCTGCGGCTGCATTACACTCGGCAAGTCCATACGCGAGATGCATGTCTGCCATATCTCGGTTTCAATAAGCCTCCATTCTCACTTCAAGTGCACACGATCACGAATAGCATAAAAACTTTTAAGTTTTTTTTCACTGGACTGCACTTATTCACGGTAAGAAGTTACGAATACGAACAGTGAAACACCGCTATGCACCTCTGACTGACTGATGGCTCTACACTCAATGATATTGAAACATGTCATAGAGTGTAGGAAACATTACAATCGGCAAGGCCATACATGAAATAAGTCTCGTACACACTCACAAACATTGTCGGCAAGCAGTGTTTGTAAACAGTTTGCGGAAAGAATTGCTGGAACACAAAACGGGCTGTAACTCGGAAACAGCGATTTCGGGCATATGTTTATATAAACTTTTTTCATTGATTTCAGGTCCTGAATCCATCCTGAAAGTGCGTCCCACATGTTATGAAACACCCTGTATTAACGATTAAGATGTCGGCTTAGTCAGTACAGTTCCAAAGTTTGCAGATGACATGAAGTTGGGTGGTAGGGCGATTAATGTCGAAGATAGAGGTAAAATTCAGGAAGATCTGAATAAAATCGTCGATTGGTCGGTCACATGGCAAATGAGATTTAACGTCGATAAGTGCAAAATTTTACATATAGGTTCGCGTAAGGGTAATTTTGCGTATAGTATGTCAAGGAAGGAGTTGGCAAGCGTCGATCAGGAAAAAGACTTAGGAGTTATAGTCACTGGTGATTTAAAAGTGGCGAAACAAAATACAGCAGCGGTCAATGAGGCGAACAAAGTGCTAGGTTTTATACCAAGGAATTTTTAGTACAAATCGCGCGATATTATTGTTCCACTTTATAAATCATTAGTTAGCCCCCATTTGGAGTACGCGAACCAATTTTGGAATCCGCATATGCGAAAAGATATAGGCAAAATCGAAAGAGTTCAAAGACGAGCAAGTAAGATGATTCCGTCGCTTAGGTCAAAGTCGTACGAGGATAGGCTTAAGGAGTTCATATTGACTACACTCGAGACTAGGAGGCTAAGGGGGTGATCTAATCCAGGTTTTCAAAATTATGAATGGGTTCTGTAACGTAAATAGAGATAGCTTTTTCGAAATAGCACAATATAGTAGAACTAGAAATTACGAGTGTAAGCTGACAAGTAGAAGGTTCGAGACAGCAGTTGTCAAAAACTTTTTTACGCATAGAATAGTGTAAATAGCTGGAATAGTTCGCCGGTAGAAGTAATTAGTAGTACGTCTACAAACATGTTTAAAAATCGATTAGACGCATATGTTGATAGATTGGGTATTGTTTAAGATAGTAAAATTAAGGTTTTAGTGGTTCGGAACCCACGTTGTTGTTGTTGTTGACGTTATAAGAGGTGAAATTAGAGTAGTAGGAGTGATAACAGAAAGTGGGGAAATGGGAAATATAAATGAAGAGTTGATAGGTCCTCGGGCTCACCAAGGATGCGCAGTTTTTTTTTTTTTTTTTTTTTTTTTTTATGGGGGATTTAAGGTCTGGTGATAAGTGAATCACCTTCCTTGCGCGTTCAAGCTTTTGTAGGGTGCTTGACTTGTTAGCTTAGTTTGGGTTTTCTACCTCTTTTATTTTATTTATTTATTTATTTATTTTTTTTTTTTTTATTTATTTTATTTATTTATTTTTTTTTTTTTATTTTTTTTTTTTTATTTATTATTTTTTTTTATTTATTTATTTATTATTTATTTATTATTATTATTATTATTTTTTTTTTTTTTTTTTTTTTTTATCTTCTATACGGTACAAAAAGTGCCGTTGGTGGGGGGTGTCTGCTGCGGGGTAGACTTCTCTTGAAATAGAAGTACTCTCTCCCGCGCTGAGGTCCAATATCGAGTTCTTCATAGGTCTGTGGAGAGGTGTTTTGTACCTTCCTCCAAGTTTTCTCCGCCCTACTGTGCAGGAGGACATTGAGGGCTGGTAAGTTTGCTTGTTGGTGCAGTGCCTGGGATGATATCCTGTCGCTGAGTCGTTTTCCCAGGATGAATCTTGTTCCAGCGTTCTGTATTTTTTGTAGCAACATCAGATTTGTGTCGCTCGTTGTGTGCAGTGGAATTGCCGGGTATTCGAGGATAGACCGTACCAGCGCCGTGTACAGCATCTTCTTATTTTTTACCGAGAGTCCCCTGAAACGGTAGAGTTTACTGAGCTCACTTCTCGCTTTGTTTGACCTTGCTGTGGTATGGTTTTTATAGCCAAAGCTGTTGATGGTCAGGCCGAGAGCTGTGCCTTGTTGCTTGTAAGGTTGGACTCGGTTGTTTATTTCTAGTGCGTGAACGTTCCTGTGGCCAATGTTAATAACTGTGAATTTCTGTTGGTTCGTCTGAATTTTCCAACGTTCCTCGAATTCATTGATTCTTTCAATTTGTCTCTTCAGCCTGTTGGCGTGTTGCTCTTTGCCGAGGTTTGATGTTACTATTTGCGTGATGTCGTCCGCGTAGATGACTTCTCGGGTGTGTGGTGGGGGCGGAGGCAATTGGGCGATGTACAGGTTGTACAGAGTGGGCGAAAGTATCGCTCCCTGTGGCACTCCCGCCTGGATGTCGAAGAGCTTGCCAGTGTGGGTCTTGTGTTGGACGTAAGCTTTTCGATCTTTGAGGAAGCTGCAAAGGATTTTCCCTAAGTTTGCGTCCATGTTCTGTTCGAGGATGCGGTATTGTAATCCTTGGTGCCACACTTTGTCGAAGGCGGCCTTCACATCTCTCAGTACTATCGAGACTCTTCTGCTGAACGCTAGTTTGTTTGCCACCGCTTCGTGCAGAATGGCGAGGGCTGTGGCTGTGCCTCTCTTTTTCCTGAATCCATGCTGGGCGTCTGAAAGTGCACCATTGACCGTGAGGTGGAAATTCAGTTTTCGAAGGAGTATTTTTTCCAGGGTTTTGCCGAGTACCTCTAACAGGCTGATGGGTCTATAGTTCTCGATGAACTCTGTGGATTTCCCTCCTTTAGGGATCATGATGATTTTTGCGGTTTTTAATGCTTTTGGGAAGTATCCGATGGAGAGACTGGCGCTAAATATGTTTGCTATCTCTTCGTGTATGTTCGGGGGCGACTTTTGGATCAGGGTTTTCGTGATTCCGGAGGGGCCTGGTGCCTTTTCTTTAAAGAGGCTGATCGTGTCAGTGACCTCTTTCACCGTAATTCTGAAGTTGGCATTTAGGGGTTCTGCCCTATCCGTTGGTAGGATCCTTTCGTGGTTGTCTTCCAGCCACTGTGTGACCCTTGCTTCATTGTCTTCGTCGAACAGGTCATTTTCTTCATCGCTTATGTTGAACGTTCTTCTGAGACGATTTCGAAAGCTTTCCGCTATTTCTTGGTCCGAGATGAGAGGTCTTCCGTTTTCATTCCGGAGTATCTTGAATTTTTCAGCTTTGGGTGTTCCTTTTAGTTTCCTTATCTGTGACCAGAAGGTTTTAGGGTCTCTTTCTACGTCTATCCTGACGACGAGCGCGTTCCACATGTCGTGTTCTTTTTCAATCCACAAGCCTCGTAGTCGGGCTCTGAGGATGTTGTATTGCAGTTTGTTATGCAGGTAATTTATGCCGCTGTCCATCTGGTTCCTGACGACGTTTAATTGGCGTGTGGCGGCGACGATTTCTTCGGAGGGGGAGGGGTGTGGCAGAATGCGGTGGGTGATGGTGGGTACGTGCTTTTCCTTGGCAGTCTTCAGCGCCTTCAGAAGGTCTGCCGTGGCAGCTTCAATTGCTGCTATCCCCCCACCATTCAGTTCTGAGGGCTCGTGTTGGGCGAGGTCAGCCTGGTACTCCTCCCAGTTCGTCTTGCGGATGGAGGGCGGGGACGGATTGGGACTTGTAAAGGAGCGCAGGCAATCTTCATGATGATAGGGACGTGGTCGCTGGGTGTGGCTGGGCCCGGATAGTGATGAGTGTTGAGGTATGCCAGATTATTGGCAATAATTTTGTCGGGCATCGTTCCGGCGTTCCTGCCGTAAAAAGTTGGAAAATGTGGCCCTAGCCACTTCATTTTCCCCCTTCTGTTTATTTCCGCCAGTTGTTTCCCGTAATGGTTACTGTAGTTATCGTCGAAGTCCACATGTCTGGCATTCAGGTCTCCGATGATGTAAACTGGGCAGTTGTAGTTCAGAAGTTTGATAATATCTGCTGATGAGATGGTGCCCCTCCTCGGGGGGCAGTATGTCGTCCCAATGACGAGGTCTTCGTGGCCCAGTTTTAACCTCACTGCCAGTGTTTCGTCTTCGAAGCTTGTGATCTCTTCGAAGCGAAGACCACGTTTGACGGCAATTGCAACACCGTCATGCAGTTCTTGCGATCTGTTCGATTGTATGATGTTGTAATTGAACAGTTTTATTTGCTGGGGTGCCTTTAGGCTGTGTGAGTTAATGAGGATGATGTCTGGGTCGATTAGTCTGTAGGTATTGGCCAGAGACGTCTTGTGCGTTTGCCAATGCAGTACATTTTGCTGAAGAATCGTTAGGTTAGATTGTTGCGCGTGCATGTTGATTGTGTTTTGCTTTTTGGTTCAGTGCCTGTGGGGGAGCGCGTCGCATTTCCTGAACGAATTTTTTTGAATGCCTGGTCCGGGAGAACGTCGAGGTCCTCACCGATGACAGCGATTTCTTGTCGTTCGATCAAGAGTGGGATGTCATAAGTGGTGTCCACATTCTCTTCGAAGGTGTACTTATAAGATCCCTCTCTCAGCCCTTTCACCAGTTGGGATAGCACCATGGATTTAGGGAAGGGGTTGGTGGCCTTCGCGACGATCCTCAGCCCCAGATCTGAGGCCTTGAGTTGGGTATGAGCAACCTTCTTCGGTAACGGCTTAGAGGATTCAGTGTTCGGCTTCTCAGGAGATTTGGGGCAAGAGGTTTGCCCGGTTAGGGGCTTCACTTTCGGTGCCTCCCGTATTCCCGCACGAGTGCGGCGGGGTCGTGGGGCATCCGTGTAAGATTCCGCTTCGTTGTCTGATACTGGGGCAGAGACGGGTTTGGGTACGGGTTCGGGCTCAGGTTCTGATTCACTGTCTGATTCGTCGGAGGCGGCAGTTGTCCTTTCTGGAAGTCGTGCCGCGAAGATAGATGCCGAGGGGACATCGTCGGGGGCGTTGACTTCCGGCATGCCGTTTCTCCTGAGCATGTCATTTAGGTGCTTCGAGTATGTGCCTGGGGTGCCCATATTGAGGAGATGAGCGTGTATGACGCACGTCAATAGGGTCAGGCTGTTTGAGTTTTCAAGTACGATTTCTGTGGGACTGAGGTGGGAGCGAGCCTCCTCGATGGACTGTTTGACTGCAGCTCTGTACGGTTGCAGCTCTTTTACGGCCGAGTCCTCCTGAGTTTTTTCCTTCCTCAGTCGGATGGCCTTCTTCTTCGGGCATGCCATTGCCAGTGTACGGTGCGGGCCGTGGCAGTTGATGCATTTCTTTTGTGTGGCCTTACATTCGGTCCACTTATGTCCCACTACTGCGCACTCGGAGCAGACCGTGATGTGTTTGGTGGGACAGTCCTTCGAAGGGTGCTCCTCGAATTTATAGCAATTGAAACAAGTCAGGACAGTAATAAATTCGTCCACGGTGATCTGAGAAGGGGTCACGAACATGTGGAATAGTAACAGTCCTGATTCCGCTGCTTTGCGCGCAATCTCGGGGGTCTTGAATTCAACTTTAACGACGTGGGTGAAGTCTTTGATTTTTGTGACTTCTTCAACTTTGGCCCACGTGTTCTCCTTTTCTAGTTCCTCTTTTATTTCTTCCTTAGACCGGCATCCGATGTGGCGGTCGAGTTTTCTCATAAAGACAGAGCTCTTGGCTCTGATATTAGGGGGCACCTGGATTTGTATGCCCGCGGTACGAAGCGACTCTTTAGTTTCAGGCGCCAGAAGCTTCGACGCGTCTTCCTCCCTGCATACTGCGGTGAACGTAGGGTGCTCACCGTAAATTCGGATGAAGGGCACGTGTGCCCTCGTGAAAACTTCCGAGATGACGTAGCTTCTCGTAGCTTTCGTAGATGTTGCTTTGATTTTTAGTCGCATTTGTTTTTGGGGCGTTGCGGTCGCCATCTTGTAAAATGTGTCGCGAGATAGGGTCGCCAGGGGTCGGCCATCGGGCAGGAGGGGGGGGGTGAGAATGGTGGTGTATGATATGGGCTCTGGCCGCATCTCCTGAGGGGGATGACTCATGGCGGACTTATGAGCGCCGCCTCCCCTCAGGCTTGGTTATCAGGATTGCAGTTTCCATACACGGAGACGGGGTGATTAGTGTCGCACCGTGGTCTTGGGAAACCTCTAGCCCTGACATGCATTTCCCCCGAGAGGTGATGTCATGCCAAAGTTCGAGTGCAATTCTGGATGCAGTTCGAGCGAACCCTGATCTGGTCCGCAGCGGGCTAAGCCTCAGACCTCCTTCGTCAGATCCTATTGATGCACGCATCGATAGACGGGTTCTGGTGAAACCCCCCAACCTGGCCCTCCGGCTTGGCCCCAGCAAGCCCTGGTCTCTAGTGAAGACACATACTATCGTAGAACCCGCTCAAATAGAAGTAGTCTTATTTTTGCGATGTCCTGGGTTTATACTTTTAGGCGCCAATACTACTGAAGCGTGCACTTCGGCGAACGCTCAAATAGAAGTAGTCTTATTTCTGCGATGTCCTGGGTTTATACTTTTAGGCGCCAATACTACTGAAGCGTGTACTTCGGCGAAGAAAAACGAAGCGTTGTCTTGTCTGCGGGGTCCAAGCGAATTCAATGCTGCTCGTGTTAGTCTGCCTGGGCGAGAACTCTTACTCCCTTGCGGGTAGTGATTCTGGGCAGGCAGAAGCGGCCGAGAAATGATTCTCCGGGAAAAGAAAATTTTCCTCCAACTTTACCACCTTTGCCAGAGCGAGCGGGAAAAGAAAATTTTCCTCCAACTTTACCACCTTTGCCAGAGCGAGATTCAATCGACGATATGTTGAGGTAGAAATCAGCGTAGCGAGCAGTCGAACCCACGTAAAATTGTAGGTCCCCTCCGCCACCACGGAGGACATGCGCAATACACAATTACAAACGTAGTTAGGTAGACCAGCTATGAGTGGATCCTAGGGTCTTTGTTGGTCTGAAACATTATAACATTATAACTTCTTTGAACTTGAGAAGAGTGTGGAACAGGTCCAGGTCATTCTTGGGAGCATCTGCTCTGATGGATGCAGACAGGAAGTAGGGAACATAAATCAGTAAGTTAAACCTCACTGTTCTGTGCAGATCCCGTTTGTACTCCTCATCGTATTCCATCGTTTTTCCATCGTTGGTAAGCATGTTCTGCAGGTACACAACTACGGTGTCTCTCAACTCCTTCAGCCACTCCCGCTAGATTGAAAGAAAGACTGACATGGGAATGTAACTTGTTTATTAGTATAAACAAGTTACAAGTGGAGTAAAGCGCATTTGCGAGAGTAAAAGAATAAAGTTTGTCGATGGCTTACATTTTTTGATAGCAGGGAATGCTTTGGCTGAGATGGTAGTCATTTTAACCAAAAGGGTAAGAAGAAATATGGTGATGTTCTGAACATTAACTTGTATAATCTTTTTAAATTACGAACTCTGACCCCCTCCAAACCAGTAATCGCTCCTGCTCCACCAACTGTTAAACCTACTCTACCAGTAGTTAGTCCTACTCCGCTAGTATTATTCTTACTCCACCAGTCGTTAATCCTACTAGTGCGTTGTCTGGTCAAGCTTCTCCCTTAGCATTGATTGATTCACCTGCTTCGGGAAACGACCCAGGTCAAATGCTGGAGAAGAAACAACAACTTAAAATCTCTTAAAATTGTTCTATTCACTCCCAAGTCAATTAGAAACAAACTACTAGAATTTATAGTGCTAATCAGAACTGAGAACTTTGACACCATAGGAATAAGTGAATCTGTGAAAAAACTATATAGGGCTATGGGTTGATTGCCAGTTACCCTCATCCGTTGGAAATTTCCAGAAGATTTCAGTGGAGATTTAACGACAAAAGCCCTACGTTTTTTCGTTAGAGAGTTATGTACAGTATATGTAGGCCTTCAAAGGACCTCTTTATGTTTATTTGCCTTCGGTATTTGTGCTGCTTAATGGTAAAGAAAGGAATTGCCTTACCTTATTTCGTTGGGCCTCGCTTCTGTTTCGATGTAGGGTGCGACGATCTTTTCCGATGTAGGGCCGTGGTACGATGGAGTTACACAATGAGTTGATTTGATGTAACTAATATAGGCCGTCACTATTTAAATACCTGAAGGAATAGGCCTATCCTTTTTATAGTTTTTAGGTTTTATATTAAGAGGATTTCACTCAGAACTTATAGCAAGATAAAGTACATCTTCCTTCCTTAAATCATCGCTGTAACATAAGCAAGCCCCGAGCGAGTCGCTAATAATAAATCGTTAGGAATCCGCTGATTCTTCAAAGTTCGTTGACTCTTCGCTTGATGTAATTTTCATGAGTCAGCAATGGAAAATGTTGAACACGAAATAATAAATTTGGTTTTCTTGTTGTCAAGCAGGCCCAATGCCTACATATGGGTTCTATGTATGTATGGCAATTATTTTTATTCCAAATAGGCTACCGTATGTCGCCAATCCCGAGGCAATTTTGTAGATATTTAATTCAATTAATCAATAATTTATACTATTTAATTCAATTAATTAATAATTTATACTATTTAATTCAATTAATTAATAATTTATACTTAATTATGAAATAAAGGTACCACATACGATACCATATTGTAAACATATTTAGTTTTTCCATAGAATCCTGGATTCATTCTGAATCAATGGACTTTGTAGGAGAATTTGAAGTGATAGATTACAAATTGTTTCACAAAGATAGAAACGGAAGGAAAGGTGGCGGAGTACTTTTACATGCTCATGACTTCCTGCACCTGGTAAACAGTAATAGTATTTCTGCACATGAAATGTTCGGAATTGAACTACATTTGAACAATAAAATAGTGCATCTATTTCTAGTACATAGGCCACCTCGCTACCTCGTTGATAAGGATATAAACTTGTATTATCAACTAAGTACATTGTGAATAATAGGAGTAAAGTAATTTTTTGTGAGTTTAACTGCGGTAATATAAACTGGGAAAACAAAACAGCTAATGCTGAGGACTCAAGACTATTGGAATTTGCAGATGATAATTTATTAAGTCAGTGGGTTGACGACCCTACTCGGGGCAGAGCAGGGAGGGTCATATTCACGAGAGAAGATGACCTAGTCTCTAACAAAGAGGCTCTAAACAAAAGGTCAGATTTCTCAAGAACAGATTTTGAAAGCTTCGGAAATAGTTTAGTCACTCTTGAAGTTCTAATAAGTGAGGATGACAATGTCACCTGGAGCTCATATAGGGATCAATGTAGAACATTACAGAACATTTTTGTACCCACTAAAATAGTTTCCTTCTTGTCAACCAAGGCACTGAAATGGTTTAACAATGGAATTAGTAATGCTATTACAGAGAGAAATAGAGCCTACAAACTACTGTACTGAAGCCACACTTAAATTTGACTAATTCAGAAACTCTCATAATTCTACGTCGGAGGGTTAAATCCTTAATTACTGTAGATCAGCTGAACGTGGTGAAGAAGCTAGGGTTGCCTCACTCTGTAAGGTTAACCCTAAAGAGTTTTTTGCCCATATTAACAACAGAAAGCCAATTAAAAATTCTGTAGTTCACCTAAAAGACAGAAATGGCATTCTGAAGTTTCGTGAAAAGATATAGCAAATACGCTAAACGAGTTCTTCGTTAGTTTTCACGGTAGAAGATTAACTGAAGTACCAAATTCCAGGATTATGTGACGGTGACCATCCCTTAGAGTTAATTTTTATTCTCAACATGAACTCAGGCGACATAGATCTTGACTAACAAACCTGTTAGAATTTTTCTATAATATGTGAACTTCATACGACTCTACTAGAGCAATAGATAGTGTGTATCTCGAACTTCAAAATCCCTTTGACGAAATCCCTCACGTGAGAATGATGACTAAAGTTAGAGGACTAAGAATTACCGAGCTCGTTTCCAACTGGATTGAAGATTGGTTGAGAGATACTGTAGAAAGCAGAGAATGGTAATAATTGGAGTAGCTTCGGAGTGGGTCCTCGTAACCAGTGGGTTTCCAAAGGATTCCGTTCTGGGTCCTTTACTTTTTATCATCTATATTAACGATATAAACGTTGGGCTCCTCAGTACAATTTCTGAATTTGCAGACATACCAAATTAGAAAATAGTGTTGGTAATCAGGAGGTTGGGCGAATGGTCTGCTATTTGCCAGATGCCATTCAAACTTCAACAGCTGTAAGGTAATGCACATCGGTTACAAGAGCCCGAAGACTGATTACTCTCTGTTGGGGAGGAACTTGACTGAGACTGATCTAGAGAAAGACAGGTATCAGTAATGATCTTAAACAGTCAAAGCACTATGCAGAAGTCGAAAACATGGCTTAAAAAATACTAGGTTATATTAAAAAACAGTTCCAATTTAGGAACAAGGAGATTGTAATGTATCTTTACAATTCACTAGTTAGCCCTCAACTCGAGTATTGGGTGAAGTTTTGGTCTCCGTCCCTTAGGAGGGATAGAGAAAGGTTGGAAAGGGTACAAGCAAGGGCCACAAAATTGACCCCTTCAAACGACTTCAAAACTACCAACGTAGATTAGAGCGCTTAAATCTGTTTACCTTACAGACCAGGAGCTTGTACAGTCAGCTTATTCAAGTTTCAACATGCTCAATGGTATAGAAAGGGTAGACTGCAGGAAATTATTCTCGTTTAATACCAATCGGAGAAGAAATATTGACTTTAAATTGGAACTAAAAATACTTAGTACCTCCATCTGCTGTAATTTCTTTTCCTATAAAATAGTTATCTAGAGCCAGCTCCACTCGGAGGTAGTTTCAAGCCAAAGTATAAATATGTTTAAAAATAGGATGGACAAAGTTCTAAATACACTCGGGATTTAAGACTGTTCCCACATATAACAATTTAAAAATCGATTAGATAAGTCTTTTGAAAATAGTATAATGACGTAACCCTGCAGAGTTTGTTTAAGCATTTACTACTGTACTTAGTCCTCCACTCACTTTAGAGAGACGTCTCTGGTTGATTGTGCCCTATATAGCATGATCAACTATCGAGCAACTCATTTTTTATCACTTGCCTCATAAACACCTTCAAGTGAAAGACTCTTGAATTTGCCGTAGCAACGACGGGTGATTATCCACAAAAACTTTCATTCTCCATAAGCGACAAGTACCCGAGGATAGATGCAGGGACCTCCCACAGATATTCTTCACGGGAAAGAAATTTTCCTTACTCCTGTGGTGCCACAACACCGCGAAATACGAACGACTCAATATATAAGTTGCCGCATAAACACCTTTCATGCTGTGAGACCCAAATTAAAACTCGGCGACATTCAGAGTTGGCAGACAATACCCATGACAAACATCCACTTACAGGAAACACACACACTTCCTTGCCTTGTTAACATACCTAAGAATAGAGGAGTTAAGTATTTTGTAGAAGTACATAATTTCCTAACGAACAAAAAAACAGAAAAAAAAAACATGGCATGGATTAGGTGAGGTAGAGTTGCGTTTTTACCATCAATATTTCTTTCTTTTTTCGCTTCTCTTGGGTGGATGGATGCACGTGACGTGTGGAAAATCTGATTTTTTTTCTCAGTTCTGTTTCAACCCTTTTTCTGTAGTTCTAAGCATTTCATTATTTTGCCGGCGTGATAGCTTTGGCGTACATGGGTGTAGACATGGAGAGTTTGATCTTTACCTCTCTCTTAATCCTTTTTGTAGCCAGCCTGGAGTGGGCCATGGGGTCTTTGTTGGCCCCATACCTCGGTAAATAGAACTGTAAATATTTTGTATAAAATCAAAACTATATGTTCGAGGTTTTTGTGATTATACGAAGTAGGTGATATATGATCAGCACAAATATATTATATTAGTTTATACAACAGTGCTATCTAGTGTGCGATTTGTACATGTGCATAGCGTAATGGTAGAGCTAAGTTACATATTCTCTTTTTCCTGTAAAATTTTTGCCTACTTTTCCATGGTCAATGTATTTTCTTCAACCTTTTTCCGTACCCGTCTCTGGCGAGGAGGGAGCGGAGGGCGGGAATAGAGCTTTGTGCGTTTCTATCCAGTTTTATACTACTACTAGAATAATTAAAAAATTAACTAGTTTAATAACAGGAACCTCCCCGAGTGGATCGAAAGGTCTTTGAGGTTTCCTCTTGTCCTTTTAACTCCTCATGAAAGTTTCAGATCATTTGAGGTTAGTAGACAGGTATATACTGTATAATTTAGGGTGGTCCAAAAAAATAAATGTTGAAAATTCGTAGGTCTTACCTCCTAAAATTGTTACCTACGTTAAAAAAACTCTAAATATAAAATTTTAATAAGATCAAAAAATTGTAAGAGGTGCCACATCGCATTTGAATTTAGATGTTTTTAAAAACTTTTTTGCTTCTTCCCCATAATATAGATTTATTGTGTCTTTACGAAAAATATTTCGATATATATATATATATATCATTTTTTTGCATAATATAGATTTTTGTTTGCTTATTGTGGTTAAATATTCCGAAGCACATCTTGTATGAGCGGTACTGAACACGTTGAGGCAAGAATCGCATCTGTTCTGTTGATACTTGTATTCACGTTTTTCCATGAAATATATTTCGTCACTTCTCCCATTAAGTGCTCATCTTGCGTAAACGTGTTGAAAGGGCGTTCCTATAATAATCGTACTTTTTATTCACAAGCCTCAGTCTTTTGCCAACCTGTCGTTTGCAGTGTATTGTTTGCAGTCGTTTGTAGTGTATTGTTTGCAGTCATTTGCAGTGTATTGTTTGCAGTGTATTGCAGTTCGTTTGCAGTGTTGCAATAGTGAATAATCATATTAGAAATGGTAAGTTCCTCAATGAAAACTCGCAGAAATACCGAAATATGGCTCATTGGACAACCAATTGAAATATGCGGGAGAAAACTTCCTTCCAAAGGTGATGTGCCCCGTCGTCTTTTTTATTTAATTAAGGAAAAGAAAACTCTAAGAGAAGCTTCTAAAACAGTTTACATAGAGGTAGTTGAATTTTGGGAACAAGCTAGAATTCCCACAAGAGCTGATTATAATGGTATACCAATGATTGAAAAAGTATATACGAAATATAGAACGCTCCAAAAATTAAAATTCCGGTGCTCCGAAACTCAGTGTGAGAAAGAGAGATTGTTTCAGGACAGTTTAAACGATCCCTTTGATATTGCTCACCAAAAAGCGCACGAGATGATCAAGATTAAAGAAGACAGAATTCCTCCAAGCTCAAAAACAGAAAGGAAGAAAAGGTTATATGGCTAATGTTGACAAAGCATTATCAGAGAAAGAAGATCGTAAAAGGAAGAGAGAGTCAGCTAAAGAACGGTTATCATGTAGGGAAAGTAAGAGAAAGGAGGAAGAAACAAAGTCTGCCAAATTGACTTCATCAAGTAGCATGAGTAGTGAAGATGAAACAATGAGCATGAGTAGTGAAGATGAAACAATGTTGTGTAAAACTAACACGGCATCAAAAAATAATGCAGGCAAGGAGGTTCCTAACAAACCAAGTAAGAAGGAACTTGTAACACGAGACGTTGCAATTGCACTGGATAGATCAAATATTTCTGATAGACAGGCCGTATATGTGCTATCAGCTCCTGCCTTTGCATTAGATCATGATCTTGATGACTTGTCCATAAGCAGAAGTACAGTTCATCGAAAGAGAATGATGTACGTGAGAAAATCGCAAAAGATTTAAAAGAATCCTTTAATCCTGAATGTTCTTTAATGGTGCATTGGGATGGAAAAATGCTAATCGATTTAACTGGAAATGAAAACGTTGAAAGATTAGCAGTGTTGGTGTCAGGAGGAGGCAAATCAAAGTTGCTTCCAGTACCCAAACTCGAGTCTGGCATAGGAGTAGACATTGCAACAGCTGTTGTCGAATGTTTAAAGGACTGGAACTTAATTCATCGCATTAAAGGTATGTGCTTTGACACAACTGCCACGAACACGGGTCCTTAAAAGGGAGCTACTGCACAAACAGAACAAAAGCTTGGAGAAGACTTACTAAATATTGCATGCCGGCACCATATAATTGAACTTATTGCATCCAATGTTTTTGAGGTGTGTCTTTGTTCCGTCAGTAGCGAACCTGATATTCCGATATTCAAACGCTTTAAATCTGCCTGGAACTCCATCAATGAAGAAAATTTTGAAACCTTCCCTGATACTCCAGGACGTGATGAACTGCTTGTTATTTGTAAGAAACATCTAACCTCCACACAAATCCGAGATGATTACAGAGAGGTCCTGGAACTTACAACCATCTATCTAGGAGATGTACCACCACGTGGAGTCAAATTTCTAAAGCCAGGTGCTTTGCATCGTGCCAGGTGGATGTCTCGCATAATCTATGCAATAAAAATTAATCTTTTCTGCTCACAGTTTAAAATGACTGTAAAGGAACAAAGTGGAATAAAACGTTTTGCACAATTTGCCATTACGTAGACACTATGTTCCTGCATGGTTTTCTGAACCTCTCGCTGTTTCTGCCCCTGCCAATGAGCTTTCGCTACTAAAACTGCTGCTAGTATACGAAGACAAAAGCATTGCTTCTGCAGCATCTCAAGCACTTTCTCGCCATCTTTGGTACCTAAGTGAATTTCTTATTTCACTTTCATTCTTTGATGAAGATATTTCCATTGATGTTAAAAGAGACATGGTAAAGGTACTCGACATAAGGGGATCTAAACATCCGCCCAAAAGAATAAATTTGAATCTTTCTGCCAATGATATTCAAAACAAGACAGTAGCCAGCTTTGTTACTAGCTCATCTCGACTATTTTTCACTAAGCTCGGACTCCCAATAGCCTTTCTTGAGGATGATCCAACAAACTGGAAGAACAGACAAGATTATCAAATGGCCCTTGAGTATGTCAAGTCAGTGATGGTAACAAATGATAACTCCGAATGAGGAATAGCATTAATAAAAAATTTCAATGCACATCTAACTAAGACTGAAAGTCAAAGGCAGTTTCTCCTGCAAGTAGTGGAGCAACATCGCCTGCAGTTTTCCAATGTAAAAAATCAAACTTGAAGCAGGAACTAAGAACGCAGCAGCAATGAGTGGGAGATGGGCACCCATGAGACCCCCACCTCTGAGTGGTTAATACTCCATTATAGTTGAATATGGAGGGGGGACTGCGATAAACTAAAAAATTTTTAATATGAATTCAAAGAATTTTGAAACAAGAAAATTCAGAAATTTAAAGTCGAGTGTGACACCACTAAATATTTCTTAATTTTGATAAGTTTTGGTCAGTAACGTTTTTTTAATATAGGTAACAATTTCCGAGGGCAAGACTTAAGATTCAGATACTTTTAAAATTTACTGTATAATTTTGGACCACCCTACTGTGTATATATAAAGATATATAAATTTTTTAACATATTTAGTATGGCACTTAAATATTTGGCTTTACTGGACTCACAGATACAATGGTCAAGACCATTTAACGTTATAACGTGGTTTAGGAAACCAGTCGTGATGTATAACATGATTTTCAAGTAAACACTGATTGCTTACAACTCAAAAATAAACAAACAAAGAAAAATCAAAGAGAAAACCAGAACCAAAACTTGAAATTCGGAGTGCAAATACGCGAAATACCAAAGATTTTTGAAAAGATAGTTTGCTTTAGTTTCTTTTAAGAACGAAGGAATAATGTAGAAGGAATGATCCCATCTTAAAAAGGGAAACATAAAAAGTATGAAATTAGGATGTGTAACATGGTTTTTGGTCGACTGAATTCTACTTTCAAAGGGGACTTATTTTTGGGGGCTGTTGATGTTACCGCGTGTCTCAATGCACCCCCGTGGATGAAGGACGTTAAATGGATGAACCAACCAACCATGTTGAAAAGTGATGTACGTATAAATATGAAGATGCGGTGGAGAGTTTGCAATAAATTTAGATAAACTGCTGTACCACTTAACTGTGGTTGACAATTAATCGAAAATTGTAAAATTATCGTGGTTTTAATCATTTCTTACTGTAAAATTCATTGTTTAGTAGAGGAAGGTAGAGTCAATTAGGAAATATTTCTTGAACAAAAATCTTTTTGAAACTACTTTTAACATTTACAAAATAAACTAAAAATTAAAATAATAATAATAATAAGCTGTTTTTTCCCTTTTCTTTACTCTCTCTCTCTCTCTCTCTCTCTCTCTCTCTCTCTCTCTCTCTCTCTCTCTCTCTTAGGAAGGATATAGAAAAGTTAAAAAGGGTCCAAGCAAGGGCTACAAAATTGATCCCTTCAATGAGAATGCAAAACTACCAACGGAGATTGAAGCGCCTAAATCTATTTACCTTAGAGACGAGGAGGTTGCGCGGTCAGCTTATTCAAGTCTTTAAGTTGCTCAGTGGAACAGACAAGGTAGATTACAGAAACTTATCCTCACTTAATGCCAATCCGACAAGAAATAATGGGTTTAAACTGGAACTAAAGACATTTAGGACCTCTGTCTGTAGGAATTTCTTTTCCTATAAAATAGTTAATATCTGGAACCAACTTCCATCAGAGGTTGTTTCAAGCCGAAGTGTAAATGCGTTTAAAAATAGGCTAGACAAAGTACTGAATACTCTCATGGTTTAAGACTAAAACATAACGTAACTCTGCAGGAGTTCGCTTGCACGGTGTCTCTGTGGACATGCTTTTTTATATATTCTCCACTTTCCTGTAAAATTTCCTTGGCTACTTTTCCAGGGTCAAGGTATTTTCTTCAACCTTTTTCCGTACCTGCTTCTGGCAGGGAGGGAGCGGAGGGTGGGGAGAGAGCCTTATACTTTTCTATTCAGTTTTCTACTACTTCTATGATAATAATAACCCACTCTAATAGACAGAGTTTATTTCCACAACAGTTTCGATGCCCACTGACATCCTCTTCGGGTGGATAAAGAAAAACGAATGAACCAAAAACAAGAGGGAAAACAGCTCAGGGACCATTAAGAAATTCGCACCAAGGTTAGATCCCGTTCTCCCGACAACGGAAGGGCATTTTATTAAAGGGTTCCGCTTATAAGTACATTCGCACAAATTTAAAACTATCTGCTTGTTCTCTACATACAGATTCTATTATTTTTTTTTATTACATAATTATATTTATTATTACATTTATTACATTTATTATTGCATTATTATTTATTACAGAAATTATTAATGGAATAATAAATGTAATAAATGTAATAATAAATATAATTATGTAAAAAAAATAATAGAATCTGTATGTATAGAACAAGAAGATAGTTTTAAATTTGTGCGAATGTACAGTACTTATAAGCGGGACCCTTTAAAAAAATGTCCTTCCGGTGTCGGGAGAACGGAATCTAACCCTGGTGCGAATTTCTTAATGGTCCCTGGACTGTTTTCCCTCTTGTTTTTGGTTCATTCTTTTTTCTGTATCCACCTGAAGAGGATGCCAGTGGGCATCGAAACTGTTGTGGAAATAAACTGTCTATTAGAGTGTGTTTTTATTATCATAATTTGACCTTCACGTAGAAAAGTGAAGTTTTTTGCATTTACTACTGCTAGAATAGTTGAAACAAAAATAAACTTGTTTCATAACAGGAACCTCCCAGAGTGGACCGGAAGGTCTTTGAGGCTTCCTCTTGTCCTTGTAACTCCTTGTAACTCCTTGTAACTCCTCTCTCTCTCTCTCTCTCTCTCTCTCTCTCTCTCTTTGAAGCATATAATAAAGAGTGGAAATAATGCATATATTATAAATGATTTATTTATTGTTTGAATATAATTAAAATGTAAATATGCCTTATTACCTTTCGGAACAGATAAATATATGATTGCAAATTTTCTTTTAATTATTAAGGATAAGCAATATTTTTATTTTGACAGTAAAGATTATACATTTCTGACTCGAAATAGAATAAATAGAAATAACGGACTGGGGTTTGGTCCTTATATATATATATATACATATACATACACAGTGATGGATCGAGATGGGGGGGGCTGAAGGAGCTGTAGGCCCCCTCCATTGATACAGATGTTTCGCGAACCACAACCTGAGCACATCCACACATTTATTCATAATGGATGTTTCAAACCAGAATGATGTAATTTACAGTAATTTTCTTTTTCATTTATGAAATAATCAGAGATTTATATGTATTTGTGGATGTATTTTTCAATGAATTTTCTGTGTCCTGTGATAGGTTGGACAGTTGTCTAGAAAGCGGCTGTACATTATTTCTATTGTGAAATGTTTCTGGTTTTGATTGAGCGTTCCTAATAAATTGGTAACAGCGAACATTAATATTATTACCAAGTACTTTTATGGAATGACTGCATACTATTTAAGTTTGGTTCAGAACTCATCCAAACCTAACCAGCCCCCCCCGAAACAAAAGTTCTAGATTCGCCACTATATATATATATATATATATATATATATATGGATACTTAAAAGCTATTAATTTTTCTAATACTTCTTTTACTAATTACTTTTTAATTTTTTTTTAAATTTCATTATTCAAAGAATTACCTCAAGTCCTTTATAAAATTAAACTTTTCGTTAATTATATTAAATTCTTTTTTTCTTTTTCTCAAAAAATATGTGAGTGCCACCGAGAAAAAATTAAATAGGGACATTTCTAATTCTGAAATAATATTAAAACAGGTTTGAAGAAAGGCAATATGAAGTAAACAAAAGGAATTTTTAAAGAAAAATATATATTTTTTAAACCGTTAAATCCGCAGTCCTAAAATAAATTTTTGGGGCAATTTATGTTTTAGTTATGAGTATCTGGCAAGTACGTATTATTTAGAAATATATTTATTTATTTATTTATTCAAAAATATATCATTTACAAATATATCAATTTAAACACAAGTAAACTGTGAGCGGATTTGTAAAAAGATGTGAATGGAATTGAACTGGTTGAGTGTCGAAGGTTAATTGATCACTGGAAATGGAAGGGCTCAATAATAAACTTACTTCGTCTTTTAGGATTGTACGTTATTATTGTAAATTTTTTTTCATGGTTTCTTATTATTCATACAAAAAAGATATGCCTTTTTTCAGAACGCATTTTTCAGACTAGTCCATGATTTTTGTAGGCAACGTCCTTTTTGTTTTAAACACAAATTTTGCACGAAATTTTGAATAGAAGATTTTAAGCCAATCAGAACTGAACATTTACTTTAAGCCTCCGAACCATTTACATTTTGAGTGCAGCTTCACAAATTTGGTCTCACTTGTTTTGGATGTGAAGCTCAAAATTTTTATGGCTGTGGTATTTTGTAAATTCATGGAGTGAGTTGCTTTTCCTCGATTTCACAAACGAGTATAAAATTTTGCACAAGCGTGGTCTGACTAGATGCACAAAATTATTTATCATATTTTACCACGAGTATCACAGTTTGCACAATAGCTACGTTGGGCGGAGCTTAGAATTCTCGACAAATAAACTCTGCCCAGCCTTTCACGTGGACAAACGCTTTATTCGTCTGAACAACATTTTGACCACATGAACTTTGCTCTACACTTTTTCATTGTGAACGGATTGGTTCGATGTTAACATCAAATTATTCACGACGACGTCCTCTATCTTTTGATGAAAAGTATGTGTGGTGTAGTTTCTTCTGAAAAAATTACAATCTTCAGAAGAGCAGTCTGCGAAATGCTAGTCGAGGTTAAAAAAAATTTGTTCACGTGCGGTCGTGCGTGGACGATATGGTACGAGTCGTGCCACAGTTAATGCATTCCTAAGAATAAGTAACGTAGTAGTAGAACAAACAATATAAACCAATAGTAGCAACAGCAAGTATAATAATATCAATACTACAATTTATTATTGTATTTATACGTGTTCATGATGCACATCAACTGCTACAGAAAGGATACAGGCATACCACGTACAGTTTCCCGCATATGTAAAGTTCCTCGCCTCACAGGCGACTCCGTACATGTGGCAACGCCACAGTGATAGTCAAGGTATCTCAACTGGGGGAAGGTGGGGTGGAGGGGGAACAACCGAGTCCAACAACATATAACACAGACATATATTAGTATGGCAGGAGATAGAGGTTCCCATGCACCCCCCTAAAACTAAATTCCAAAATGATTTTTAGCACCCCTACAACATCTACTTAAAGAATTTTTATGTTGCCAGCGGTAAAAAATGTCCCACGGGGTCCTAATTAGCATATTTCCAAGATGGCTGTCATCCACATCCATTAAAACGCTAAGTGTCATATGTCAGTAACTAATGAGCCGATTTTGACGATCTTGGTGTCGATATTATGGTTTTCTGAGGTGCTGAATCGATTTCCGAGGTTTCAAAACGATTGGAGGTCAAGGTCACGTGATTCAGGCGAAGGTCAAGGTCATTTTGTTAAAAAATCGCTACATTTTCATTTTCCGACATGCATTATTTTTGACCCAGCTCCCATAGATATGGTGATAGAAGCTTCCTTATTGATTTAGAAATTTCCCACATTATCCCAACTAATAAATAAATTTTAAAAATTGTGATATAGCGCTTTAATTTTGAGTTATGGCTCAATACTTGACCCCACTCCCTAGGTTTTGGATATGGACCGAAAATTATGGAAATCTGAAAATATAGCCACAGATGCAAACTTAGAGTCTATATTTATGTTTTTAGAGTCATGAAATCGATTGGTGGTGGTTTAGAAGCAATTAGAGGTCATGGTCATGCTCCAAGGGCGAGTCAAGATCATTTTGTTAAAGAATCGCTTCATTTTTCATTTTCCGACATGCATTATTTTTGACCCAGCTCCCATAGATATGGTGATAGAAGCTTACTTATTGCTTTAAAAACTTTTCATATTATCCCAACTAACAATTACGGACACTTAGCGCATTGACCTCCGTGCCTGTGATGACAATTTGTGACTATAATAACTCCTGAACCAGACATCATAGAAAGACAACTGAGCCCTTTTATATTTATTATTTTATATGTATTATCTATTATAAGTGACATTGTAGCAAAGTCTAAGAGTCATCCTCAGCATCCATGAGACGATCATCATCATTTATCTCCATAGCCTCCTCTGGATACGGCTCAGCATCTTCGCACTCTTGCTGGCCCTCATCATTTTCAGCGTCATCAGTGTCCAACAGGTCAACGAGTGATGGGGGCAAGATAGGGCCAATTGACCACACAGGCTCCAGCACCCCCTCCTCTGTCTTCAGCCACCCTTGACCCTCGTCATACGGTTTGGGGCGCTCGAAGATAGGCTCAGCAGCACGCCTGTAGCAGGCCACACGGTGGTTGACTCGCTGTACATGAGGGACGAGCGAGTCCTGGCAGGGAGGCAGGCGAACCATGTCAACCTTCGACTTGGAGTTGAGCGTGTGGTCCTCTCCCACCATCTTCTTGAGCAGCTTCCTCCTCACCACGTTCACAGAACTCTCACGGGCTTGACCATACATGGCGCAGGTGAAGGCCTCCAACTGCTCCTGCACCTCTGGGGCCACCCTCCATGCCACGCCGAGCTGCCTCTAACATAGTACATGAGATATGATCACTACTACAATTAATTTGAAACAACACATCTATGTGAATATGCAAGTGTAATTTACCTGAAAGCTTTGTGGAACTTGGGGTTATTCTGGAGCTTCTTCAGTGGCGCCACCTTCCCCTTGCCCTTGAAGGCGCTGGTACAGTCCTTCCCCGAGAACACATAGAAGCCAAGGAGGGTGGAACACCAATCCTTGCCCAGTTCACCTGCCAGCTCGCTGATGTTGATGAGCTGTCGGTGTTTGCCCGTGCCAGTGTCAAGATAGACAGTGAGGGCGAGCTCGTGTGCATGGAGGAGGAGGATGAAAAAGATGTCTGAGTCGGGCGTACGCACAACCGCTGACTTGAAGCCGAGGTTCTCGGCGTAGTGGAGATAGATGACAATGCGGGTGTCGGTCTCCTCCTGGTCTGATCGCAGAGAGTGGATCTCCGTCACCTCGACCTGAAATGAAGAAGAGCACTCTATATATGTAGGCAAAAGTTTAATATCAAAGGACCTCGTGGTACTAAGGTAGTAGATAAGACATATCTTACCTCTCCATTTGATGAGACTAGCTGATGAGCCTTCCCCTCCACAATGAGAGCAGGTGTCTGACACTTCTCCAGCCGTGACGCAGCCTTACTGCTTCCCCAACCTTCAGCAGCAGCTGGCAGAGCTGCAACTAGTTCATCTCGTTGGCCACGAAAAGCTTGAAGTCCTTGGGCTTCTGCGTGGCGGGACCCTCCACGAGGAACTTCTCACCAAAGCCACGTCTGAGCCTCTCCTGCGCCTTGATTGAGTCAGCATGGTAAGAGTCGGTGGAGATGAAGTTCTTCTTGGCCACCATTTGGTTTAGGATCTGGAGGCAGATATCACCAAACGTCGGGGACAAGCTGGTCAGGGCGTGGAACAGCGCATTTTCGTCTTGGATGAAGAAGGTGTCCTTGGGGTAGGGTACCTCTTCTGTTCTATCATCCAAGACGTAAGGCATCATGGTCGCCTTGTTTGTCTTGGCAAAGAAGCCATGAGGGGTACCAAGGTAGTGAGGGACAGGTGAGAGGCAGTATCGCATGAGCTCGTCCAGGTTGAGCGGTTCATCAAGCAGCTGCTACTTGACCAGCAGTGTGAAGGCGAGGTTACTCTGCTCCTGGTACTGGATGAGCTGCAACACAATAACGAAAAAATCAAACATCACATCATATCGCATTACATCGCACAAATACAGGCTAGTAATAGTGCAGTTGAATAAGCAATGTGTATTAATCAGTGTGTATGAAGTAATTCACCTTTCCCTGTGACGTGGTGAGAATGACTTTCTTGCTGGCATGCTCCATGGTCAGTAGATTCTTGCGGGTGATGGGATCGAAGACGTACTTCTCGCCGTTCTTGAGCCTCTGCTTGATGAAGTCCAACTTCTCCTGTTCGCCCAGCGCATCCGCGCGCATCACGTCGACCTCCACTGCAATCGGAACAGGCGCACCAGAGTGCAGTGCGTAGAGCCTGTCCTCCGCTGGGTCCTCTTGGACTGGGATTCTGAAGGGATTCTTGAAGCTCCGGATTGCAGCCTCGGTTCGCTGCACCGCCTCCTCGCTCTTCTTTATGTTGGCCTTCTCCAGGTCCCTGTGGTTGCCGGCCTTGGGGCATTCGGGATCATCCACCATGTCACACATTTCCAAGAGCTTCTCGAAGTACTGGGCACGGGTAGATGTGGTGCGGCACCAGCGCTGGTATGCCCCAAACATGTGGAAGAGGCCGACGAGACCGCCTGGAAAGGGGACAGAAGATGATCGTTTATTCACAACATTTGGCTGCATGTAACTCTGAATATTATAGTAAAACTGGGCACGTCATACTCATGCTCTTCAGATTTACCTGAGGATTTGGCGAACTTCATGAACGTCTCCTCCATCGTCTTGTCCACTGCAGAGAGCGACCCTGGGATCACCTTTTGGATCACCTGTCGCAAGTACAGAGCAGAGTCCTTCAACTGATCGGCTGTCCCCAACTGATAGGCACATGCTATCGCATCAGCTAAGGTGATGCTAGCGCTGTATACTAGCCAGAATGAGAAGCAACCTCGCTCCTTGAGAGCCACTTTTGAGAAGAAAAGGTGTTCGCCTAGTTCCTCGTCCTTCTCAAGCCTTGCCATGAGCTTTACAGACCTGTAGTCGGTGTTGGGTGCTCCTTGCACATCGAGCTCAATGACGTAGCGGTCACGAACAGTACGGAGGGGCAGGACCTGTTGGTTGTCTATGACCTGGGTCTTCAGCAGTTCTTTCACAACATTGTATGCTGCGTTGTTAGCAGCAGTCTTCCGAGCTTGCTCCGTGTCAGACTCATCCTTCTTCTCCAGCTTCTGTTTATGATTGTGGTAGTCACAAAAGAAGTGGTGGTAAAAAAAGTCATGGTAGCGAGCCTCAGCTGCAAAGAGATCCATGACCTTGACTTTAAGGTACAGACGGCTGTTTCCGAGAGCTTCTGCCATAGGTTCGATTTTCTTCCATCCTGACTCCTTCTTCTTCCAAGCTGTAAAGCTGCGAGTTGGCCTCTGAGTCTTGCCATTCACATTGATTTCATTCTTCTCACAGAAAATGCATTCATCTGGTGGAAATTTGTCTGCAGATTTCTGCTTGCGAGGAGAGTGGTTCCTCTGTGATGTTGATGGCGCGGTTGAAGCATCAGCAGATGGATTCTTCAATCGATCCAGGTGCGTTGTGAAGTCTTGGTAACGGCGCCTGTGGTAACCAGTTCTCTCCAAATAGAGACCATCTAGAATTTCTGGCAGCAGATCACATACAGCTTTCATACGATGGGGAGAATCAAGTGGCTCAGCCAGTCTTCTATCACGGATCTCAAGTAAATATGACAACTTCTCTGACGGCAACACATTTGACAGAACTGAAACACGTGAAGGGATTATCATCAGGTACCTTGGGGGTGTGCAACACGCAAGTGGAGGTAAGACACTTCTGTTTCACAGAGGGTTCAGACACATCTGAACTGTGTTCACTTTTCTCTTCTTTTTCACCATGGTTAATTAAGCTTGACTGTCCACCATCACTATTGCTAAGCTGGTATTAGTTCGCTATACACATATAGTTATATGATATAGTCTCTGCATATCACCATCACCGGAATCAAGCATTCACTGTTGAAGCAGCATGCACCTTCACCAATAGATCTAGAAAAAGAGAAGTATACATATAAATATCAATACACATATACATATAATAATACGAATAATATGATAATAAAAAAGTTTTTAAAGCAATAAGTAAGCTTCTATCACCATATCTATGGGAGCTGGTCGGAAAATGAAAATGAAGCGATTTTTTAACAAAATGACCTTGACCTTCGTCTGAATCACGTGACCTTGACCTCCAATCATTTTGAAATCTCGAAAATCGATTCAGCACCTCAGAAAACTATAATATCGACACCAAGATCGTCAAAATCGGCTTATTAGTTACTGACATATGACACTTAGCGTTTTAATGGATGCGGATGGCAGCCATCTTGGAAATATGCTAATTAGGACCCGTGGGACATTTTTTACCGCTGGCAACATAAAAATTCTTTAAGTATATGTCGTAGGGGTGCTAAAAATCATTTTGGAATTTAGTTTTAGGGGGGTGCATGGGAACCTATATCTCCTGCCATACTACATATATAGTAGGTGAGCCAGACCCCAAATTTTGACCAATCGGTACCACTAAGGCGAACCAGATGAAACAATGCTTTTTGGAAAGCTTATAATTCTTAGTTTCAAAATATACTTGCTGGACATCTGTATCTGGTAGCGTTTCAGTGTAAATCTTCATCAAACGTAGGCCCCTAATATTTTAATATTGGGCGCAAACTTAAAATGTTCACAAAACAATAAAGCTATGCTTTTGAAATGTCCATCAAGCATTATTATCATCTATCATACTTAGCATCCTTCATCATTGGTATGAGGGACGTTTGGTTCCCCCGAGTGGTACCGATCAACCCTTCTGGCCCACGGACTAACATATCTGAAGGACAATTGAATGCACAGTCATTGACATACAGGTAATTATAATGTAATGTCTGTGTTCATAAAGATAAACAATTGGTCAAAATGCATAAAGTGACATGGCCTGCCCCGGCAATGGAGACTAAGTTTATATAATGTATTTTTAGTCGTTCTTTCTTAATGTTATCCGTTTCCTGTGCAAATGCAAGATTATAGAAAAAATTACAAGTTACAGTTTTATAGTGAATCGCATCTTCTGAACTGGTAATTTCGCGTACCCCTTCATAAGTTTTAGTTTCCTAAAATATCCACGTGTGAAGGTTGTGCTGTTTCATTCTTAAATGCCATAGAACGTTTTGGTCATAATAATAGTGAATCAATCAAATGTTTTCAATTGCATGATGTGCTACCAAAGTCTAGAAACTGTCCTAAGTGTTCTAAACCCTGTTACTATCGCGAAGATCGTCAGGCTTTCTATTGTAACCGACAAAAGACAAATCCGAAAAATATGCGTGTTGTCCGGTGTAACTTTCTTTGTACCATTCGGAAAGACGAATTAGAACTCACGTCTCATAGTGCAGTGGACTAGAAATCTTTTTGTTCTGAGGTCGCGAATAATTGGCTAGTAAACCAAGAACCAATCGGCGGTCCAGGCATAGTTTGTGAGATTGACGAAAGTAAATTTGGTAAAACGAAATATAATCGGGGTCGTTTAGTGAAGGGAGTGTGGGTCTTTAGGGGTATTGAGAGGGTCTCGAAGAAAAAATTTATAGTGCCAGTGAAGGACCAGTCGGCAGAAACCCTCATTCCGTTAATCAACAAATATATCAAACCTGGATCTATTGTGCATAGTGACTGTTGGCGGGCATACAGTACTCTATCAGAATTAGGTTATACTCATCTTACGGTAAACCATTCCCAGAACTTCGTCGACCCTGAAAGCAGAGCTCACACACAGAATATCGAGAGACTTTGGGAAGACGCGAAGAAGTGGGTACTTAGGGCTGGGAATAGAAGGCATAATTATTCCTAGTACTTTGCCCGCTACCTGTTCATTAACAGCCACACACGGACACGCCGACTTCACCATTTTCTTAAACAAGCTGCCCTTCTTTATCCACCTCAAGAATAATCCAAGGTAAAAATAGTGTATTATTTTGATTTCTTAGGTTAGGTTAGGTTTAGTTAGTTTAAGTTTAGTTAGGTTAGGTTAGGTAGTCAAAAATACATTTTTCTAGTATATATTGGTATGCTCTGTTGAAATATAACCTTTATTTCCTGTGCAAATGGAAAATATATATGATTTTTGGTGCATTATTTTAATGTACCGAAAATCATATTCCTTTTCATTTTCACAGGAAATGAAGGTTATATTTGAACAGAGCACACCAAAATACACTAGAAAAATGTATTTTTGAATTCAACTTCAGGCCATGTCATTTTCTGCATAATGACCAAACAATTAATATGAGCATTGAACTCCATGTAGTTTACTAGTCTTATACAGTAATAAAGTTCCATTATGATTACTGCAAGTCAATATGAACAGTTACCACAATACAACATTTTATATACTAGTGGGTTTGAACCAAATTTAACAAATAAGATGATATTTTTAAAGAAACTTGCTATTACATGAGGGTATAAAGAACATGTGTCATTCATTAAATCTATAAAACATGTTATTACATCAAACTAAATAATATATTTACCAGTAAAGAACCTGGCCCTCAAAATTAGTAAAATCAATAAAAACTAGTGGTGTACTGCAGAATCAGCCATTTTTTGAGCATTGGCATCAACCAAATTTAGCTGATTCGCTTACTGATTAGTTGAAGTTTTAAAATTTTCATCACAAAACAAAATATATATTTACAGAAAATTGAACACCAAAATACACTATGATAAGTTATACTCATTTCAAAGTGTTATTATATAAAAATTTTACATTCACAAAAATGGCAAAGCATAATGAGTTAAGTTGTCCATAAATTTACATTTTCTCGACTAGCTAATCTCTAAATATTATAAACTATTGTAATGTAATTGTAATTGGTTATGTAATGTCTATTATTTGTTCAAATTCACTACCATATAAGAAGTTGTGTTGTGGTAGCTGTTTATATAGACTTGCAGTAATCATAATAGAACCTTATCTACAGGGTGTCCCGTAAGTCTGGAGCCATAGGGAAAAATGATAAAAACGGCAATAAAAACGCCGAAGAGACTTTTGTGGGATTGTTTGTGAAATGAGCGAGGATGGTAGCGGCTGTGTCATCGTCGGTGGATGTCCTCGGTGGTCCACTGCGTGGTTTATCTCCTATGGATCCCGTTTCCCTGAACTTTGCTACAAGTTTGCCGACACAGCTGTGTGTTATCGGCGCGCGGTCCGGATGCAATCTGTTAAATTCTTCAGCGACCTCCCTCTGACTTCGATTTCCTACGAGCAGAATTACCTGGATGCGTTCTTTCATACTCAAAGACATCATGGGCACTTGCATAAACGGAAAAACATGAATTACTTATTTTACCCTATGGTTCCAGACTTATGGGACACCCTGTACTGTACTAATATTTCTGACGGTCGAACTGCCTGCCTGCGAACTTTCTTTCTTTGTTTGTTTCTTATGGCCGGCCAAACTACTGGCCAGATTTGGATGAGACTTGGGGGATAGGGGTAACTGAGGCTATGTGGCGTCGGCCTCTGAGGTCATTTGAGGCCGCTTGATGCCTCTGTATTCCGGATTGGTTGAAAGATAATGACATCATAGACACGTCATAAATGACAGTGACATAAAATGGGCGGAGCTCTAGTCTAACATCTATATATATGTAGCGGATCGACAAGAAATAGACCAACAAATAGACAGACAAATCCTTTCCTTCCACGCTATCATCAAAGAGTCTTGGAAAACACACGTGGGCAAAGAGTCAAACAATGAAACGTCTGTTCCTTCCCAAAAGGCGAAGGCAAGATCTTCAACAAAAGGACGCGCGGACAAGGCGTCTTAAGATTTGGTGCGAAGTCCTACGTCACAGGAACTACATATAAAAGCGAGCACCCACTCACACTCCTCCTCACTTCATTAGCGCTTCCATTTCGTTACACTACTCTGTACGTTGTCACCCCTCATCAGCTTTAACTGGCTCAAGACCAAGGCTCACTTCAACACCACATTCAAGAAACGAAGCATCATTGGAAGTGATCTACCAATACTGCCGCAGCAAACCACAACGGCATCAGGAATTCCCCTTGGTCTCTTCATTACCGCTCAACCGGTTATCAATCATCCTCGAGAGCACCGGCAAGGTTGCAACGCTACGAGAAGCATCCTCAAGGTGGACACATTGCGTGACTCGACGCCGAAAGCTAGAAACCCACAATCTGGTCAGCTTTTACCGATTTACGAAGAACGGTCGTCTACGAGACTCCATTAGGTCCATCATACCTTGACTTACGGAACAAACTTCCAAGAGACACCAACAGCCGGGTCTACTCCTACAAGATCCTCTTCATTCCATCCACCACAACCGGGCCTACATCTCCTTCGCAAGAGGCTTAATCCACGACACGACCAACGCGTGAGCGACCAGCTTCCAGAGGACGATCAACGACACTTCGAGCCTACGGTAATAGGTTCCTCTTCAACACTCCTTCAACAGCGTTTACATCGTCCGGGTAAGATAAGTACATCCTATTCTAAGTACTCTTGTGAAGTCTACATTAGCCTACCGCCGAACGGTAGGCTATACTCCCAAAGTGAGTAATTAAACGTTCCAATTGACTCTCGTGAAAGAACGCAGTAGGCCTGTTACCTAATTCAAGTGTCCTTCAGAACCTGTAATTCACATCATCCGCTATTGTGTTCACTTATATTTGTGCGATAAATAAGTTCTCTACTGCAGGCCTAATTCATTTACAGTGTATATTCCCTCAACTATCATTAGGCCTATCCCAAACGCACGTGCATTCTTTTTATCATTACTAGGCCCATTCAATCATCTAGCCTACTTAATCAGAGTGTCATGTTTTCCATTCAATGTACCAAACGCACGTGCATTCTTTGTATCATTTACTAGGCCCATTCAATGTCCTATGTTGCATGCCATTTACATACCATCGATGAGTATATTACTTATTACGTGTCAATTAAGCTATTAACATTTCATCTTATTAGCTAAGTCTGTCATAAGCATAACGTAAAACTATCAATTAATTACCGTTAATTCTTTGTTATACCACAGTGAATAAATAACGGCTTTATTTTCATAATAAAAATAAAGTACCGAAACTTATTCTATTCAGTGTACCAAAACGTACGCGCTTTCTGTTTCATTAATAGGCCTCTTTCACAGATCATTTATGCATAATCTGTAGCATCCCTAATCAGTGTATTACATAACCTATTTGTTATATTATTACGTACATGCATTATTTTTGTATTCACTAAGTTTCATATTTCAGGTTGTGTCCCATTTTGTATACCATTAAGCCTCACATAAACGAGCGTATTTCAAAGGTCATTATAGAATTGTTAAGCTTTCTAGTCAGTGTCTTTCCATTGTAATTTTCACTGTGAAAGTTAATGTAAATATTTTCTTAATTAAACTACAAAACCATAAGGTACTTTTTATAACCTTAATATTAATTTGCTTGGGTGTAATCCAAGCTGGTGACCCTCGCTGCCATTCCTATCACTTCCAATAGTATGGTGGACCTACCCAATAGCCTTTCATTAATAAGCAATCAGTCATTGCTGCAATTAATCATTATCACCTTAAACGGCTAGAACTAGGTCTTATATATATATATATATATATATATATATATATATATATATATACAGTATATATATATATGATGAATAAAACCACGAAGGAAAGAAAACACACAATGGTGCTCAAGCGCTTTCGTCTAATGACATTCTCAGGAACACTGAAGTACATAAAGAGTTACAGCCTATATATAGATTACAGAAAAAAAAAGGATCAAATAAAGATAAGCACCCCCAGCCTTCTTTAATTAGCCTTATAAGGCTAACTAACGAAAATATCACGACCTAACCTAACCAATCGTCAAGGGCGTACAGTTGACTTAACGATTGGTTAGGTTAGGTCGTGATACTTTCGTTAGTTAGCCTTATAAGGCTAATTAAAGAAGGCTGGGGGTGCTTATCTTTACTTGATCCAAAAAAAATATATATATATACAATAAACGGAGAAATAAAAATAAAAATTAAACATTAAAGGATTGTGGGAGGAGCATACAAATTTGTAAGGAAAAAACTACCGATGTTTTAGCACTTTGCTTGAATCCAACACAAGATCAAATGAATTGTTTCCAACCAATGTTATTGTTAATTAAAAAAATAATAATAAATTGAACAATAAAAATAAAAATAAAACATAAGAGGAGCATACAAATTTATACTGGAACTCTGTCCAGGTTTTAGCACTCTGCCCTTCTTGTCTAAGTTCAATGTATATAAAAATAAATTGAAAAATAAAAGTTATTAGAGTAGCATACAAGTTTACCAAAGGTTTAGCGTTCTACCCTTCTTATCTAAATCCGTTCTGAAGGAATTAAAAACAACAGGATCGAGTTGAAAAAGATCTTTGCTTATGTTGAAGTTATTTGTAAGTTGGATAATGGCAGACTCAAGAATATTTCTATTAACAATGTTGCTAGAGTGAAACAAAACTGTAGCATTATTCCAATCAATACAGTGGGATAACTCTGACAAATGGACAAAAAGGGCACTGGAAGTTCTTACGGAATATTGATGCTGTTTTATACGTGTGTGCAAATCCTTTCCCGTCTGACCTATGTAAAAGGAATCACATTGTTTACAACCAATTTTATAGATAATGCCTGAATTATTGGTATGGCTATTTTTTACTATGACATTTTTCACGATATTGTTATATGAAAATACTACATTAATATCCAAAAGTTTAAGTACATTAGCAATGCCTAAAAAGCCTGGGAAAAATGGAAGTACTAAAATATTCTTTGACAAAGTACGAGTGTTATTATTCACATGATAGAAAGTTCGTTTTGCCTTGTTGAGACAAGATTCCATAAACGCAGATGGATAACACAGATCACTTCCAATACCGTTGATTTTTTCCAATTCGGCATCGATGTATTCCGGACTGGCGATCCTAAGGGCGCGGAGAAACATTGAAGAAAAAAATTGCCTTCTTAGTGGGGGTCATGTCCCGAGTTATCCATCTGCGTTTATGGAATCTTGTCTCAACAAGGCAAAACGTACTTTCTATCGTGTGAATAATAACACTCGTACTTTGTCAAAGAATATTTTAGTACTTCCATTTTTCCCGGGCTTTTTAGGCATTGCTAATGTACTTAAACTTTTGGATATTAATGTAGTATTTTCATATAAATATCGTGAAAAATATCATAGTAAAAAATAGCCATACCAATAATTCAGGCATTATCTATAAAATTGGTTGTAAACAATGTGATTCCTTTTACATAGGTCAGACGGGAAAGGATTTGCACACACGTATAAAACAGCATCAATATTCCGTAAGAACAGGACAGTCGTCCAGTGCCCTTTTTGTCCATTTGTCAGAGTTATCCCACTGTATTGATTGGAATAATGCTACAGTTTTGTTTCACTCTAGCAACATTGTTAATAGAAATATTCTTGAGTCTGTCACTATCCAATTTACAAATAACTTCAACATAAGCAAAGGTCTTTTTCAACTCGATCCTGTTGTTTTGAATTCCTTCAGAACGGATTTAAATAAGAAGGGTAGAAATCCAATTTACAAATAACTTCAACATAAGCAAAGGTCTTTTTCAACTCGATCCTGTTGTTTTGAATTCCTTCAGAACGGATTTAAATAAGAAGGGTAGAACGCTAAACCTTTGGTAAACTTGTATGCTACTCTAATAACTTTTATTTTTCAATTTATTTTCATATACATCGAACTTAGACAAGAAGGGCAGAGTGCTAAAACCTGGGCAGATTTCCAGTATAAATTTGTATGCTCCTCTTATAAGTTTTATTTTTATTTTTATTGTTCAATTTATTATTATTTTTTTAATTAACTATAACATTGGTTGGAAGCAATTCATTTGATCTTGTGTTGGATTCGAGCAAAGTGCTAAAACATCGGTAGTTTATTCCTTACAAATTTATATGCGCCTCCCACAATCCTTTAATGTTTAATTTTTATTTTTATTTCTCAGTTTATTATATATATATTTTTTTTTTCTGTAATCTATATATAGGCTGTAACTTTTATGTACTTCAGCGCTCCTGAGGATGTCTTTAGACGAAAACGCTTGAGCACCATTGTGTGTTTCCTTTCCTTCGTGGTTTTATTCATCATAATATTTTTCACGTGTTACTTTCGTGAAATAATTTATATATATATATATATATATATATATATATATATATATATATATATATAATATATATATATATATATATACACCTTTCAACCTTTCAAATGTTCCGTGCAATGATTCCTCATTCCACGAAGGTCAAGCTTGTCGCCCCTAGGACCATAATTTGTCACAATGAAGTGTTATTGTGTAAAGTTTCTTTGTTGTTTTCACTGTTCAAACATAAAGCCTACAAACCCTATCAGCAAGAGTTAACCATCTAGCATGACTAAGAGGACCTGGCTTCACATGAGCAAGGTGTTCATCAACTGTACCATTTCTGATTGCTGAAATAATGCGGTATAAGTACTGATGATCTCAACTAAGATCATCAACAATATGTTGTGGTAGATATAATAGTTCTTTACCACTAGTTATAGGTTTGAATTGTACTACTAGATTGTTTTCACACAACAGAATGGCTTTTCCAATAGGACCAACAAAGGTACTTGCCCCAGATGATGTACCATTCAATGTTTCAAAAACATGTATGAAGCATACAAATGAACCATTAAAGTGGCCTACCAAGTGTTTTCTTCATAACATGAATCACACCTCCTTTACAACCAGTGTTGATATTTGTGCCATCATAGCTTATTACAGCTATATCATTTTATAAATGTGTCTAATAAATGACAATACTGAATTTGATATGTCTGCAGCCTTACTCAATGCTGGTGTCTGATGGGTAATATTCTCTCCACCTGGTTCAACAGTCATTACACAGTGTTCTTCACTCTTCTTTTCATTGTACCACCTATCACTGACTTTCACTTTACTTAAAGTCTGATCCTTTCGACCATCGAAGTATATAGGAGTAATAGGATTCACTTTATCACTTTTCAATGTTTTTCGAAGTCTTTTTCTTTCTCTCCGCACTTTACTTCTGTCTATTACGAGATGGTCATCTTCTTTGGGGATCATACCAACGTCTATCAAAGTTGCAGCTGCAATAGCAGCAGTAACACGATCCGATACACCAAATATATCTGCCTGCATTGCAAAATGCCGCAAAGACACTTTCATTTGGCTTCCATTATTTTCAAAACCACAGTCTTCAGTTTCCATTATCCCATTGTCAGTCTTCATCTAAAAAATTTCCTACTAAGCTCAAAGGTTGAACTTCAGTGGAACGATTGATGGTTTTCCTTGCTTTACTTACTTGCTTGTTCTGAGAGCTTTCTTTTGTATCTCTTTTTTAAAATTTGTAGGGCATGCACATCTACACTACCTATATACATTTCACAATCATTCCTCTGATCAAGTAGAAACTGTAATTCCTTATTTGGTACTTTTTGATCTCTCCGACATATGCAATCTATATGAATTTCTTCACAATCATCACTGCATCCTATGTCTGTATGAGATTTTAAATTACATTTACATGCACATATATCAAACAAATAACTGAGACTATTCATATATTCATTTCACTAATGTTTCTGATATATTCAACGTTGCTCCTCTTTCTATGAATCTTGCTACCATTTGAAACAGTTTTTTCCTGAGGCGTGGGAATTGATGCTTGCTGCTAAAGTTTTAGTAGTAAGTTATTTAGATATTTAGTAGCTGAGTTATTTGTCTGATAATTGGCTTGTTACCTGCATTTTTCATTTCTTTGAGATAAAGAAAGTACCGAGCCACTTGTAAATTAGTTGGCAAAAGATTATAAGGCAACATCTCAGGAGATCCAAACATACAATGTTGCTTAGAATGTCTTGTGCTCACAAATTTTTTCCTTCCTGAATAGCATGTGGAACTTGAAGGCGGAGATGATGATGCATGGAAAGCTGTTTGTGTAGAGTTGCTGCAAGAGGGGATGTTGCTAGCTTGATGTGAGGAAGGATGTTGTTTCAGTTGTGGAGAAACTGGTGTGTGGGATGCTGATTCTATCTCTGTTCTTCTGTAGGTGAACTATTAACTGAAAAATAAGGATAGACAGTCAAATAAATTTCAGTAAATTTTAATTACTTTAGGAAAAAAACAAATATTTTCTCAGTTTACTCACTTCAGTCAAATAAACAGCTGTTCTAATTATTCGTAGACACTCTTGAGAACAGATAGGGACACCTGGCATATATTTGTTGTGTGTACTACATACAGATGTAGCATTTTATGAATGAATCTTGGAGTGAGTGAGCGCTGATTGATTGGTTGACTCATTGTCAAATGTCTTTAGAACATAATTATTTCCATTCATCACTCTGGTTTGCATATTATTAAAGAAACATAAATGAATAATTAAATATAAATTCAAGAAGGGAATATATATTAACCAGGGGGATGTCAATGAAGTGAATAAAAAAAATGGTCTTGTAAAAACTAAAAAAAAAACCTTCGGACGTGATGACAGTGTTTATGGTATTGGCAAGCCTGTCATCCTGAACTATGTATAAAAAGAGAGACGTTGCTAGGCATTATTGCGCCCTGAGCAAATTCCAAATTGATTCATTTATTTATTTATTTATTTAAATTTAATATTGAACCTACTGTAGATTCAGATATTATTTTGTGTTATAACAAAGACAGAGCAAAAACCTGATATATATAAATACATATATAGGCGGTTTATGAATGAAAAAACAATGTTTTGATGCTTATTAAATTTTAATAGCATTGTAACATTACCAGATTGATGGGTATCTCTAGGTTTCACAAGTCACTGCTTAGAATAGCTTCCAATTGGCAAATGGACGACAGCTGAATGGATAATACTGGTATGGCATTGTTATATCCGGAGCAAATGCTATTTATAGATCAGCAACACTGATATAGTAATAAACAGTCACAGAAAAATATTATTTAGAAACAAAGAATGTTTTGTATTGAGGCAGCATCATAAATGCATATAATTGTTTTGTATTAATAAGTTTTATGTTACAACTTAAGTGTTAAGCTATTGCAGCTGTGACTCTTGGTGGTCACTCAGCTCAAAGGAGAGAATTACAGAAAATAAAACTATTAGAGTGATTCATATCAATAAACATAGAGCCATTTAAGCGATGATATTTGTCATGTTCAACACCTTATAATTTGAGTGCTGTGCTAACACTCCCCTTCTCTTGTTTTTTAAAAATTATTATTATTATTATTATTATTATTAATTACACCTTTCAAATTACAGCTTCTTCGTATTTAGTTTCCTGTGTTAGTTTCCTGTGGCTCATTCTTTCCCTTAAGTATGACTCCTTTCAGTGTGGGTACCACCCACTCACTTGCTATCAGTTTGCTTTTTAGTTTATATATAAATAGAGCTTATTAATGTGATTTTTTTTGCCGGTTTTTTATCAACATTACATGATTAACCTGCCTTTTATGTCCAACCCAACGCTCCCACCAGATTTTTATTTTCATACTCCTGTATAGTTTAATAAATTTAATAACAATTATTTATTTAATGTCGCCTTCCGCATTTTCTACTATTCTCCAAAAATTGTTGATTTTAAAACACTTTAATAAATTTGCATACATATTCCCTGAAGATAATTTTATTTAAGTAAGATGACTCCGTAATTATATAGATTATTTAAAAAAAATTAAATTCCTCACGTTAAAATTAATTTGGTAACACACTGCCAGTATAGAGATCAAACAATTTAAACAAAGGTTTTAAGTGTGAAATATCCCAGTATGTATTTGCATTCAGTTTGGCACGTGTTTGATCGGAAGCCTACTCTTTGTGGTATACCGTATAGCATGTACATACAGAATAAAATGACAACTTGTCTTATGTACTATGTGGTATACCACGAAGAGTAGGCTACCCATTAAACACATGTCAAACTGAATGCAAATACATATTGGAATATTTCACACTTAAAACTTTTGTTAAAATTGTTTGATCCCTATACTGGTCCCGACAAGAAGAAGGTGAGGGAATTAAATTTCGTGAGGTAATATATGATTAAGGTGAGTATGTATATTACCTCATTTGTTCTTTATATGCTCCTGTTTTTAAGATTAAACATTTTAAATTATTTCTTTTGTAGTAATAGTATATATATTATATATATATATATATATATATGCCTGTATATGTTATATTATTTCCCTCGAGTTCACAAGGAACTTATGATCATTCCCTTTACATATTATTTCACTCGAGTTCACAGAGAACTTATTATTATTCCCACTAAATTCTAACGACGCCCCATTAGTACAAAGGGTTTAATTAATCCCATACAATTGTCATACTTTTCATAGTCTTATTAGATGTCAGGCATAGATATGTTCCAAAGAAGGGAGGACCTCCTTAGTTCTCCGAGTTACACCCTAAAAAAGAAAGAAATGAAAGAGTGGCCTTAGTGACAGAATGGATTTAGATTCCAATAATCAGATACTTCCCCATCCGAAGTTCACTCCAGACTTTCTTACAAACAGAAGTCACACGCTAGTGAAACGCTCACGCGGGTGGCGTGGGAGGACTTCCGCTGCTTCTAATATGTAAGAGGGGGCTCAGTTAATAAGGAACTTATTAACTTAAAGTCGATACAATAGCGACTCAACACTTGCTTAAATTGGTTTCAACATACGTGCACGCTAAATTCAAGTGAAGTAAAATTTCTACCACCGAATTTTGTTGTCCTCAACGAACTCATAATTCCCACTCTATTTTAATACGCCTTGAGAAGTGAGAGATCGAGAAGACATCTTCAGATCATCATTATTGAGATTACAATCTGTTATACATATAAATCTATTATACTCTCCGGAGTGGCCTTAAGTATAACAGATTTCTGGTGTCAGGCCATGTGGGGTTAAGAAAGAATCCCCAGGGACAAGATTTCTGGTGTAAGAGTACGAGGGTAAGAAAGAAACCCCAGGGACAAGAAACGTTAAGAAAAAAGTGTGCATGAGGGCCATCTACGTAAACCAGCAAACGAAGGAGCCCTCGTAGAAAGCTACAAGATTAAGAGCAGCGGCGCAAGCAAAATTCCCCCATCCTCTGAGGCTTCGAGCAGCGGACGAAGAAAAGGAGGTGGACTTTTGTTTTCGGGAAGAAGAAACCAGAAGAAATCAGGTGAGTTATCCGAGTTGCATTGCACCCAAATTTGATGGTGCTAAAACGTCTAATCTTCCTTTAGCGGGAAGTACCCCTAAAGAAATCCATTCTGCTAAGAAATTTTTTCCCCCAAATTTTGATATAAATAAAACCCCGTATATTTCTCTGTGCTCTCCTTCTTTAAAGGAAAAGAAGAAACCAGGAAACCTTCCCTCCTCCCTACTAGTAGATTTCGGTAATTTCCCTGAATTTTGGTTCCCTACTTTAGACCAATCAATAGAAACAAATATGAGTAAGGAAAGGGAAGCTAGAGCAAGGCCTAATCAATCACATTTTCTCCCGGGTAGATCACATCTCCCCCTTCTCCTCCTCTTCTTCCCTTTAGAGGAGACGGAGGCTTCATGCCTAATCGAAATGAAGTTGACCTAACCCCTGAGGAGACTAAGACGCTCCTCCGCCACATGTCCGAAATTTGGCCAGTGTTTTGTGGACACTATGCGGAATTTATGGCCGCTACGGCCAAAGGATTCGCGGGCAGTTATGTGACATTTCAAGACTTCATGTCGGAAGTTGAAAGGCTCATACCGGCGAGTGGGAGGAACAGTGATCCATTACGTTTGACTCTAGCCATTCGATGTTCTGTCCCCCCTAGTGGACTAATATTCGTAAGTTTAGAGAAAAAGGGAAAAACCTGTTTATGGAAGTCTGTAATGACCTCTATTGCAAAAATAGAAGGGATGAAGTAACAAGTAGATTACTGAGCATAGAGCGAGAGATTAGGCGGCTGGACGAATCTTTCGGTGCGTTCTTATTTAGGGTGCAGAGAGACTTTGAAAATCTGCAAACAGATGCCCCAGAAATGTCCAGAAATATAGATATACCTTTTGTGGTCGATAAAATTCTATTGAACTCCATCCCCGTAGTCTATGTCATTTGTATGATGACCATTGTGGATTTACATAAAAGGTCAAACGCATCAGGTGCGACGAGAGTATAGATTCCGAACCTAATATACCCCAAACGGGTTCAACTAATGTAAACTACCTTTCTAATGTAACCTATCCTCCTAACGCAAATTTTCTTCCAAATATAAATTACCCTCCAAATACGAAGTATGACCCTAATGTAAATCACCCTCATAATATAAATTATCGAAATCAATACATAGGCCTCTAGCCCAGTAATCATATGCAAGCATATTGTCCCACAAGTCACCAATTTTACCCGTCAAATCTTCCTAGTGTCCCATGCCAGAATTTTCTCCCGACGTATAATTCTCAGGCAATTAATAACACTCCTCCTTATTACTTCCCGCAGACGCATTCGAATTACAATAATCCAGGTTATGTAAATGCGGTACAAACTCCGCAGGTGCAAAATTATATGACACCCAGTATGAGATGTTACCTGTGTAACAAGGTCGGGTACCAAGCTAAGCAATGCCCTTTGATTGATAAAGTTAAGGCGATGGAAGCAGATGCGAGGAAGGTAAGAGAGTATGAAAGGTTGGGAGAGAGAAATGGTGATTATGGCGAAAGGCACAGATACGAATAAGGAAATAGAAATAGGACCCCGTCGCCGTTTCGATATAGAGCGGAAGAAAGACTCAGACAGAGACAACAATGGTATCCCCCAAATTATCCAAGAAGATATGAATATCAGTCTCCGTCCCCATATGCATGGCGTAGTTATAACAACGGGAGAAGTATCTTATCGTACGGCCGACAGAGTTGGAGGTCTGAAGCAGGGTACAACTCGTCAGCAAATTGGCATGAAAGCCGATCTAGGGATAGATATAGAGATAATTCGCCCTTTCGGAGAGGTGACAAAACTCCACCTGACGCTGATATGGAACGATCCTCCGTTTGGAATCCGCTCAAAGATGATATCGGGATCCGAACCCCAAGATATAGACAAGGCTCCCCGTTTAGAAGGCGCGACGGAACTCCGCCCAATTCTGACCATGAGCAGTCACCCATTTGGAATCATACTAGAGAGGACCCCCTCCCCACGAAGAGTTAGATTCAATGAAATTAAATCCGAATCAAGTTAAAAAACTGAATAATAGGCAAATGTCATGGGAAGCAATGGAAGCGAAGGACGAAAAAGCGAGAAAGCGAAAAAAATTGAATAAATGGATTCAGGGTAATTATGAAAAGAAAATGAGTGAAACAGGTTTAAATGAAATGATAATAAACGAAAGGAAACCGGTTTGAATGAAGAAATAAAAGGTAAAGTGAGTGGAAACGAAACGGGTTTGAACGGAGAAAAAGGAACCAAAATGGGGATAAGTAGAATCAGTTTGAAAGCGATCAACGCGTGCGTCAATAAAAGTGAGAGTGGGCCGAGTGAGACGAGTCTGCTGACCTTGACGCGAGAGCCGAATTGAGTGAGAAAAGGGATTTAAACATAATGAATGGAAATATGGATGAATATTTAAAACCGGATGCGAATGACGAAAATTCAGAGTGTGAGAATGAATGCACGAACGAAGAACGAAAGAATAGAGTGGTAACTCATATAAATTCAGCCGGAAATTGCACAAGTGAAGTTGCAGAAGCCCCGAATCATGTGAACAGAAGTGAGCATGCAAACTTTAATGAAATGGTATTGTTGGGTGAGAATGAGCTAGTTAATGAGATGTGCTGCATTAACGGCGTACATAATACGAACGAGAGTGATGAAACTGACGATTTTGAGATGCAATGTGAGCTACATTGGAAACCCCAATTGTTTATTGGAATTAATACTTCTCTAGCCCTCTCTACCATAAGAAAAAGTTTCATTGGTCCCACATATTCACTTCGAAAATTCATATATCGCGTTATTCAAGTAGGCTTGAAAGAAGTTAAACCCTTGGCCCTTTTAAACACCGGCGCTGACATTTGCCTGATTAAAGAGACATTAATAGACATGATAGGTATGGGAAGTAAAATAGAAAGAGCTAAACGTAGTTGTTTGGGAGTAAATGATGAAGAATTAGACACGAAGGGTCAAATTAAGTGCGAGATCGAAATTGCTAATGCCTCTTATGAAATTAACGCCTTAATTGTAAAAAATATTCCACTCGGATTAAACCTCCTTATAGGAGCATATTCCATCAGGGAAAACAACGTCAAAAGAGAAAGTCTCAATGACTGTTTTATCATTCATATAAATAAAAACCGGATACCAGTGGTCTCCAGATCTGGAGGCTGGTAGAAATGCGACCTGAGAAATTTCAACTTTTGAGATATAGTAGAAATGAAGAAATTAAACAGACTGCATATTAGGCCAGATGAGCCGGGTGTACATGACTATGTGCGGTAGAGAGCGCGAGAGAGCAACTCGCTCCTCCACCAAGCGGTCATGTGTGGCGGAGAGTGCAAGAGAGCAACTCGTTCCTCCACCAAGACAGGTCTAGAAGCGGGGACCACCAGCTTGACCTCCGTGTGAAGAGAGGCCCAGCAGAGGGGGATACTAACAAATGATCAGAAGACAGCAATAGGGCATTTATCACCGAGAAATTTCAACTCTTGAGATATGGTAGAAATGAAGAAATTAAACAGACTGCTTATTAGGCCAGATGAGCTGAGCGTACGTGGCTATGTGCGGTGGAGAGCGCAAGAGAGCGGCACACTTCTTCACCAAGCCAATCCTAGAGGCAGTGACCACCAGCTCGACCTTCATGTGAAGAGAGCGCGACACGCGAAAACGCATCGTGGCACACACACACACATTTTATTCATGCAGTTAACCGTGATTCACTGTCGTCAATTGAGTTAACATGACCTACTAATTGTTACCATCATGCACTTATCCGTGATCGTGGCATGGAGTTAACCGCGACTTGGAGGTGTTTACATTCGCGGGTCCCTCCCGCCATACCGCCACAATGCGACTCAGTCAGTGTCTCTCAGCGCGACCAAAAGCAATATTACGAACGAAATTATCAAAGACGCAGAGAGAAAAATCGGCGAGTGGTACCAAACCTCAAACTAAACCCAATAATCATACACTCTGACATCACCTAGTGACACGCGTTCATTAGTTGCGGGACTATTTACCGAACTTTTTGATCACACCTCGTATATATAAGATCTAAGTCCTCTTTCATCCGGTTGTTAAATGAACACATTCATTTTCACCTGTTCAATCTCAATTGTTTAAGGTTCAAAATTGAGTGTCAAACGCGGTGCAGGAGAGGAACCCCTCCTACACCAAGCGGTATGAGCTCTAACTTTAACAAGCAACCGCTTATGAGGAACTGTATCAAAGCTTTGGCAAAATCCAAGTACACAATATCTACAGAGTCTTTTTTATCCAGATGCTTTAACATACTATCATAAAACTCAATTAAGTTTGTCAAACATGACCTGCCATTTCGAAAGCGATGTTGGCTATTACTAATTAATTCTTCTTCTAAGAATATTGTAATTTTGTCTCTGATGGAATTTTCAAGTAATTTGCAAATAATAGAAGTTAAACTGATTGGTCTACATTTCATAGCTAGGTTTTGTTACCGTTTCTGAAAGGAAACAAAAACCTAGCTAAAAACTATAGACCAATTGATACACAAATTTATGCACAATTAATAGACAATTAATACACAAATTTATACACAAATTTATCTAAAAACAGTAATCAGCTAACGCTTTCAGTTAAAATAGTATTTATAGATGCATTTAGTATGGTCTATACAAGTAATGTAGTTTTCTATGCATATTTATAAAGAAAATAGAATTTTCTTTAAGGGGTTTCTTAATTGTTCATCGAATTACTGTATACAACACATTTTTACGCCGAACTTCCTCAGTGACAATAAGCAGCCTCCTGAAGTGTGCAACTTAATTGTAGAATGGGAAGACTTATCTTCAAACTTAATATGTTAGAGCAATTTAGCTACTCTCTCAATTAATTATCTCTTTTCATGGCCCTCTGCGACCATTTGTTAGTATCCCACTGTGCTGGGCCTCTCTTCACACGGAAGTGAAGCTGGTGGTCCCCGCCTCTAGACCTGTCTTGGTGGAGGAACGAGTTGCTCTCTTGCGCTCTCCGCCAAACATGACCGCTTGGTGGAGGAGGGAAATGCTCTCTTGCAACGCGTTTGACACTCAATTTTGAACCTTAAACAAATGAGACTGAACAGGTGAAAATGAATATATTCTTTTAACTACCGGATGAAAAAGGACTTAGTAGATCTTTATATATATATATATATATATATATAGTATATATATATATATATATATCGAAGCATTTCAAAATTCTTTATTGTTGGATAGATCCCAATCTTCTGGGTAAAATCAAAGTCTGTTATACACTCCCATTGCCTGAATCACTCCTAGAGTAGTTAAAGTTAACACGATACATCACATCGACAATTCATTCTGAATCTTCCTCAGTTCATCTTTCCCCCTTGTCTATGACCCTATATGTGTTAGAAATGTTGAAACCATGTAACGTAAAAATGTGTTGCATACAGTAATTCGAAGACAATTAAGAAACCCCTTAAACAAAATTCCATTTTCTTTATAAATATCCATAGAAAAGTACATTACTAGTATAGACCATACTAAATGCATCTGTAAATACTATTTTAACTGAAAGCGTTAGCTGATTACTGCTTTTAGATAAATTTATGTATTAAGATGGAGGCTGAATAAATTCGTCTGACATGAACGAGGAAAATATCTACAAACTATACTTTTCCCTTAATAGTACGTACATAATAAAGAAATTAATTATACGGAGAACATCGCATCTCCATTAAACATACACAAATTAAATAAATAGCGCAGTCTGGCACCTAATCTTGTGGATTATCTCGGTGTGTATATATATATATATATATATATATATATATATATATATATACTGCCTTCTAACTATTACTGTGGAAAATATTTTAGCAATTTGCAATAATTCGAATTAATCTTCGCAAAATGATCAAATAAAGGAACTAATTCATTGCATAGCGCATTCTGGCAACTAATCTTGTACCCCGATATAATATATATATATATATATATTATATATGCATATAATATATATATATATATATATATATATATATATATATATATATTTTTTTTATTTATATATATACTGCCTTGTAACCACTATATCGTAAAATCGCGATGAAATATGCCCAGTCCTTGGACCTTTACTTTTCATTATTTATATTAATGACTTGGAAAGGGGTCTAAATAGTAAATCCTCAATATTTGCAGATGATGCAAAATTGGGACAAAATGTAAGATTTTTAACAGGTGCCATGAAAATGCAAAAGGACATTGATAAAGTAGTTGCTTGGGCAGATAGATGGGGTATGAAAATTTAATTTAATATGTCCCAAAAGCTGCTTTAAAATTACAATAAATATAATGCAGTAAATCATGTTAATCCAATTATTGAATTGTAGAAGGCGCAATTATATGAGTTATGCCACAAATTCCATTTTTTATAAATACGTTTAGAAAACGATATTTATTGGGGCAAGCCAGCTAAAACTTAAAATCTAGTTATATTAATGTTTTTTTTATCAAAGTTTAAGATACTTCGAGGAGTCTATACCTTTTAAAATAATTTTGCATCATTATTTCAGGATATCTTCAACAGTAAGATTTAATATGGTCGTGAATGCTGGTTTTAATTATTATTAAAAAATAATGCAGCAGTGTTGCGGCAGGGCTGCAAGTAAATGAGGAAAAATGAATAAGTTACTCCGAGACAGAATCTACTTTGTTTTAAAAATCATATTAATATTTTTTGTAATCAGGTTTAAAGATATATTGGTGTTTTAAAGATAAATTTATATTGAAAAAGAATAATTTACCAAATGAGGAAAAATGAATAAGTTACCCGAAATTGAATTTATTTTGTTTTAAAAATCATATTAATATTTTTTGTAATAAGGTTTAAAGATATAGAGGTGTCTTAAAGATAAATTTATATTGAAACACAATAATTGGATAAAAGAGGAAAAATTAATAAATAACCCCTAATTTAATTTCTATTTTGTTTTAAAAATCATATTAATGTTTTTCATGTTATAGTTTAAGGATAAAATTGCGTATTATGATGAAAATTTGTATTTGTATTAAACTTAGTTTATCTTATTTGATTTTTTGTTTAAAAGATCGCCCCACCAAATGTCAAATAGGCCTCGTTTCACCAGGTGAAGCTCAACAGAAAAACTATTGGCTTTGCCTTTTTTTGATTTGGCCCTATAAACATATTTGTTTATGTTAAACAACTCTGTCTATTGAGTCGTATTTAGAGACCTTGTTGGTCTACCAGGAGTTGGTAAGGAAGGCGGTGGTGGAGGTGATTGGTGGGTTGTTTTGTAATAGTTTCACGACCAAACGTCTAAGTTTGGACGCTTAGTTGTAGCCTTCATATTGGTTACGTGGTGTTGATGGCATAAGCTCCTAAATGTCTATACTTAGACGATTGTTCGTGATGTGATGTTTTTTTGTGTGGTGGTTGTGCTCGTATATATTTTGCTATTGGGGCTTTGCATGCATCAGGTTGTGTGTGTGTGATAATAGGGGGTTTATGGGCGTATAGTCGGGGTGTGCATTTGTGTGCCCTTTGGGTCGTATTTAGAAATCTTGTCGGTCTACCAGGAGCTGGTAAGTAAAACGGTGGGTGTGGTGCTTCGCCACCAATCGTCTGAGTTTCGACGCTTGGTTGTAGCCCTCATATCGGTTACGTGGTGTTGATGGGATGAGCTCCTAAAAGTCGTAGCCGTCATCTCACCATGTGCTGTTGATGGGATGATCTCCTAAAAGTCTATACTTGGACGATTGTTGGTGATGTGATGCTTTTTTTGTGTGGTGGTTGTGCTCGTATATATTTTGCTACTGGGGCTTTGCATGAATCAATCAGTTTATATATATATACAGGGCGTCCCAAAAAAATGTATACACACTTTAACAGCTGATAGCTCAATTGATGTTTCTTTCTTTCAAAGTTAAACCCATTAGAATTAATAATGGCAGTCAGACTAAGCTTTGAACAAAGGAAATTCATTCTAAAATGCTACTGGAAGTGTGAAAACGCAGTTGAAGTGCAAAGACAGTTTAGGAGGGAGTTTCAAACAGATCCACCAACGCGACTTACCATCACTCGAATTAAAGATAAGTTTGAAGCCGATGGAACTGTTCAGAATGTCCACAAGAAGCGTTCCGGAAGACCACGGACATCGACAAGCCCCACAAAGCAAGAAAGAGTACTGGAAACGTATCACCAAAGTCCAAGAAAATCTGTGCGGCAAGCGAGTCGTGAGGTAGGACTTTCAGAATCGTCTGTCCAACGCATTTTGAAGCGCTGTCAATGGAAAAGTTACATTCCAAGATTAGTCTATGCTATTAATGAAGATGATCCGGACCGAAGAGTGGAGTATTGCGAGTGGTACTTGGCACGATGTGGATGTGGATTGGACGAAGGGGTTTCGTAGAATACCCTCCGCGTTCACCAGACCTCACACCACTAGACTTTTTTTATGGGGATACTTAAAAGACAAAGTCTACGCTATAAAACCTGCAACAGTCGCTGAATTGAGAGCAGCCATTGAACGAGAATGCACACAAATACCAAACGAAATGTTTCGTGATGTTTGCGATTCCATTGCTTCGCGTTATCAGCAGTGCCTGGACCAGAACGGACGTCAGTTTGAAAACAGGCGTTGACAAAACAATTAAATAATGTCTGTAGATTCTATTACATTTTGAAAATGAAATGTATTTTAATAAACACTGCCTTTATAATTATTTAAAGTGTGTATACATTTTTTTGGGACGCCCTGTATATATATAATATATATATCTATATATATATATATAGGGTGTCCCATAAGTCCGGCATCCTAGGAAAAATAATAAAAAAAGGCAGAACAAAAGCTTTTATTTAAAGAACGTGCTCAGTATGTCCAACATTGTTTTCAATACACAAATTCAGACGTGATACCCAGTCAGCAAGCACACGGTGAATGATGTCAGGAGTAATGGTGTTACATGCCCCAATAATGCGCTGCCGCAAATGTCAACACTCCTAATTTTCTCTGCGTATACCAGCGCTTTCAAGGGGCCCCAAAAATAAAAATCTAGTGGCATGAGATCCGGGCTTCTAGCTGGCCATTCCACAGGCCCTCGACGTCCTGTCCAATGACCAGGGAATTGTTGGTACAGGTACAATTATGGTTTGTAGAAATAGAAAAATATGAATTTCTCCTATGATGCCGGACTTATGGGACACCATATATATATATATATATATATATATTATATATATATACACAGGGTGTCCGAGAATTATCTGTACAACTTTTGGCTGTTATAAAAGTCAACCATGAAGTGTAGAAATTCCAGTTTTGTCCCATTTTACAGAGAATCTCATTAAGTTTTTTCTGATACCAAGTTTTGACAAGTTTTTTAGAAATTCCAGTGTGTCCTAAAATTATCTGTACAATTTCATCTTTTAATAAAATTCTTGATAACACACGTAAAATTCTTAAACAAGATTATTTAGAATCTGTATTTTCAAAAGTTTCTTTTATTAAAGTAACGTTGTTACAAACATTCGATATGTGCACCATCAGGTGCATACACACAGACATTGATGATTTAAAAGCAAGAATCACAGCTGCTATTGAGCGAATTGATGTGGATATGCTGCAGCGTACATGGCAACATTTGGATTATCGATTGGATGGTTTGCGAATCACTGATGGTGCACATATCGAATGTTTGTAACAACGTTACTTTAATAAAAGAAACTGTTGAAAATACAGATTCTAAATAATCTTGTTTAAGAATTTTATGTGTTATCAAGAATTTTATTAAAAGATGAAATTGTACAGATAATTTTCGGACACACTGGAATTTCTAAAAAACTTGTCAAAATTTAGTATCAGAAAAAACGTAATGAGATTCTATGTAAAATGGGACAACACTGGAATTTCTACACTTCATGGTTGACTTTTAATAACAGCCAAAAGTTGTACAGATAATTCTCGGACACCCTGTATATATATATATATATATATATATATATATATATATATATATATATATATGTGTGTGTGTGTGTGTGTGATAATTGGGGCATTTTGGGCGGACAGTCGGTGAGTGTATGTACGTTTGTGTGTGCTTTTAATTCGTTCGAAGTTTATTAATATATACAAGCCATTTATGCCTACTAAGAAGCCTTCTAGGCCAACTGGCGGATTAAGCCAGAATATATGCTGTAATTAAATAAATAAACGCAATCTGGCCACTCAGCCAGATAAGCCAACTGGCGGATTAAGCCAGAATATACGCTTTAATTAAATAAATAGCGCAATCTGGCAACTCAGCCAGATAAGCCAACTGGCTGATTAGGGGCCCTATAAGACAACGGCCGCTCTGCTGAAATCTTAATATGCGCTTGGTTCCTGTTAGGCGAACACCTCTCCTCCTCTTTCTCCTTCTCCTCTCTCTTTCTCTTGGGGGATAACTCCGCCTCCAAGTTGCATAACCCCTTGTTGCCCTCTCCTTTTGTTGCATAGCATCTTGCAACATTTCCTCTCCCTTTTGTTGCATAACAACTTGCACCATTCCCCTCCCCCTTGTTGCATAACATTATGCAACATTGATCAACATTTGCAATTGCTTTGCACTCTCCCATTTTGCGCCCACACTACTATCCTCCTTTCGGGACTTCGTGAAACCTTTGATATTGTGCTATACATATCGAAAGCTTTTGATGGAGTCTGGCACAAATCTTTAATTTCCAAACTGCCCTCCTTCGGTTTCTATCCTTCTACGTATCTGTGCCTTCATTTCTGATTTCCGTTCGGGTCAATCTATAGCTGGGGTTGTAGATTATTAAGTCGCAGTTCTTGTCCTATCCACTCCTATGCCGGTGGTTTCATTCTCCGCTTCTCCACCCGCTTCAGAAAGTCTCCCTCGAAAAAAATTACTTCATGCTTCGCCTGAGACGGATATGATGCACCTGTCCCCTAAACTTTTTACTATATCTGATTGGGGCAGAGAAAACCTTGTGGATTTCAATGCCTCAGAAACTCAGTTCCTTTATCTATCTACTTGGTACAATACTCATTACACGACTATCCCCTCACCTTCGACAGTACACAACTCAATCCTTCCTCTTCTCTTGATATTCCTATTCTCGTGATCTTTCCTGGAAAGATCACATGTATTCTCTTTATCAAACAGCTTGTAAGAGGTTAAGTGTGCTGTATCGGCTACCCAGTCCTTCACTCCCACTCCGTTGCTGCCTCTGTACAGGGGTCTTGTCCGTTCCTGTATAAAGTATGCTTCTTCCGGACGGCGTGGCTCAACCCACACAGCCATACTTGACCGGGTGGAATCAAAGGCCTTTCGTCTCATCAATTCCCCGCCTCTTACTGACTGTCTTTAGTCCTCTGTTCGCCGCAATGTTGCCTCCTTCTCTCTTTACTATCGCTATTATAAAGGGCATTGCTCTTCTGAACTCTCTAACTGCATGCCTCCTCCTTTGAGGAGAGCACGCAGCATCAGACTTTTGACACTTTCTCATTCCTTTTCTGTTCAACTCTCTAATGGAAGGGTTAATTGGTATTTTCAATCTATTATCATCTACTCAACCGGTGAACTCTGGAACAATATTCCTTAATCCATCTTTCCCCATGTCTATGACCTCCAGTCTTTCAAACGCAGAGTTTCTGGGCATCTCCAAAACCCTGGACCTTGATTTTGTTTCTCTTTTTCTTCCATGGGTAGGGGTGTTTCTGCGGGCATTTGCACTTGCCTTTTTTTCCTGCATAAAAAAATATGGGTCGTTTCGAAACTTAACTCTTTATGTTTCTCTCTCTTATGTTTAAGAATAGGCTGGACAATATTGTGAATACACTCAGAGTTTAAGACTGTCTTCACGTATAAGATAATTTAAGAAAATAATATTATAATGTATTCGTGCTGGAGTTTGTTTAAACATTTCCTGCTACACTTAATTCTCCCCCTACTTTAGAAAGACGTCTCTGGTTGATTGTGTCCTACATAGCTTGATCAACCATCGAGCAACGCACTTTTTTATCATTTGCCTCATAAACACCTTTAAGTGAGAGACTGTTGAATTCGCCGTAGCAACAACGAGTGATCGCTTTTAAGTTTATTTACTGTTGTTTCTTTTTCCCTCCAAATGATTTCATTCCCTCAGATAACCCATTTCTCTCTCTCTCTCTCTCTTATTTTTTCAAATCTTACGGGTGTTTATGCCTGTTTATACGCGAGGTAAGCAGTATTATGAACATTGATATTAAACTACAGTATGTTATGGTATTCCATTTCCAGAAAATTGTTGAAGCAAAGCTAAAAATGTATTGTAATAGTGCAACTCAAAAGGATTTGATCATAAAAAATATCCTTAGCCTACCTTACGATGTAAATTTAAAACTTCCAAACTAACTTAAAATAATTGGAATTAATATAGACTTTAAATATAAAAATACTGTTAAGTCTCGCCTAATAAAGAACAATCCAGATAATGCAGGTGGCTGTGTTTACTCGACTGGATGTAAACAATGTGACTCCGTTTGTGCAGGTCAAACTGGGAAAACTTATGTGCGCACGACGGCAAATAATTCTAATGTATTGTTTAACCACATTTATGAATATCATCATAATATTAACTACGACGAGTTCTAAATTTTTTGTTAAAAGTAAAGACATAACTGAAATGAACATTCTGAAATGAGCATTTGTATATTTTATAAATAATTTCAGTAACATCGGGAACGTATAAAATGGGCTACATCTTGTTCAAATACCTTTTCCCTTTAATTAGTACTTGTTAATTTTTGGCTAATTCCTCTTAACTATTTTGTTTACGCTGTACAGAGATATATAAGTTTGGCTTCATCCCATTTCTCTTCATTCCCTGACGAGGTGTGCTGTTAAATACACGAAAGACTTTCGAATTGTTTTTATTTTTCTTTGTGGATGTGCATCATTTATTTATTTTACGTGTGTAATTGTGAAATTCATTTTACACACACACACACACACACACACACACATATATATATATATATATATATATATATATATATATAGCCATGGTCAAAAGTTGAAAGACAAGACCTTAAAATTCTTTGGAATAAGCTGTATTAACAGAAATTACGTATAACATTACTGATGTATTTTGAGTACTGATAATGAATTTAAGAACACTTGTCAAGATTTGTGTACTTCCTCAGAAAGATTTGGTGTAATTATCATTTGCTATACAAATTGCACAGGCCTGCAAATGAGAACTTTGTAAGAGTTGTTTTCTGACTAATTTTATATAATTCAACTACGCTGATTTCGAATAAGGTGTCCATTTTTTTCTGTTACGTAAGGATTTTCTCCAAACTGGAAGGGAAAAAAACAACATAAATAAATATTTTTTATTTCAATTTACATTAGGTACCTATTTCGCTTTGTTATACTAATTACAAATGCAAACAACTCTAAAAAAAGAAGACTATTAACGTCAATTACATATTCATCTTATTTGTCCTGAGTTTTCTTGTGAGATCTATGCCTTTTAGTCTCGAATGTACGCGCTGTTCCTTTTCTTTTATGTAATAATTCTGGAGTATCCCGTTTCATCATCCAGCAGTGATCAGCCATCATACTGATGTCCCACCTTCCCTGATATATCTGCTCCATTTCTTTGATGTCTTGGTGAATCCGTTCTCCTTGTTCTTCGCTGAGTGCTCCGAGAATCTCAGGGAAGTAATCCAAGTGTGAATGTAAGAAATGTGATTTTAAACTCATATTACAACCCAACTCTTTGAACTTATTTAGCATGTTGTTCACAATGTTTTAGTAATTTGGGTCCTTGTTGTTCCCCAAAAATTTGCTGATAACATCCTTAAAAGCAATCGACGCTTCTTTTTCAAGATTGTTCATTGTTCTTTTAAAGTGTTCATCCAAAGTCAATTTTCTAATCTGGGAACCAACGAAAATTTCTTCTTTCAATTTTGCTTCCGAAAGAGTTGGGAATTTTCCACACAGATACTCTAAACAATCTCTATCTTCGTCCAAGGCCTTAACAAATTGCTTCATGAGGCCCATTTTTATGTGAAGCGGAGGTAAAACAACTTTCTTCGTGTCAACCAAACTTTTACGCTGAATGTTTTTAGAAATAGATGTCAGGTTGACTCTGCGTGGCCATTCCTTTTTTATCCAGTGCTGAGCTCTTGCTCGGCTATCCCATTCACACAAAAAACATGGAAACTTCGTATAACCTGGTTGTTGACCTAACAACATAGGAGTACAGTAGTATGGGCGCACAAGGAGAGAGTGCACTGCAATTGCAAATGTTGACCAATGTTGCAAAGGAAATGTTGCCTAGGTTATGCAACAAAGGGGGCGAATGTTGCAAGATGTTATGCAACAAAAGGGGAGGGGGAAATGTTGCAAGAGCAACAAGGGTTATGCAACTTGGAGGCGGAGTTATCCCCCAAGAGAAAGAGAGAGGAGAAGGAGAGAGAGGAAGAGAGGTGTTCGCCTGGCAGGAACTAAGCGCATATTAAGACTTCAGCCGAGCGACCGTTGTCTTAATTTGTTCCTAATCAGCCAGTTGGCTTATCTGGCTGAGCTGCCAGATTGCGCTATTTATTTAATTAAAGCATATATTCTGGCTTAACCAACCAGCTGACTTAGAACGCGTAAATGGCTTGTTCAGGCGTACATTATTAAGTTGCCAGATTGCGGTTATTTATTTAATTAAAGCATATATTCCTTGCTTAACCAGCCAGTTGACTTAGAAGGCGTAAATTGCTTGTTCAGGTGTACATTATTGAGTTGCCAGATTGTGCTATCCAGATATTTTTCGACAGTTAGTTTAGAAATCTGTTTTAGAAGGCAGCCATTTGCTGTAATTAAATGTCGTGTACAACCAAAAGAATTAAATAAAACACCATTACATCATTCTGGTTATTTAGACGAATTAATGAGATTCAATTTCACGAAGTATATAGAAAATAAATATACAGGGTGTCCGAGAATTATCTGTACAATTTTTGGCTGTTATTAACAGTCAACCATGAAGTGTAGAAATTCTAGTGTTGTCCCATTTTACAGAGGATATATAACCAAAAATATACAAAACGTTGTGGTATAACCATCAATTATTACTACAGGAAAAAAAAAATAAAAAAAAATATATATATATATATATATTCAGTTATATTAAATAACTAAATACATTGAAAATAATAATATACAAAACGTATAATCAATTGCATAGTAGTACAGGAAATATATATACACACACACACATCATACACACAGACCGTGCATGGAACAAGGAACTCTTCTGGGATAATTAAATCCACTATAGTCCGAATAAGTCATGGTAAATGACAAATACCATAGCTTTTCTTTTTCATGATGCTAGTCCGACGTGGGCAACGGGTCACTCGCAAAGAGGTCCCACAAATATAGCTTCCCTCAACAGCTATCTGCAAAGCAGACAGGATCCAGCTTTGGGACATGGATAATATATATATATATATATATAATATATATATATATATATATACACAATTAATAAATAAATATACATCAAAATACTTTATGTTCTACGGCGCAAAACGCTAAACTCAGTTAGTCGAGTCTACATTCACATCGTTATTACTTTGCACTACACGGTAAAACCGTCCAAGCAATACTTCACCGTTCAAATTATATGGATGCCTATAGTCGACATAAATGGCTTTCATATCGTTCAATACTATTTTTGTGCCCACTTTACATTCGGTTGGCAAGTTATCTGTAAACACGGCTAGAATACAATCAAAAGCACGCACAAAGAGGTCATCGTTAACCACATCATTATTGAATACAAGTTTACAAATACTCCTTTCCAATCGAGGGTTTTTTCTTAACGTTCCGAGCTTTTCATTCGTGAACTCTTCTTCACTCTCTATAGCGGCAATTGAAATAATCTTCCAAGTCATAACGACAACTATTCATTATATAGAGATACAACTCTTCAGGGTGAATAGTGTAGGCAACCTCTGCCCTGTACCGCTCAAGTGCTTTGTACCAAAGTTCAGGATATTTCGAAGAATCCAAACCTTTAAAATATGCATCCAGCTCTAGACCATTCTAGCCCTGTTCATTCCTACATTCGATAAATCCGTCGAGCAGAGCGGTGTATGCGTATTCAAGAACCGTGTCAAAATAAATCATATCCGTAACACGAGCGTCTAATATAGGCTTCAGCTTGCTGAATCCGACGATTTCAAACATTCTGTCGAGGAAGAAACGGTTTCCCGTATTGACAAGAACGTTATTATCAGATGCATTCTTCCACATCAGTCGTATATCAATGCATGGCTGATCGTTATTTATACACAACGTGCAAACAACGCCATATGAATCTGCTCTCTTCTTGTATTTCCACCTGCAGGTATTTTATAACGGTCCTCTCCCCACTTCTCAACTATCACGAAGATTCTATTCATCTCCTCAACACTTAAATAAATAACATTACATTTACCAGAGTTTACTTCCCTGCAAATCGTTTCAAGGCATAGTTAATGGTGGCGGTTTCACGCCTGAACACGCGCAATGACTTCGGCACGGAGACATCGTACGAGGCGTTGAGAATGCTTCTCAATGGAATTTCCATCATATTCACACGTCTACTCGGTGAGGTACACGGGTGGGCGGCTCGCTGGGGGAAGCGAGTCACACCATAAACTGCTGAAGCGTGTACAGGCTTGTTCGAACACTTGTGCCCCTGGACAAACAGAATTTTCCGCTACATGAAGCAATACCGACTTTAATGTTTTATCACTCCCCAGATGTTCATTTCCACAAACTAAACATCTTCACAATCCAGTGCACTATTTGAGAGAAACATATGCCCATATTTATCCTTTTTGTTTAACAAGCGATATTCGTCTCTAAAGAAGTTTGTTAAAAACTCACACAGCCCATTAGCCACAACTTCACTACCAACCTCGTCATGATATATAGGGTGTCCATAAATGATTACCCTGATTAAAGCATGCTATAACTTTTTAATAAACACTCGTATTCAAACAGTTTTAATCATAAGTAGATAAACATACAAAGTTTTGATACATAGTTAATTAACTTAATAAGCTTCTACATGTGCAACCCTAGTGGCACGTAAAATTTCTAAACGGTATTCACACTCACGCCACACATTTTCAAACATTTGTGGGTTAACTGTTGCAATTGCATCCGTAATGCATTCTCGCAATGTCCTGATATCTGGAACAACTGTTGCATAAACCAAATCTTTAACATGACCCCAGAGAAAGAAATCCAGCGGGGTAATGTCTGGTGATCTTGGGGGCCATGGGATTGGCCCGTCCCTGCCAATCCATCGATTTGGAAATGTTGCGTCGAGAGTTTCACGAACAACATGCGCCCAATGAGGGGGTGCCTCATCTTGTTGGAAGATGACAGTTGGCTGCCTGTCCTGCAGCTGGTGGATGGCGTAATTGGTGAGCATATCCAGGTACACAGTTGCGGAAACAGTGTTCTCAGCGAAGAAGAAAGGACCAATTATCTGGTCATGCATTAGTCCACACCAGACATTGATCTTCGGACTGCCCCGAATATGTTCCCTTACGGCACGTGGGTCTTCCGATCCCCAAATACGCACATTGTGTCTGTTGGCTCTACCACTGAATAGCTACTACAGCGCTCCTAGCGGCGAATGCGGTAGACGAAACACACCAGCACAGAAACTCTATGCGGGTACGAGATCACCTGTAAAAAGAAAACGGATGTAAGATTCGTCATTAAAATATAAGAGCATACTGTTTTCAGGGTAAACATTTATATATATATTAATATAGTGGTAAAAATACTTAAGATTATCCATGATGACAAGATTTAAATTCTCAACCGTAGGGTACAAGTTGTCGGTATGATGTAACATGACATAATATCGCTTGTCAAACCACTCATCAACAAGACTCACTATCCTTAACCGTTATTTATCTTCTGAACGTGTTGCTGCTTCTACTTCGCGGCATATGTGAGCTTTTATAAAGGTTAGGTCTACAACATACTTTAATACATCGTTTGTACTATGAAGTCCTACAATGCCCTCGCCAGAATACCCGTAGAGTATTTGAACATCTTGGTCCTTCGCACGGCTCAATGTAGCCTTAAAAGTATTAAAGGAGGGGGAATAGGGAGTTTTTCATTATCCACCACATCTTGGCACTTTGCCGAATACCACTTCATAAACGTTGAACACGCAATATTAAAGCTAGCCATTACTATTTTTCGTCTACGCGGGAGAATACACGTCTGAGCCCAAGGGTATGCAGACGTCAACTGAGCACGCATGGATAGAGATATGCTCAGGTAGTGGCAGGAGTAACGTGACCGATCTTACAGTGGGCGGAGCTTAGCTTTTTACTGTCCACACACACGCACGCACGCGCAAAGGAGAAAATGAAACCTTAATTGAAGCAAATATACGTGATAAATAAACATATCGTTAACAATACACATATATATATATAAATACAATCAAGGATTAAGGTAACCAAAGGGTACGGTATCATAGGTACCAGGCACCTGGTAACGCTTCCTATAGGTGTTATGGCATACCTTCGTGCCCCTAAGTTCCTTCACACACCCCAGTTTCTGCGCCCGAAAATTGTGCGTCCCCACAGTCAGTTGAGGTGGCTGGTCCCCCTCAGCTACCAAGCACACTAGATCCTTCAACGAATCAAAGTTAACGGCTCGACGGTTCGCATGGTTAAACGTGATACCCTTTGCCTTCACGATATATTTCAAATCAACCCCTACCCAACACCTCCGTCCAAAAGAGTGCAGTAGACCCCAAAGTTTGATGCGGGCGTAGGCCATTGTGAAGCTGGCTACAGGTATGTTTGTAACCCGTGAGGTATCTGTGGCCAGTTCGGTGATGTTGTACTTTATTATGTAAGTATTACCTACATTCACGGTCTCCATACCCTCTTTATCGGGGGCATTGGCATAATCCCAGACTTCACTAAAACTTGGTGCCATATGGACGTTCCCTTTTCCGGTATTCTGTGCAAATTTCCCCCAAAGACTGTTTAGGCACAACTTTGCACTAAAGCGCTTGCCAGGATTCTTAACAATTTGGGATCGGTCAAGCTGTATAGCTTCATGGGCACGGTAACGCTGAATATAAGCCGTTTTTTCATCTTAGGTATCAACCCCTCGCGGATATCCTGATGCTTCTACTTTATCCTTCAAAAAGGCGTTTATATATGGGGTGAAAAGGTTGGGTAGCTTCTGAAACCTCCACATTTCATGTATCTTCAATATTCTATATCCATGGCGAACGGCTAGGTCCAGTTCAGGGCTTGTATATACACCGCTGATCTTACGCTGGTGGGTTGTATGGTTACAATCACCGTTGTTCTCCTCTGCACACTTCACGCACGGGAGAAACATGACGCTTTTGCTCAATAACGACGGGTAAGATCGGCATCCATAAATCGCGAGGGGGAGCACGTCTACGAAAGAGAGTCCAAAGTAGCGCTCATTCAAGTTAGCTGAAAACTCCTCGATGGTTGTTATGGTGGGACCCATCATTTTTTCAGGCGCACCTACGGGGTACGGATTGTTCTTCATCACGTAGGAATATAAAGAGCAGAAGTCGTAGTAGTGGAGTTTCACGCCCTTCGTAGGCGGAAAGTATAGCTTCAATGGTTTTGTGCGCCCTCCAAACAAGCTGTCACCGCATTTGAGGGGTTCCAATACCATTGAACGTTTGATGGCCCTTATTTCTTCACGGTACTGGGCATCTGTTTCCATCCGTGCATCATACTCATGCTCCCACACGATTTTGTGAGTGAACTGGGAGCCTATAAGTTGATCACGGTTACGGGTCTATGCGAGGCTGTCGGCGGGGGATCTTCCATATAGGTCCCCCTTGACGGCATATTCAGCGCGCGGGCATCCATGCCACCAGCAGCCGTTAAAACAATACACAGTCTTCTCACCAGTCGCTGGATCCTCACTTAGCCCGTCAACCCAAAAAACACAACATTGACCTTAACGGGTACTTCACCCGTGTTGCAGGCATGTTTTATATATACCCCGGTATGTTGCTGAGGGTGTATGAGCCAGTAAATAGCCTTGTGCCCATAACAGCGGGGGTTGTTTCTGTGAATGATTGCTGAGGTGTCTTTAGGAAGAAGTTATTCTTGAACACCGTAAAACAAAATGAGGCGATCGTGGTCGCGACTTGCAGCGGATCGCATTTGAAACGGGTTATGTACATCCTTCTAAAGGCTTGAAAGCATACTCTAAGTACACGTACGTCATTCACGCAATAACGTTCACATTCATCGGCTATATTGTATGGACAAGCTTCATTAAAACTGTTCTAGTAGCGGTCAAAATCTTCACGCTCACTATCACTCATGTTGGTGTAGTTAAAGTAATGTTTGGGTGGAGGTAGTCCTACGTAATTCAAAGTTTCGTTAGTGAGGAATGTGTAAGGGAAATACCCTTTTGAAACTTCAGTGGCTACGCCCATGACCTTGGGCAGCTTTGCTAATTTACAAGGTGTGAACAGCAGGGTGTCTTTAAACTGAACATTACCTCTTATCTGCATCTGTATTAGTTTGTTGCCTCTTTTCAAGGGATCACCTGTAAATATCGCAGATGACTCGTGTTCGAGCAGTTCTTTATAAAGGAACTGTGTCAAATTTCGCCCCGTTATGGGCAAGAATATACACAGTCATTGTTTTTAACTTCTCCGTTAATTTGACAATATAGGATATAAAGAGTTTCACAGGGCTGCCGTGTGCATTCGTTTTAAAAACGTTTATCCTTTTTCCACATTTGTGGTACTCATCACACTCGATCTCCATGCACTCATCACAGATAGTCTGACTTACGAGTAAATGTGGAATAACCTCTTTGGTTTTAGCGTTCATGTAATTTCTATATCGTAGTACACGGTTATAAAAGGGCTAATTTAGGCTTAGTATCTTTCATATAACATACATGCTTTCCTCCATCCGCATTATATTTTTCATGACATGTAGAACAGTGAATTTCGTCGCATTTATGTTTGAAATTCCCCCAATTATTCATCATGTGAAACATGCCGCACTTACAAATCCTCATTTTCTTGCAAGTGCCATTTGATTTATGGAGTTCAAAGCAATTATTATTGAAAAATGTACGTCTACACACATTACATTCCCTCTTCTCGGTTTCACCTACACGGCTTTCACATTTGGGGCTTTTACACTGCTCACATACCAAGTAGGAATCATGATAACATCAAATCTGAAAATACGCGGTTTAAGATAAAAATATGGCTTCATCTTCAAATATCTTGTTTATTAGTTTAAACCTTACCACAGCTAAAAGATTTACTTTATTTTCAAATATTGTACAAAAATAATGCAGCCTCTTCAACATTTAATAATGATGTCAGTAGAGTCGGGGTATATAAAGCGCACCAATTTCTTCCATGTTCATTCTGATACTAACTACGAAGCTGAGCATTACCTGTAAATTGTAGCAGTAAATTACAGTAAAGAAAGTCTTTATCTTCTCCTTCGAACAGTGCTCTCTTCAGAAAACTTAGTCATTAAAATCTCCCGATACGTTACAAGAAGAATCGGGGAGAAACTTCAAAGAATTTAATAAGCCTCTCAGAATCCTCCGAGCCACTAAAGAAGAACTCGGAGAGTAGTATAGAAGAAACTACTGCAAGTATCAGATCCGTTGCTGCCTCACAACCAGAACCCCCATCGACTTCGAACCAACCCAGGGGCATAGACGGAGGGGTTAACAGTCTGGGGACCCTGCCCCAGGATTAGAAAACTAGCACCCCAAGCACATAGAAGAAGAGGATTTTAACAAACTGGCGACCCTTTAACGATTTTAACAATTGACAACTTCTGAATCCAGGATTCTTCCAGTCTCCCAGACCCTGGAACTAGAACCAACAACCAGTTGACCGGCATGTCACGACTTCTAGTTCGTTCCATTCACCCTTGAACTGGTGTGTCACGACTCCAAGTTCTCCACGCCGAGTTTTCATCCAAGAACAAGTGGCCAGCAAGACACGTCTTCAGGACACGTCTCCAAGGATTTCGCCGTAGAAATTTTGTTAAGTACAGGTTTTTTTAAGTAATTTGTAAACTTTTGAAAAGTCAGTATTATTAACAGTTAACTAGTATTAAGTCAGAATTTACAAGAAACAGTGAACATTTCAGACCTCAGTGATACACTTTTTTTATTGAAACAGTTATTTTCACAGAAGTTAATTTTCGCAGAAGTTAATTTTCGCATAAGTTAATTGTCGCAGAAGTTAATTGTCACAGAAGTTAATTGTCACAGAGGTTAATTGTCACAGAAGTTAAACGTCACAGAGTTATTTTCAGTTATTTCACTATTATAGTTTGTATAGAATAATTTTATTTTATGTACCAAACATAATATTACTGTACCTTCGCGTACATTCGAGTGAATTGTGTTTACATTTCGTATTTTTGTTTACAATTTTTTTCAAATTATTAAATTGAATTGACTTGCAAATTAAGAAAGAGAGAGTTTATTGAGAGCTTATAGAATTATAGAGATACTTGAAGCAGTTTCAAGTTCCAGTTTCTGTTTCAGTTGGTTGCATCCAAAAGGAACAACCAAACCCCAGAGATTTATAGATACTTGAAGTAGTTTCATGTCAGTTTTAGTTGCATATAAGTTGCAAATCAGTTTTCAGACAGTTTCAGTTGGTTGCTTCCAAGAGGGACAACCAAACCCAGAGAATAATAAACTCCACTTGATAGAGTTGAAGTGCAGTCAATTTCAGACAGTTTCAGTTTCAAGATACTTGATAGAGTTCAAGTCACACAGTTTCAGTTTCAAGATACTTGATAGAGTTCAAGTCAGAAGTTTCTGTTTGAAGTTGCAAGTCAGATTCAAGTTGCTAGTCAGTTCCAAGTTAGTCAGTTCCAAGCTAGTCAGTTCCAAGTCAGTCAGTTCCAAGTCAGTCAGTTTCAAGTCAGTCAGTTCCAAGTCAGTCAGTTCCAAGTTAGTCAGTGCCAAGTTAATCAGTTCCAAGTTAATCAGTTCCAAGTTAATCAGTTCCAGGTTAATCAGTTTCAGTCAGTTTTGAAGTTAGTTTCAAGTCCCAAGTCAGTTTCAAGTCAGTCAGTTTCAAGTCAGTCAGTTCCAAGTTAGTTCCAAGTTAGTCAGTTCCAAGTTAGTCAGTTCCAAGTTAATCAGTTCCAAGTTAATCAGATTCAAGTTAATCAGTTTCAGTCAGTTTTGAAGTTAGTTTCAAGTCTCAGTTTTAAGTCCCAAGTTAGTTTTCAAGTCCCAAGTCATTTCAATGCAGTCAATTGAATTCAACTTTTTTTTGTTGTTTAAGAGAATTTAATTCAACCTTTCTTTTTGTTGTAAAAGAAAATCAAATTCAACCTGAATTGACCGGTTTGTGTCATTAGTTCAACCTTCTTTTTTTTTTTTGTAAGAAGGAAACTGACCGATTTGTCTCCGTTTTGCATGACCAAAACCGTTTTTACAAATGTTTATAATGATTTTGATAATTATTGTAATGTATATGTAATGATAATAGTTGTGTAATAATTAATCAATCACGTCCCAATGACTTCCTTTTTAAATTACTATGGGGAGGAACATGCCGTCCCTCCGTTTGTTTGAACTCCTATAATTTTTGTTCTAAGCAGTGCGACAATGAATCTTTTTCTAAAGAGCCAAGTGCTCACGAAAAGACGTATTGTCAATTTCAGACATATCTCCCCGCTTAGTCACTCAATTCCCCCGAATGTAGTACTCCAAACTTTGTTTTTTATTTTAAAACCACAACCCCAGTTGAACCGTGTCAACCAGAGAAATGGTTCAACCATGGTTAATTCTTCTTTGGCTCCAGTCAAACCACAGTTTAACCAAAGTTGTTGTTTTTATTTTTTTAAGAGTATGAACCCTATAACCTCATGTTAGTTCATTATAGTTTATAATTGATTTCGATTTTCAATTTTTATATTTTTTATTTTTTTATTCGATTAATATTAAGTAATTGTCGTCAAATTATTATATAACTTTGTTAATTCATAAATCTCCCGAATCCTTACACACACACACACACACACATGTATGCACACTATGTATACTATATATACACAAACCTTATACTAAAATCATTGGATATCACAATAAACTATTTCATTGCGTGTAAGTGTTAATTATGCTATTTAATGTTAATCATTTTTGCTTACTATATATAAATTTTTTCTCATGTATTTATTAAGTTATTTTAACCAAAGCTAATCTGTTCCTTAAAGTATATATATATATACAGATATAATCCTAAACCACTAATGATCTAGTTTTTCTCATGTATTTATTAAGTTATTTTAACCAAAGTTAATCTGTTCCTTAAAGTATATATATATATATATATATATATATATATATATATATATATAATCCTAAACCACTAATGATCTAGTTCTTCACGGGATGAACTAACTCTCATAATTCACATACTCAATACTAATGTTCTACGTACACGTATATATACGTATGCGCATTTACGTATAACTTCGACGATAAATCCCTTTTCCTCATTTGGACATATCACCAACAACTACACTCTGTGTATACATCATCCACTACGTAATTCGATTTTCACCTACACTAGTCAATAAAATTAGTTTATTAACTGTACAATCATGATAACTAATTCAATAATATCATTGTTTGTCTAAAATTAACTTATTAATCATTTCATTCTGTTTGTATAAAATTAAAGTATTAATCTTTGAATTTTTGTATTTTATAATAATTCTCTAAGCAAGTGTCATGTTAAAGATTTGATTACTGTGCGTTGTACCCAATCACCCGAACTCACTCGTTCTGTATAAAATTTGCACTGTAAAGAAAAATTCGTCATCATCTAATTTGAATTCGTTAGGATGTTATTTTCTCAATTGTATTGTATTATATTATTGTATTAATATCATTTTAAAGAGGAGAGCCCTATAAAAATGAACAATGAATAATCCATACTCATTTTTACATGAGGAACCAAAGTCGCCTGATGCGAGTTTGGATAAAATTTTATTTGTTGCTTTCTATTTTGTTTCAGTGTCACAACCATGCGACCTACCATTTCTATAGTTTAGTCGTATCCATATTTCCATTTTTTGCATTTGTTAGAGAATTTATAATAACAGGATTGGAACCCGTAGTTGTACTTAGTCCTTAATACCCACTCTTTGTCTCTAATTCGTCTCCTTTAATTTCTCCCAATAATGATATCATAAAAGTAACCTAATTCCCTTCACGTTTTCCATACCTTGAATACTGAATCATGTATTTAGTATGTGGATATCTTTCGTATTCAATGTTTGGTAAATTCATTAACATAATAATAAAAACCTTTACACTCTATACATCATTATGTAAATGTTGTTCATTCATACATCCATGTCCCTTCTTGACCTTTATCTTTTGTTAATTTTATTAATTATATATTCATTCAGCTACCTATTGTCAACCTATTTTGTTACTACCAATATGTGTACAATAGTTTAGGCATTCGTACGTGTCCACTGAGGGAAGTACATAATTAACTTACATGTAAGTACGTTCACATGTATTCTTTTTACTCTTTCTTTTAAGTGCGTTCACCTCTTGTAATGAACTCGAAAATGCTTATGCAAGTGTACGCAATTTGATGATCACAGCATAAATTGAACATCTGAAAACGAAAAATCTCTTCTCGCTCTAATTCCAATTTATAACACATTAGCATGCGTTATGTTAAATCATGTGTGTCATGTATATATAAATATATACCGTATGTGCCCATGTACTCTGTGTTGTACTAATAACCATATATAAATATAAAAACACTGTAGGAATTGTGAGTGACTAATGTACTTAATAATGTAATTGATGTATCGTACTTTAAAATGAAACTGTAATTAATGATAATAATTTAAATAATTAATATATTTTAATAACGATAATTAACGATAATAAGCGAATGTAAATTAATCCGTAATTGTAATCATAATTGTAATAAACCAAAATTACACCGTACTCAGTGATGTACTTAGAGTGTACTAAATGTCCGACACGACAATATGTCGCCATTTAGGAATGTACACTCGGCGATATTATTATTTTTCCGTTGGGATAAATTTTGATGTGCTTTCTACTTTGCCAAATAATTGATGACTTGCTTTTTTTTTTTTAAATTTCTTAATCATTTTTACATTTAGCTTAATAATGAATTCAGGGAAACTTTTTGCAATGTTCATATTTTGTATACACTCTCTCTTTGTTATAAAAGATGAAGTCATGTCTTGCCTAAGCATTTAATTGTAAATCTTAAACCTTTAATTTTTACTCATGTGCATATTTTAGTGTAAAGATGCATAGTTCAAATTCGCTTTTTGTTAACTTGGCAGATCATGATAACATCAAATCTGAAAATACGCAGTTTAAGATAAAAATATGGCTTCATCCTCAAATATCTTGTTTATTCGTTTAAATCTTACCACAGCTAAAAGATTTACTTTATTTTCAAATATTGTGCATGTTCATTCTGATACAAACTACGAGGCTGAGCATTACCTGTAACATTGTAGCAGTAAATTAAAGTAAAGAAAAAGTCTTTATCTTCTCCTTCGAGCCGTGCTCTCTTCAGAAAACTTAGTCATTAAAATCTCCCGATACGTTACAAGAAGAATCGGGGAGAAACCTCAAAGAATTTAATAAGCCTCTCAGAATCCTCCGAGACACTAAAGAAGAACTCGGAGAGTAGTAGAGAAGAAACTACTGCAAGTAACAGATCCGTTGCTTCCTCCCAACCAGAACCCCCGTCGAATTCGAACCAACCCTGGGCCATAGACGAAGGGGTTAACATACGTATTTATATATAAATAAATATATATATCTATATATATATATATATATATATATATATATACTCAATTCGACAAGGGAAAAGAAAAATGATTCCAAGTCCTTTCGTGTATTCAGAAGTACACCTCGTCAGGGAATGACGAGGAGTACTTCTGAATACACGAAAGGCCTTTGAATCATTTTTATTTTTCCTTGTGAGTTTGCATCATTCATTCATTTCACGTGTTTAATTGTGAAATTCATCTCATATATATATATATATATATTATAAATGAATAATGAAAAATTCCTATATTCATGTATTTTAATATTCATATAATTTTTATATTCATATATATTTATATTCATATAATACTTAAATTTATGTGAATGTACGTTCTTATATTCATTTTTACATAGAGTCCAAATTCGCATAACGCTGACAAAGTTCGGATAAAATTTTTCATTCGTTTTCTATTTCATTTCTGCTGAATAATTGGTGAATTATTTCGTTTTAAATTACTTAATAGTTTTTTAGATTTACCTTAATAATGTAATCTTGTTAAATTCTACAATGTTCATTTTCTGTATACATTCTCTCTTCGTTGTAAAAGCTGAAGTCTTGTCTTGCTTAACGTTTAATTTTAAATCTTAAGGAATTAATTTTTGCACATATGCATGTTTAATTGTAATTTATAATAAAGTGCATATTTCAACTTCCATTTTAAGTTAACTCGGCAGATCATGATAACATCAGATCTGTCAAAATGCGGTTTAAAATAAAAATATGGCTTCATCTTCAAATATCTTCCTTATCAGTCTAGACATTGCTACAGCTAAAATATTTACCTTATCTTTAAATATTTTGCAAAATAAATAATAATTAAATAATAATAATGTCATTAAAAATTCAATATATAAACCCCTAAAATTTCTCCAATGTTCATTCTGATTGTCTGATCTGACAGTAAACTAGAGTAAGAGAATATCTTTGTCTTTTCCTTCGAGCCCTATTTTCTTCAGAGAACTTAGGGTTAAAATAGTGAAAAATAACTTCCCGATACGCTACAAGAAGAATCGGGGGAACCTTCAGAGAATTTAGTAAGCCTCACAGAATCCTCCGATCCACTACAAGAAGAAATCGGAGAGTAGTATAAGAGACACTACTGCGATTCCCTATACGGTACCAGCTACTCTAAACTAACAAATCCGTTGCTGCTACCTAACCAGAACCCCCGTCAACTTCGAACCGGCCAAGTCCATAGACGGAGGGGTTAACATATATATATATATATATATATATATATATATATATAGTGTATATATATATATATATATATATATATATATATATATATATATATATATATATATATATATAAAATATACATATATATATATATACAGTACTCTGCAAAATATGCGACCACTGTCAATCTGATAACTATTAGATAATCTGTCGTATGAAAATTGGTTTTGATACTAAAATACACACTAACTAGAAACTCTGGTTCATATTAACGTATAACTAAGTTATTACTTAAGTGTATAAAGTTGTATAGTTGGATGACCCTCTAGTCTGCATAAACTGGACTTGAGGGTTGATTTAATATATTACTTTAACGCATGTGTTTAAAGATCTAGCGAACTATTGATGATGGATCTGCAGTAAATGCTCCTAAGCTATTGTTATATCAGTATTTACAATTAAAAGTTTTGACATATTCACTTAAATTCTGACAAACCAATTTATCCATAACGTTACTCATTATAATCCTAATTCAGTTTTTTTTTTTACAGGCTTAAGAAATGACGAAAAGTACAATTTCTGATGAGATTAGATATAAAATAATACATTTGCATGGTGAGGGACTGAGTCAAAGAAAAATAAGTGAATCTACTGGTGTTTCCAAAAGTGGTGTAAAAACAATCTTGGCTCGTCAGAGATCAAATGGGACCCCCAGTTGATCGTCCTAGATTAGAGAGGCCTTCTAAGCTTTCTCCATGTGATCTACAATATCTAAAGATTACTTCCCTTCGAGTCAGACGCAAATCCAGCACTTCACTTGCAGCAGATCTCGAAAAAACAACAGGTTTTTCAGTTGATCCCTCTACTGTACGAAAGAAGCTTAACTCAGTAGGTCTCAGATGTCCAATAGTTGTGTTCCAAAGCATATTTTCTTCTCTTCTCTTTATTCCCATTCCTTAAAAGTGGCTTTTTTGCTGCAACACGTCCTTTAAGACCTACTGAGTTAAGCTTTCTTCGTACAGTAGAGGGATCAACTGAGACACTTGTTGGTTTTTCGACATCTGCTGCAAGTGAATGCTGGATTTGCGTCTGTCTCGAAGGGAAGTAATCTTTATACATATATTGTAGATCAGATAGAGAAAGCTTAGAAGGCCTCTCTAATCTAGGATGATCAACTGTGGGTCCCATTTGATCCCTGACGAGCAAAGATTGTTTTTACACCACGTTTGGAAACACCTGTAGATTCACTTATTTTTCTTTGACTCATTTCCTCACCATGCATATGTATTATTTTATATCAAATCTCATCAGAAATTGTACTTTTCGTCATTTCTTAAGCCTGTGAAAGAAAAAAAAACAGCATTTATTAGGATTATAATGAGAAACGTTTTGGAGAAATTTGTTTGTCAGAATTTAAGTGAATATGTCAATACTTTTAATTGTAAATACTGATATAACAATAGCTTAGGAGCATTTACTGCAGAACCATCATAGTTCGCGAGATCTTTGAACACATGCGTTATAAGTAATACGGAGCTCCAATAAACCTTAGCCCCCCCGCCCATGGCCTAAACCGTTAGAGGTACAGTAAAACTAAACATACCTTACAAAAGAGAATTTAATCCTGCATTTAATGAGAAACAATGAAAACTTGGTGTTCCTGCCATTGGCTTCCAAGACAGCCTGAATTCGCTTTGGGTAGCTTGCCAAAAGTGACGTGAATAGATCTTGATCGTTACGCAAATTTGCTAAAAAAAGTTTCAATGTGTTGCGTCATTGTATCCTTCGAAAATCGATTTGCTGCAGGTTCTTGAAACAAAAGACATTCAACCTTGTCCTTTATAACTGATCCAATGTGTTCACAGACGTTCAGGTCAGGAGAATTTATTGGCCATTCTTCATTTCCAAAGAAATCGATCTCATGGTTCCGCAACAACTGTTGAGTGGCTAATGCCTTAAAGCAGGGGGCCTTATCGTGCAGAAGTGTGACCTGATCGACATCCATAACGTTGTTTGGGTTTCTTAGGAAAGGAATGACATGCTGGGATAGAATAATATCACGAAAATACTGTCCATCCCAACTCTGACCATTTGGCTTCAGCACCCACATGAGCTTCTTTGCAGTGAACAAAACAAACACACCAACACAGTCTGGACTTTTTAATAATTCGCGATAATGTTCATTGTCATCGATTTCATCTGGTGTTGTGGCCCACACTCGATCATTTTGGTAGTTAGGCCGACGTGTTACGTAAACAAAAAATTCATCGGAGACAGCTAAATGCATGAAATCATCCACATCCCAATCTTCAAGATAATGGGCAAACCACATTCTGTCATTGATGTTAAGTTGAGTTTTCCTTGGCTTTGGAAGTTCATGCCAAGGCTTTAAACTTTGCTTATGACGCTACAGTCGAACGATCTCACCACTAACGATCTTTCCTCTCAACACTTCGATCTCTCTAGAAAGTTTAGCACAGCTGTTTTTCCGCTTACGCGTACCGCTTTCAATGATGTCCTTTGTTTCCTGAGAGAATGGCAAATTTGGGCGCCCAGATTTGGTTGTATCCATTTCACATTCATCCAAAGTTTTATTCCAATTTCTTTTGACGAAGTCCTCACTTCTTCGCAACTTTTTGGCAACCCATGAACGTGTTATAAAGGTGGATCCAGCATCACGAGCTTCGCAAAATGTTATTGCTCGTATGCGATCTATCAAACGTTGCCTCTCCGAATCACCAATTAATTGAGAAGCCATTATATTATCACTTTATCAGCTAGAGTAATTTTAATACCTGCAATAAATAAAGAATTTTATATATTTTTATAATCACTAAAAACTCATTCGTCAGCCAAACTCTGGACTCATTCGTCAGCCAGACTCTGTACTGAACGGACGCATTTTCTGAGATCTCTGATTTTGTATCTACTTTTATATATTGCTGAGAATTTTACTTTTGGATAGTTTTGAATTTTATATACTTGCGTTTAAATTTACGTTGTTATAGTTAAGTAATTGAATATTAGTGGTTTTTAGCGATTTAGAAGTTTTCATAGCGTGCCGGCTTAATTTAACTTATACCTGTGACGGCTTAAACTAATTTTTAACTGCGCGATGCCGTCGCAGAAAGCGTCGTGTGTTAGGTGTAGGGTAAACCGGTGGTATTCGGAATTTAAGGATTATAACGGCGGTCCAATGGCGATTACCGATAGATCAGTTTGTTTCTTTTGCGAGTTCATGGAGGAATTAGTTGACATAAAACGCAGTATACGTGAGGTAGCGGAAAGACTTGCAACGCTTGATGAGGGCAGGGGTAGGGCTACGGTTGACGTAGGCCAAACCAATACTAACGTTGAAGACGTTAGTAATTTGAAGGGTGAGGTGCGTAACCTAGTTTCTAGTTTAGGTAGCTTGTCGGGAAGGTTAGATAGAGTTGAGGAAGAGGTTAAGGTTAGTCCGAGAGTAGTAGATAGCGAGGGATTTAGAGAGGTTAAGGGTGGAGCTAGGCCGCGTACGTTAGGTGATAGGAATCCCCCCCTATCGAGGTTTCGAACCCTTTCGCCCATTTGGAAAGGGACGTGAATGAGGGGGAACCTATTTTAATCGGGGACTCTTTAGTGCGCCATATGGACAAAGTTCGTTGAACGGCATCCAACCAAGAGGAGGAGGGTCTGTCTCCCAGGGGCCAGGGTTGACAGAGTTAGAGACGAAGTGGATAGGATCGACGTTGCCTCCCGTCACTCAATGTTGACGACGATGGTAGGAGGCAACGACTCGTATAGGCCCGATACGAGAGTGCCTGACCTTTTGGAGAGATATAGGGGGTTAATTAGGTCCCTGAAGGCTAGGTCAGATTGGTCTTTAGTTCTAGGTATTACCCCTAGGCACGGGTTGGGTCTTAGAATTACGTCAAAAACAATATTTTTGAATAACAAATTAGAAGAGATTTGTGCTGAGGAAAATATGCCCTTCGTAAAGCTGTAGTCCGAATTCAGTGATCCTAGCCTTTTTATAAAAGATGGGGTGCATTTTAATGAAATAGGTAATGCTAGGCTAGGTAGGTTAATAGACGAAAACGTGCGAAAGCTGTATACAGTAGGTCGAAGCCTTCTTTAAACGTTGTGGGTCCGGGGAACGCGGGCCCAACGTGATAAATAGTTTAAAACGGGGGCCCGTGGTAAAAAATAACTTAAACGTCTTTTATTGTAACGCGCGTAGTATTAGAAATAAATTAAATGAATTTAAGGCGATAATTTATTCCGGCAACTATGATATAGTTGCTATCACTGAAACTTGGTTGAATACCGTGACTCGGGACTTGTTGGGGGAACTTGATATACTGGGTTTTAAACTCTTTACTAATGATAGGTTACATAGGTTTGGCGGAGGCGTTTTGCTGTACATTCGTAATTCCCTTAGGGTTATCGAGGTTAAGTTAGATTTTCTGGCAGCAATTAATGCGATATGTGTTGAAGTTAGGGCGCGTAGTATTAGTTTTAATTTTGTTGTTGTTTATAGACCTCCCGTTCAACCCCTCGATACAGATGCTAGATTTTATTAACTTCTTGGTAATTTTATTGACAATCGGAATAGTATAATTGTCGGAGACTTTAACTGCCCTAATGTTAATTACGAGAATTTTACTGGTAATGAGGAGGGTTTGAGATTGGTTGAGTTTATGGACGATAACTTTTTACGACAGATAGTTACCGAACCACGCGGGGTGACAATATTTTAGATTTGGTGATGACGAACGGCGAGAATATAGTCGAAGGTTTAGAAGTAGGCGAGAGTTTAGGGTGTAGTGATCATCAAATTCTTAGGTTTAAGTTATTGATAGAAAACACTCAGGAGTGTAACGTAATAGAAGTCCCTGATTTTCGTAGGGCTAATTTTGATAGTTTTGCTGATAGGATGAGAGTAGTGGACTGGGATAACTTATTTATGGGCAATGACACAAATTTGCGTTGGGTGGCGTTTAAAGAAAGTTTTAGGAATATTGAAAGGGAGTTTCAGTAAGCGCAATGGCACGGCAGCTAACTTTAATAGATATATCGAGCTTAGACGTCAGGTTAAAAGATCAGTTAGGAATGCCAAGCGTAATTTAGAGATATTTATCGCTGCGGATAGTAAACATAATCCAAAAAAGTTTTTTGAATACGTTAATAATCGTAAGCCGGTAAAAGATAACATAGGCCATCTAGTGGATGTTAATGGCGCTTTGACTTCTGACGCTCAGGCGATGGCGGGTATTTTCAATAACTTTTTTGCGACAGTTTTTACCGAAGAAGACGTAAATAATGTCCCCGACGTGGACGATATCGTTCCATTTAGTAGCGAGACTATTTTGGATGAAATAACTGTTTACGAAGCAGATTGCGCATTATATCGATAGGCTAAAAGTTAGCAAGGCTCCAGGCCATGACGCTTTTTATCCCAGACATTTGAAAGAGTTGAAAGAAGTTATCGTAGGCCCCTTAACGAAGATTTTTAATCAGTCACTCGAAACGGGGATTATTCCTGAAGATTTCAAATTAGCTAACGTCACGCCTATTTTTAAAAAAAGGCGACCGCGCAGTAGCTAGCAATTATAGGCCCATTAGCTTAACGTCAATTGTCGGTAAACTTTTGGAATCCGTAGTTAGGGATCGTATCATCGATCATTTAGAAAGTAGAGATTTGATTAATAGTAGTCAGCATGGGTTTCGACGCCATCGGTCTTGTTTAACTAATTTGTTAGAATTTTATAACGAAATAGTGCGCGAATACGATAGGCATAGAGCAGCTGACGTTATTTATTTAGGTTTTAAAAAGGCGTTCGATACAGTTCCGCATAGGAGACTAATTGCGAAGGTTAAAGCGCACGGTATAAGCGGTCAGGTAGCTAACTAGTTAGAAGAATGGCTTCGTGCTAGGAGGCAGAGGGTCGTAGTTAATGGTAGTGAATCGGGGTGGTTAGATGTAGGTAGCGGTGTCCCACAGGGTTCAGTGTTAGGCCCATTGCTATTCGTAATTTACATTAACGACATAGATGTAGGATTGACTAGTAACGTGTCAAAATTCGCGGACGATACTAAAATAGGCGGTAAGGTTGTTAACGAGGACGATAGAAATAGGATCCAAGACGATGTAAATAGGATTATGGAGTGGACAGATAAGTGGCAGATGCAAATTAACGTAGACAAATGTAAAGTTTTGCATATAGGTTCTCGCAACAATAATTACACGTACACGATGGATGATAGGGAGTTAGCGAGCGTTGACGAGGAAGTAGATTTAGGCGTACGCGTATCTAAGGATTTAAAGATTAGGAACCAGTGCCTGGAGTCTTGCGCAAAAGCTAATAGGATGTTAGGCTTCATAGCGCGTAATTTCGAATTTAAATCGAAGGATATTATATTGCCCCTTTACAAGTCCCTAGTCAGGCCTCATTTAGAATATGCAGTTCAGTTTTGCTGCCCGTACTTGCGTGAGGATATTGATAGGTTAGAAAGGGTTTAGCGTCGTGCCACGAAACTAATTCCGTCATTGTGCAACAAGCCTTATGAAGATAGTATTAAAGAGTTAGACCTGTATTCACTCGAAACTAGGAGATTAAGAGGGGAGCTTATTGAAGTTTTCAAAATCGTTAATAACATTGATAACGTAAATTTTGACAAATTGTTCACTTTCGATAATAGTAATACTCGCAATAACGGATTTAAGTTGCGTGGCAGACGTTTCATTACTAGTATCGCTAAAAACTTCTTTACGTTTAAAGTAATTGATAAATGGAATAATCTTCCCGCGTCAGTCGTTCATTCTACCAGCGTTAATATGTTTAAGAACCGTCTTTACAGACATTTTAAAAGTATTAACGTTGTTTAATATAAAAAAACAAAGTTAGCAACAGGAGCTCTGGTGGTGGTGCTCGAGGATGAGTCTGTTGACAATGAATGCCAGCTTGTGACATGCCAGCGTGTGATGCCAGCAATAAAATTATAAAAAAAAATAAAAAAATTAGACTAACACGAACGTAGATGTAGCTCGTAGCGTAAACTAACCCACTTTTTGTTTAACTTTACCTACTTTTTTTTTTTTTTTTTTTAACCTCTTTACTTTGCATGTCTGTAACTCTTTTCTTGCATGTTTGTAGTTTGCATGGTATGATAGTGAGTTAAGACTGTGTTTGCATGGTTTGTAAGCGTTCTTATTTTACTTCTTTTCATCTTTCACCCCTCTCCTATTTTCTCCGACTATTTTTCTGACTTGTCGGCAGTGGCCGGCGGATGATGATGGTGAGTCTTTTTTCTCTTTTTCTGAATGAAAGTTAACCCACGAATGATAGGTGTTGCTCCTTACTTAACCCCTTATTCTCTTCTCTTCTCTTAACCCCCTACTCTTTCCTTTCTCTCGGGCTAATCTTAGAGTGGATCTTAGGGTCTTTGTTAGCCTTAGCTTCTGTAGAAATGGGGGGGGGGGCTAAAGTTTTTTGGAAACCCTTATAATAAATCAACCTTTAAGTCCAATTTATGCAGACTAGAGGGTCATCCAACTAATACAATTTTATACACTTAAGTAATAACTTAGTTATAAATGCAAAAAACTTCTTTTTTTCTACGTGAAGGTCAAAATATGAAAATAAAACCCCACTCAAATAGACAGAGTTCATTTCCACAATAAACTCTGTCTATTACCAATTTTCATACGACAGATTATCTAATAGTTATCAGATTGACAGTGGTCTCATAGTATATAATATATATATATATATATATATATATATATATATACACAAAGAAATTACAAAGCAACGCGTGATTTTTTAATAAGCAAAGAACCACAGGGAAAAGGAAACACGAAGTCCGAGCGCTTTCGTGATATATTCACATTTTCAGGGACATCATCTTGTCCCTGAAGATGTGAACATATCACGAAAGCGTTCGAACTTCGTGTTTCCTTTTCTTTTTCCCTGTGGTTCTTTGCGTATATATATATATATATATATATATATGATGAATAAAACCACGAAGGAAAGGAAACACAAAAATGGTGCTCAAGCGCTTTCGTCTAATGACATCCTCAGGAACACTGAAGTACATAAAAGGGTTACAGCCTATATATAGGTTACAGAAAGAAAAAAAAATTAACCTATATATAGGCTGTAACCCTTTTATGTACTTCAGTGTTCCTGAGGATGTCATTAGACGAAAGCGCTTGAGCACCATTTTTGTTTCCTTTCCTTCGTGGTTTTATTCATCATAAATATTTTTTACGTGTTACTTTCGTGAAATAATTTTCCTATATATATATATATAATATATATATATTATATATATAATATATATATATATATATATGATGAATATATATGATGAATATATATATCAACGTAAAGAACGACGCTTGTATAGGAAATATTCCGCGCAAGATGAGAGAGAGAGAACGAAACAAATTAAAAAATGAGGTAACCACCCGGGAATGGAACCCGGGATCTTCCGATTGCCGGTCAGATATGATAACCATTACACCATGGGCCTCACTCATTCAAATGCCGTAATTCTTCTACATAACGCGCAGAAACCAATGCCCCAAGGGGGCACCTCCCGCATGCCGTAACATTATATACATTTAACTGCAAACACACAGTATAATTAACGTAAAGAACGACGCTTGTATAGGAAATATTCCGCGCAAGATGAGAGAGAGAGAACGAAACAAATGAAAAAATGAGGTAACCACCCGGGAATCGAACCCGGGATCTTCCGATTGCCGGTCAGATATGATAACCATTACACCATGGGCCTCACTCATTCAAATGCCGTAATTCTTCTACATACGCGCAGAAACCAATGCCCCAAGGGGGCACCTCCCGCATGCCGTAACATTATATACATTAACTGCAAACACGCAGTATAATTAACGTAAAGAACGACGCTTGTATAGGAAATATTCCGCGCAAGATGAGAGAGAACGAAACAAATGAAATACAAGCGTCGTTCTTTACGTTAATTATACTGCGTGTTTGCAGTTAAATGTGTATATATATATATATATATGTTACACTTCAAGCCACTCCGGAGAGTATAATAGATTAATAAGTATAACAGATAGTACTCTAGATGATGATGATGATCTGAAGATGTCGTCTCGATGTCTGACTTCTTCAAGTGTATTAAAATAGAGTGAAAATTATGGGTTCATCGAGGACAATAAAACACGTTGGTAGAAATTTTACTTTACTTGAATTTAGCGTGCACGTATGTTGAAATCAATTTAAACAAGAGTTTAGTCATTTTTGTATCGACTCTATGTTAATAAGTTCCTTACCTCTAACTTTTTGTGCGAAGTTCCTCAGAGTCGATGGACCCGGACTTCTCTACCGCCGCCTGTCCAATCACAAGACCCTTCAATTCAATCGTAGTCCTATACGGATTAGCTTCCCTTCCTTAATCCGGAGACCCTGAAAATAACCGTAACTCGCCCGAATCTGCCTTAAGGGCGCTGAGCCCCCTCTTATATATTAGAAGGAGCGGAATTCCTCCCGCGCCACCCGCCTAGCGTTGATGTCACTAGCGTGTGACTTCTCTTTGTAAGGAAGTCCAGAGTAAACTTCGGAGGGGGGTTATTACTGGAATGGGAGTTCCATTATTGGAATCTATATCCATTTTGTCACTAAGGCGAGTCTTTCATTTATTTCGTTTTTAGGGTGTAACTCGGAGAACTAAGGAGGTCCTCCCTTCTTAGGAACATATCTATGCCCTACATCTAATAAGAATATGTAAAGTACATCTAATAAAAATATGTAACATATAACAATTGTATGGGATTAATTAAACCCTTTGTACTAATGGGGCGTCGTTAGACTTAAGGGGAATAATAATAAGTTCTCTGTAAACTCGAGTGAAATAATACGTGAAGGGAATGATCATAAGTTCCTTGTGAACTCGAGGGAAATAATATAACGGTCGTCCCTCCTTTAAAAAAAAAAATGTTCGGATTGAAAAGTCTTGCTCTGAGATTACAATTAACAGATAATTCTGCAGTACATTGATGAATTTTATATTAATAACAGAAATCATTTTCGCTCATCGATGTAGACTTTTCTTAGGAGAAAACTCCAAAATTTAAACACAATCATGAACAGAATGTCACCACAATACAAATAGTTAATGCAGCTTAACGGAAAGATCCTTTTAATTAGATTTCCACGATAACTTATTGAATTCTTGTTATGAGATTAGCATAATCACCACGTCTCCTTGATTCAGGGGCATCGATTGCTCTAAAATAGTGGGGGTGGGGACACTTCGCCTTCAAACAGCTAATGAAACAATACTCTGCGTAGCTGTTGCTACAAATGCTACGTGCAATTATTAAAATGCAAATTGACTGCTAAATTCCATGATAAATGTACACTGGTGTTCATGACAATAATTTGTCCCCCCCCGCAATCGACGCCCATGCCTTGATTACGAATTTTCCAAAGGGATTCAACTTGGAAGTGTAAAGTATTGCAGAATGCATTCGTGGGGGAACTAATTTAATTATTTGATTTCTTTTATCACATTTCAAATTAATAAATCAGTTATATTTTTTGTCCCAGCACTACTATTACCACACATGTTATATTAAATGTCGCTCTCTTTTGTTCTCTTTTGTTCTCTTTTGTACTTGCATAGTTGGTGATGGTTCAGGCCAGAGTTGAATCAAAGTAATAACGAATTATACAAAAAACAGTTAAGAGAGTTGTTGGCTTCGATTTGATGACTCATGATTATTACGATGGAAAACAAAATGTCGATTCGATTACGTAAGATGATCTCTGTTTTTCACAAATCGAGGCTTGAGGGAAGCATATTATTTGCTTAGTGTATCATATTATCATACATGAAACTTCTTAATTAATCTTTTTTGTTTTATAAAAATCTTAACATGTTTATCCACTAATTTATCCTCTGAGCCTTTATATTGTATCCAATATAAAATAAAATAGAAATGGCATTTAGGGTCTATCGACTCATAGAAAATGGAATCTCAAGGTACACTATCATAAACAATACACTGTATAAAATAATAAAGCTAATAAATAGGAAGAGAGAACAGAAACTCACAGATGAAGGAGATATATATATAGTGTTCAGATCCCCTTTGCATATAAGTCAGTCGTGATCAGTCTTTCCTTGTGAACAGACGTGTTTTATCGAGTGTCCAGTGTTACCAATTGAATAAGTGATTTTCGTTCAAGTGTCTTTAAAAAAAATAGTGTTTGGTGCATTCTTAACTAAATTACTTCGTGTTACTAATCATTCATTAACGAATATATTTCATTTATTGACTTTATTCATTACTATATTACTTGATAAACCAAGGCTAGTGCCTTGTTTGTTTTCCGAATCTATTACTACACGAGGTTTCATAAGGTTGAAATTCCCTTGGTTTGCCTTTTTTTTTTTAAATCTATCAGAAACGAGGTTTCTTAAGGTTCATTTTCCCTTCCTCCGATCAGTAGAGGTGGTCACCACCGTGGGAAAAAAGGAATTAAGTCGGTCGAATAGCGGACAGATAAGTTTCATTTAATACTTTTTCTTTAACAAATCTTTCGTCGGTAGCTTAATTATATATTCATTTAGCATAAAATTGTGTTACAAGAACCTGTTTCTGCGTTTCAAGAACATTTTTGCGGGTTTTCGCAGGTGACGGCACAAAAGCACGCGGTAGACCTACGTTGTAATTTATTAATTTCCAAACGCTCGTTTTTTTTTTTTTTTTTAACTAATTAAAAGCATGGCACCCCCGTCAAGTACTTGCAGTCGCTGTGAAGGGAAATTTGCCGCTTACGCGTTTACAATGGCTAATAATAATGAACAGTTAGTTTGCAGGTGGTGCTCAAGCATGGAAGTCCTGAGGAACGAGTTAGAACGTGAGAGGGAGGCCAGGGTGAGGCTTGAAGAAAGCGTGATGCTCCTGACGGCAAAATTAGAATCCCTTGAGACTCCAGTTACGACCCCTCCTGCCTCAGTTTCTACTAATAATATAAATAGTACTAATAGCCCTCTCTCTTCCCCTAGTTCCCAACCCTTCGTTCGAGTGCGTAATGGAGCCCCATTGAGAAAACAAGACTTGTCTACCAGTAATAACAAGCAATAAGTTTTCTGTTTTAGGTTTCGAAGATGCTGATGAACCGGAAATACGACTCGTTGGCGATTCCATTGTTCGAGGGCAGCTCGAGGAATTCTGTGGGAGAAACCCTCGTCGTAGGCGCCGTTACTGCTACCCTGGTGCAAGGGTGGAGGATATAACTAATAGTGTTGACCATTTTACAGACGGTACCGCCGAGGACACAACGTATGTTATTCATGTCGGTACTAATAACGTTTTAAATTCTAGATCGGAAGAACTGCTGGCTAGGTACAGGGACTTACTAGAGCGACTAAAGGAGAAAACTAATAAGATTGGTTTAACAGGTATACTTTCTCGAATTATCCAACGTAACGATTTCTACAGCAAGGCGACCTATATTAACAATAACCTAAAGTCTCCTCGCCAACAGGAAGGAGTGCATTTTGCGAATTTTTAGAACAGTTTCTACGGCAGGAGGGACTTGTTCCACGAAGATGGACTTCATCTTAATGACGTTGGAGCTGCGCGCTTAGGAAGACTATTTCATAATACTGTCTCTTCTTTTCAGGCTGCCGTAACTCGAACGGTCCCATGTAAATTCTACAAATTTCCCCTGCGCTCGCGAAGGTGTCGCAATTACAAACAATTTGAAGGTTCTATCCTTAAATGCTCATAGCCTACGAAATAAAATAAACGAATTTTTTTCTTTAATTGCTTGTAAAGACTATGATTTAATTGCGATAAATGAATCGTGGCTTAGCACTGAAACACGTGACTTTGTAAAGGAGTATCAAATTAAAGGTTATAGACTTTTGGTTAAAAACAGAATAGGTAGGCGAGGAGGCGGTGTTATGTTGTATATCAAAGATAATATTGCGAACGTTATAGAAGTAAAGCACACAATTCCATAACCGATAGATTCGACTATAGCTGAACTTAAATTGAACGATTTCAAACTGTTGTGATACGGATACGAAGCGTTATATCGTGAACTAAAGAGAATAATCGGTAGTGAGCAGGCTTTAGTTTGAGTGACTTTAATTGCGCCAACATGAATTACGATACAATGCAGGGAGACGCGGAACGTAATCGCTTAGTTAATTTTCTCGAGGATAGCTTTCTTATTCAAAAGGTTGGGGAACCTACGAGGTTGGACAGTATTTTAGATTTAGTAATAACTACGGATGATAGGCTAATTACTGATCTTCAAGTAATAGAACCGTTAAGCAATAGCGATCACAATATGGTAGAGTTTGTCCTCTCAGTAAGTCACTCGAAACCAACTAACTCGACTAAAATTCCTAACTTCCAGCACTCAGACGTTTGTAAATTTCGAAATAAATTGTCACACGTTAATTGGGAAAACGTAATGGGGAACTCCAACGCAAAACTAATGTGGGAATCGTTTGAAACAGTATTTAGGACTATAAATGAGGAATGTGTATCTTACAAAATTAAGCGTGCGAAAGTAAACAACAAGCCCTTGTGGTTTACCTCTAGAGTAGGAGCCATTATAAAGAGTAGGGATAGGGCTTATAGGCTACATAAGTGCGATAAAGACAATTTGTTTTACGAAACAACTACATATCTCTAAGGCGTGAAGCGAAAAGTGTAATAAAAAAGTCCAAGCGCGAATTTGAAATCTCCATAGCTAGTGACGGTAAAGAAAACCCCAAGCGATTCTTTTAATACCTCAACAATAGAAATCCAGCAAAAAGTGTCTTGGGGCCGTTGAAAAATGTTAACAGAGATCTAATTTCTGAAAACAAGGAAATGGCTACCTTGCTAAACGAATTTTTTACGTCAGTTTTTACTATAGAAGATGTAACGAATATCCCTACGGTCATAGACATAATACCTTTTGATAATGGTAATATTTTGGATAATATTCTGGTTAGTGAAGGGAGGGTAATGCGCTATATTGATAAAATGAAAACGCGTAAATCACCGGGGCCGGATTCCATATATCCCATACAACTAAAAGAATTAAAAGATAGCATTGTTGTGCCGCTAACAAAGATTTTTAATGCGTCTATTTCTGAGGGGTGCGTACCAGATAATTTCAAGTTAGCAAACGTAACACCTATCTTTAAGAAAGGCGATAAAGGTGCGGCGGGAAATTATAGGCCAATCAGTTTAACGTCTGTTGTAGGTAAGCTACTGGAATCAATAATTAGGGATCGTATAGTCGAACACTTAGAATTGCATAAACTAGTTAGAAATACGCAGCACGGTTTTAGGCGAAACAAATCTTGCTTAACTAATCTTTTAGAATTTTTCAAAGCGTGGTTGACGTTTACGATAGCATCGTGCGGTTGATGTAGTGTATTTAGATTTTCAAGAAGCGTTTGACACCGTGCCGCACAAACGACTCATTGTAAAAACTAAGGCTCATAGAATCAGGGGTGTAGTAATAAATTGGCTAGAAGAGTGGTTGCGAGATAAGAAACAGAGGGTGGTCGTTGATGGAGCGGAGTCGTATTGGGCTAATTTAGCGAGTGGCGTTCCTCAGGGGTCTGTATTGGGCCCCTTGCTTTTTCTTACATATATTAACGATTTAGATGTCGGCCTTGTCAGTACAGTTTCAAAGTTTGAGGATGAAACGAAGCTGGGTGGTAGAGCGATTAATGACGAAGATAGAGGTAAAATCCAGGAAGTTCTCAATAAAATCGTTGATTGGTCAGTCACATGGCAAATGAGATTTAACGTCGCTAAGTGGAAAATTTTGCATATAGGTTCGCGTAACGGTAATTTTGCGTATAGTATGTCAGGGAAACATATTACAAGCGTAGAGCAGGAAAAAGATTTAGGAGTTATAGTCACTGGTGATTTAAAAGTAGCGAAAAAAAGTACAGCAGCGGTCAATAAGGCGAACAAAGTGTTAGGTTTTATACCTCGAAATTTTGAGTACAAATCGCGTGATATTATAGTTCCTCTTTATAAATCATTAGTTAGACCCCATTTGGAGTACGCGATCCAATTTTGGAATCCGCATATGCGCAAAGATATAGACAAAATCGAAAGAGTTCAAAGACGAGCAACTAAGATGATTCCGTCGCTTAGGTCAAAGTCTTACGAGGATAGGCTTAAGGAGTTAAAATTGACTATACTCGAGACTAGGAGGCTAAGGGGTGATCTAATCCAGGTTTTCAAAATTATGAATGGGTTCGATAACGTAGATAGAGATAGCTTTTTCAAAATATCTCAATATAATAGGACTAGAAATAACGGGTGTAAGTTGACAAGTAGAAGGTTCGAGACAACAGTTGGCAAAAACTTTTTTACGCATAGAATAGTAAATAGCTGGAATAGTTTGCTGGTAGAAGTAATTTGTACCACGTCTATAAACATGTTTAAAAATCGATTAGACGCGTATGTTGATAGATTGGTTATAGTTTAAGGTAGTAAAATTAAGGCTTTGTGGTGATAGATCCCACAGCTCAACACAAGTGTTGTGGGATATAGGGAGGCAGCATCTTGGGTTAGGGGATACTCTCTGTCCTTATACACCCCATTTAAAGAGATTCCTCTGCCGAGCGGTGCCCCCCATAGTACTTTGAGGTATTGAAAACTCATGATCTTCACTTGCCCCAAAAACACCTTTAAATGGGAGACCCAAAATGGGTGCACACACATTTCTACATTACTGTACAGTCTTTACAGCCTTTGTTACGAATTTACGGAAAAATGGAATTTTTTGAATTAAAATTGATGGAGTTAGGAGTTATTTTTTATTGTTTTTGAAGCAAGGATATTATTTTGTATGCCAAATGATTACATTAAATTGCTACCAAATCACATGATTTTCAATTTAGTCATTTCACTCCCAAAATTGACACACCCTACTGTACAGTCTTTACAGCCACACCTACACTTTTCCTCCTAAGTGTATATATTGTAATGTTTATGGTTGTAAATTGTGACTTGGTCCGCAATTGATATGGACCGTGACTTATTTTTGGTTGGAAAGGTACTGGTATTGATGGATACCGTAATGAAATTGACTGGATTCTTTGGATCTGATATATTTGCATGTCGGTTATAAATAGATATAGAGTGTAACATATTTGTGGATAGTAGTCTATTTGACTTGATCCTCTGGATCCAGAGATTCTACCTTTAGTTTTAAATTGATAATGAATTAGTTTTAAATTGATAATTATTTAGTTTTGTAAAAATTAGTCGTTGCCAATGTACAGGCAGTTTTTACATAGTGGAGCCGCCTCGATGTGCCGAAGTGGCCCCTAGTGTGCCCACTATAAAAATTTCTTATGTTCTTGTGGTTCGGAACCCACGTAAAATTGTAGGTCCCCTCCGCCACCACGGAGGACATGCACAATACACAATTACGAACACAGTTAGGTGGACCAGCCATGAGTGGATCCTAGGGTCTTTGTTGGTCTGAAACATTATAACATATAACATTATAAGAAGAGAGAAAACTTTTATATGGTGAATTCTCAGGGTCTAACGCAACCCTAGTTAAGAAGTAATGGTTTTTTAATATATAACAAGTTCGGCCCTTTAGTTACATAGCCGCCCGATTGCAATTAGCTGAGTTTTTCGGGGTAGATCTCAGGATTAAATGGTTGATAAAATTTAGAATGTCAGAGAGGAGTCTCTTATTTAATTCTCTTAAGGAAATTTGTCATATCGTGAAAAGTGGGATCTCTCCTTAATCAACAATTAAATTGTAATGAGTTTGATTTCAGATTGAAGGGATAACTAAAATTTGCTGCATAAAAGAATGTGAATGAACTCCCTACATTACATCTTTACCATACTAATTCGCCAGATTTTGATTATTATTTTATTTACTTGTCTTGCCTTTAGACGGGCCTTATTGAAATTTAGCAGGTGGATAAGTTGGAAGGTCATACACTTCATGTAAGAAGAGTGAATCAATATACAGTATATAAATTAAATTTAGAACAAAGTAACGGTAATTATTGAATGTTTCTCCAACACTGAAATTAATATCCAAATAAAATAAATTTTTCTCATGTATTTTGGTGTGTTCTGTTCAAATATGACCTTCATATTTTGCGCAAATTATATATATATATATATATACACACCTTTGGTTAGCTTCCGCCCGAATTGTTCATTCTGACGAAGGTCAAGCTTTTCACTCCACCTTAGACCTACAGTTTAATGTGGAATCCGAACCACGCCCCACCAGCAGCCCAGCGTCTAGGCCACCCAAGGTACCCATTTATCTACCAACCACTTTCTTTATTGTGTGGAAGGAAGAACAGCTGCGTTTTGAAGCACGCCGGCTGCAGTCACCGGGTTTCGAACTCGGGGCCGATGGATTCGTAGTCAGCGACGCTAACCACTACACCACCGAGGCGCCAATATATATTTATATAAAACCTAACCTAACCTATATATATATATATATATATATATAAACCTAACCTAACCTAACCTTAACCCGTGTGTTCTTCGATTGCTAGCCTAACCTACCCTAACCTTAACCCGTGTGTTCTCCAATTACGTATGCTAACCGGGGGTGGGGGTAATTATTGAATGTTTCACCAACACTGAAATTAATATCCAAAATACATTTTTCTAATGTATTTTGATGTGTTCTGTTCAACTATGTCCTTCATATCTTGCGCAAATGAACCGAAACAAGGTTATGAAACTGTTGGTGAAACATTCAATAATAACCCAAAGTAACTGTAAATGTTTTCTCTCTACGTGGAGCGAAAATGGGATCGTCATCACATCTTGAATTATGTGACTGAGTAACTATGTAGTCATATAGAAGCGGGATATATTTGGCAGCTCTATCAAATTAACATTATTAAATTCACAAAAGTATAATGTCTTCTTAGGAACTATTACTGGGGCAAATACATAAGCCAGATAAGAGCACTTAATCGAACACAGGTGTGGAGTGCTTTAATATGCATTGATATATATATATATATATATATATATATATATATATATATATATATGAAAATTATTTCATCATATATATATATATATATATATATATATATATATATATATATATATATATACATATATGAAAGATGTTGGAGGGAGAAAAGAAACACAGTTTAAGAAAAATGAGAAACAAGGGATAAATTATCAAACAAGAAATCATCCGAACGTAACAATTTTATTCAGATTCAGAATCATCTGAATTTCTAAGGGAATCAAAGGGGTCACACATTAAATGGACATTTTTGAAGTGGATATTAGTTACCTTGGCAAATTCCTTTAACAGGTAGTGTCCTGTAAAATAGTCTTCCCCATCTATTGTTTTGATCGTGACCTCTTTTTCGATAAAGATGACATTGCAGGAAGGTCAATAAGCCCTGGCGAAGGGGCAGGTCTATTATACTGTACCGAACTAAATGATCATGACGGTTGATGAGGGAAAGTAACTTCTTAGTCTCATCAAATCAAGTGAAACATATTTCTCAACTTTAATGGCTGCAAATTTCTTAATTGTAACAAACTATCCAGAAATTAAGATGGCAACGTAAGATTAGATGTTTTTAAAGAATGCGGTAGAGGGAACGCCCTTGGGAAACGGACGTAGCTCCCTGCGGTGGTGCAAATGAAGTCTATATTGTCCATATTTAACGTTTTAATTCGCCTTAATCTCTGCAAAGAATCTAACTCTCATTGAAAAGAGGCGACGGCCTTCATAGGTGAAAATTCCTAAACTACGTATTCCCAAATTCAAAGGAATGTAATTATCTAAGATAAACAGCAGGTTAGGGGTTGTAGTTTCTTTAAAAAGGAGATCCTTAAGGGACAATTCCATTGAGCTAATTTTCTCCATTTTCTTGAGACAAATCTCAATACATAAACGTGTTCTTTTGAGAATTGGAAAAGGTAATAAAGCACTTGAGTCGGGAGTTCATCAATGTTCATTTTTTCTACAATTTTCAACGTTTGTTTCCTGAAAAAACCAATTACACTACCGTTATACAAATTTTAATTCACACACTACGCTCTATTTCACTTAAACACCAATTGCATTTAATCACTAGCTTTTCAAGCAAATATTAACTTATATTTAATAACACGGGAGCAAGATAAATCTAGTTAGTCGTCCTACTGAGTCTTAACGCGTGGTAACTTAAAGGTTTATCTGCGAGGACGTTCTGGTGGCTGCTCGTAGGGCATCGCCATGTACCCAGGGTTCAGGTCTTCTCGGGGGCGTCGAAGGGATCTCACTACCGCCTCTAATCTTTCTTGGTTCGAGTCGGTAGGTGAAGGGGGTGCTCTCCACCTTAGGTTTCCAGGCGGTGAATTATTCCTGGGCAAAGGTATTTCTCCCGGAGAGTTCGTTGGCGGAACATTCGTCTCCGATCGTGTTGTGGTTCGACCTGCTGGGGAGTAAATTCGATGGCGACAGAAACTTCGATATAAAAAGTATCCCAGCAGTGTTGCACTGACGACGAGACCTCCGGTGAAGGTTGAGTAGGAGATCAGATGAGTTTTCTGTTGTTGATATTTTCCAATGTAACCTTTCGTAGGAAGCGAGCCGCTTCTCTTAAATCAATCCCCTTTGAGAGAGAGGCGTTAAAATGCTGCAATACTTCAACGGTGTCCGGTGATTGTATCACAAGTTGCATCTCTTCGTCGTCCATTAACGGCGGTAACTCTATTTTTAAAGTAAAGTTCCTTGGATCGGAGTACAGCGAAATGGACGGTATCCTTTTGTAGTCGGTGAGCACCGAACAGCTATCGGACAAGCTAAAACAGCCTGTTCACGAAATTTCCTTTCCAATTGCTCACGATCTCTTCTTATATTTCTGCACCACAAAATTATTTTAGTGGGTTGCGTCACGCTAAAATACATAGTGTGACGATTTCGGAGGAATATTGGGGGAAAGTTTTTTCTTAATCTTCGGTGGCACGTTGTGAGGTTGAAGCGTCGGTCATTTTGGAACATTCGAACGGCGCAATCATCGGATCCCTTATTTAAGATGTAAGTCGGGGTCGGACAATGATAGGTTCCTTCAATTAAGGAACACCACTTAAGGTATTAATTTTTATATAACTCAATCTATTTTGGCTCACGCCCAAGTACTTAGTGCCCGGTAGTATTTCAGCGTGCAATTCGTTCTTATTTATTTACACAGGAAGATGATCCACTTGGAAAAGGGTCATCGATGAAGAGACAGTTTTCAGGGAAACAAAGATCGGAGATCGGAGATTTTTCTTAATTTCGATGAAGCCAATTGGAAATACAGAGGTATCGTGACTTCATTAAGGATGTATGGAAGCAATCTTCCAACCTTAGGTTCGACGTTCTTTAAGAATGGCAGGCAAAACAGGAACGAATCCAATTGACCTCGATTTGCATTTACTAAGGCCGTCTTCAAATGGCTGAGGCGAAGATGCAGTCCCTCCGTGTACATAGACAAACTGGGTCCTGATATCGAAAGGAAAGTGACGTACTTTTCTTCCCGTAACTCTACTTCCAGGTTGGCCAGATACGCACCCACGGTGTCTTGGAACGAATGAATGTTGCTGGTGTGGAGGTCGACGTATGTTTTCAGGCCACTTACATCGTAGCTGGTGGCGTTTAGAACAGTGACGTAACTGTTTAGGCTTTCAGCCAAATTCTGCTCGTTGGATTCTATCATTTGAATATGGATGACGTCATCCACGGAACTCTGTTGAGCGATGCCGAAGGAGAGGTGTAGAAAGTCTCCTACAGCATTTATCAGTCCTCTTCTGGTTCCAGAGGAAGCTTTCGTGTCGTAAGGGGTTTCCTGACTGAGGATGGTGATGAAGGCGGTTATTTCTTGCTTGGCGTCAAGTATTTGCCCCTTAACATTTTTGAGTGTTTATAAGAATTTCCAGCTCTTTCACGGTGTTCTTCTGCTTCGCTTTGACCAGCTGTTTCCGTTTCCCCTGTTCCACTCGGCATCTGTGAATTAATTGACTCATCTTCATGTCCAGCAGCCATAACTGCCGGAAGTAAGGCGTCATGTGCAGTGGGACACTGAAGGTGAATAAAGGACTTTGGGGTACCAAATCACCCACTAGAACGAACAGCACTTCGTGCGTAGAGAGGGTTGGAACCCCGGGTCGCAGAGCCCCCAGAAAGATTAGTGCCGTTAACATCTTCTGCAAGGGTAGACCAACAAAGTAATCCATTCTAGGCAAACTATTAAATTATTAACAGAACTTATAACTCTTCCCACTTGGTGTGAAGTTTATGGGAGTTTAAATCAACGCTAATTTATATATATATATAATGAACTGATGAAAGGATTTTTTGCAATTAAATTAAAGCAAAACTCGTTTGTATTTCGGTACTAAAATATGCCATTTAATTTATGCAAATATTTTCTTATCCTGTTTACGATGAAAACCAGTTTATTAAATGACACTGAGAAAATATTAACTTTTTGGATTGTTCTTTTTACTGACTTAGATTCCTTTGCAAATGATAATGAAAAAGAATTAAGGGGGCTTCATTAAGACTTAAGGAAAAAGAAAGGAGAGCTATAATTAGGATCGAAAGTTATTATTCGGGAATTTTATACTTTTAAACAACAAGAAACGCTACCCTTTATTCATAAGCGAATAAGCAAAGCGTTCTCAGGAATTTTTTCGTAACTCGCTACTTCTTCAATTACACTTCAAATGTGATTAGGTCGCTTTCCAGGAAAAGTTGTTGACTTGAGGTTCCTTCGCGACACGGCACGGCATCTCTAGTGCCCGTTTAACCTATGAAAATTGCGGAAGTGTTATTAACGAATTTCGCGAGTCGATTTCGTTCATGCTCCCTAAGCAATTTTACGCAAAGCGGGATATTTCGAAGTGTCGACCATGAGAGGACCCCGAGATCGCAAAGTATATTGCGGTCCTTCACATCCACTTCCTCTCTTGTGTTCTCGCGTCCGGCTCTTGCCATTCCTGGATCCACTTCTTTGGGATTTTTCTCGCAGAGTGGATTTACGATCGACTCTTCTTTCCCGTGAGAGGGGCTTTCTTCCGTTCTCAGAGCTGGTCTGGAGTCCACCGCTCTTGAATCATCCTGCAGGAGATTTCCAGGCGGCGGTCGGTCTACGCTGTCTCAAAAAATTATGGATCTTTTCTGTGGCCGAAAGTTCGGCGGCTCCTCGCAAGTTCTTTTCGTAGCAAGGGGCGTTTGTAGTCATTAGCACGAGCCAATTTTATATTATTCAAATGGACTCGTTTGCTTCTTTAAGTCGAAGGATCCTTTATCAGATATACAGTCATTTAATTTTCTCAATACCCCGCAGGTTGGTTCCTTCGTAAGGTGCCTGCAATGCGTTTGGTATGACAGGACTGGGTATTCGTTGTATATATACCTTTTCTCCCTCTTCGATTTCTCGCAGATTTCCTCGTTCTGATCTTCGGATCATTTCCTTCTGTTTATCCTGCAAGTTTTCCTTTATAATCCTGTATACTTCTTCCTTCATCCGTATATGTCTTGACATGTATTCGTCGAGATCGATGGGGTTGTCATACCGGATGTTTGGTTCGCAAAGACTGGTTTCCTCTGACTCTCGGCCAAACATGAGGAAGAAGGGTCTTTCCTTGGTGGCACTGTGTATGATATTATTGTGAATATATTTGACTAAGTCCAAATATTCGTCTCAAAATTTGACTGTTGGATCTTCTATTAAGGTCCTCAGAACGTTTTTGAGGGAATAGTTATATCTCTTCATTTGACCTTGACTTTCAGGATGAGACGGAACTCCAAAACTATGATTTATCTTGTATTTAGCTGTTAGATGGGACATAATCTCGTTCGTGAATTCAGTCCCATTGTCCGTCTTATAACTTTTCATTCGTCCATAGATCAATATATATAGCGTCCGAAGATTCACTTTGCCACGGAAATGCCGGCCTTATCCTTGAGAAGATAAAGTTCCACGAATTTAGTGAACCCATTTATTAACACTAGCACATAGGCCGAATGCTCCTTAGATCGTAGTAAAGGACCCACCAAGTCGGCATAAACCAAATCTTGGGGTCCTTTACAGGAGGGAGTTCTTTACAGGAGGGAGTTCTTCCCAATGGGGCCTTTCGAGGGCTAATGTTTTGGAATTTATTAGAGACCGGGCATTCGTTTACATATTTCGTTATGGATTATATCGTATTAGGCCAATAATATTCTCGAGACATTTCCTGATACGTTTTTGGTTCGTCCAAATGACCCTTCTTGGTGGAATTGTGAAATTGAATCAAAGCTTTCCTTTGTAAGTCAGGGCTTGGAAGATAAAGTCTAGTCAGTTCTCGGCCCTCGATGGTACTGAAGAAATAAATCAATTCATCTAAAATTTAAAATTGACCTTTCTTCTCCCCTAATAGTATCTTTTTGCAAACTTCATCATTTCCTTGAGCTTCGAGAATCTCACTCTTAGGAATGTTTGGGATTGTCTCATCCGTTAGCAGTTTCTCAACAATGGTGCCGGGTCTTGGTACTTCCTCCGTTTCCGGGATCAGTCCTCTACTCCAGGTGATAACGTTTATTTCTTCAGAGGTTTTTTCTTCGTCGTTTTCAACGCAACGACTCATTACATCGGATACGAAATTCTTTTCTCCCTTTATATATTCTACCTTTAAATCAAACTCCAACAGAGTAGTGAACCATTTGACCAGTCTCTTTGATGATTGATTGATTACTAGACTTATTAAGGGAAGATAGTCGGTCCTCAGGATAATTTTGGACCCTAAGATGATCGATCTAAAATGGTTTAATGCCAAAATTATGCGTAATCCTTCCTTTTCAATGACGGAGTACCTTCTTTGCGTTTCATTAAAACCTTTACTGAAATATTCCAATGGTACCAATTCGTTCTGCTCATTTTGTATCAACACGGCTTCTCATGCCTTATCTGACGCATCGGTGTATAAAAAGAAAGCTCTGCCTGGGTCAGGGTACCTCATCAGTGTTTCGGTGGTAATTTATCTTCTTAATTTGGTTCAAACCTTTTTCACGCTCTTGCGTCCATTCGAACTTTTCTTTCTTCCTCGTCAGAGTGTGGATAGGTCCTAATATCTGGGCTGCGTTTTGTACACAGCATCGATAATAATTTATTAGTCCCAACAGTGACTGTACTTCCTTAACGGTTTTAGGAGGTTTTAAATTTCGGATGAATCTCACTTTATCGGAGCTACAAGACATACCTTCTCTGGTAATGTCGTGGCCTAAAAATGCCACCTTAGTTTGGAAGAAATGGGATTTGACCAACTTAACTTCAGGTTATGTTCGCGCAGTCTTTCCAGTACACTTCTTATATTATGTTTGTGCTCTTCCTTGGTCTTTCCGACAATCAAGATGTCGTCTATGAACACGTAAACACTTTTCCCGATCCTATCACTTAACAAGTTGCTCATAATGGAACTGAAGACATTCGGGGGTCATCTTCAGGCTGAAAGGAATCACCTTATACACGAAATTCGCATTATTTGACGAAAATTCGGTTAAGTCTTGGGATTTTTCGTCCAAGGCTATCTAATGATAGCATTAGGCCAGGTCCGGAGTGGAAAAGTATTTATTTCCACCTAGACTTCGAAAAATCGTATCTATATCTAGCAGTTTGAACTTTGATGTCTTCAGAATTTTATTCAGGTTCCGGTAGTCCACCACTAATCTATTCTTGTTTTTCTGTTTAATTAACAGAAGGGGGCTATTAAAAGTGCTGTTTCTTCTCTCTATCAGACCGCGTCTTTTCAGTTCTGCGACTTGTCTTGTCACTTCTTCATGGTACTTGAGGGGAAGTCGGTATTGTAAGGTATACACCGGTCCATGGTTGGGCTCCAATTCCAATGACAATTTATAGTCTTTCAGCAAACCCAAGTCATCACCTTCAACGAATACATCAGAATATTCCGAAAGTAAGTCCCTTAAAAGGAGTTTCATTTCCGAATCCAAATTTGCCCACTTCTCTTCCTCAGTAGCCTGTGGTATTGTGAAATCACTCATCATTTCCCTTTCATAAATTTCATCATCCACTTGGTCCATAAAGTAACTTCTCTCTCTTATCTATAATCTCATTTAATTCTTCTTCTCCCAGGGAGTCATCGTGACTTCCTCATCACATAGACACTCATACCCTTCCTCACATTCCTTCGTGGTAGCGGATCCTTTGGTCAATTTAACGGGAACTTTTAACCTATTTTGTAGGTCTCCTTCCTCGGTGTTAAATGCCCTGTTGCTGTCTTCTGACCATTTGTTAGTGTTCCACTCTGCTGGGCCTCTCTTCACACGGAGATCAAGATGGTGGCCCCGCCTCTAGACCTGTCTTGGTGGAGGAACGAGTTGCTCTCTTGCACTCTCCGCCACACATGACCGCTTGGTGGAGGAGCGACTTGCTCTCTCGCGCTCTCCACCGCACATAGTCATGTACACCCTGCTCATCTGGCCTAATATGCTGTCTAATTTCTTCATTTCTACAATATCTCAAGAGTTGAAATTTCTCGGTGTTAAACGCCCTATTGCTGTCTTCTGACCATTTGTTAGTGTCCCCCTCTGCTGGGCCTCTCCTCACACGGAGGTCAAGCTGGTGGTCCCCGCCTCTAGACCTGTCTTGGTGGGGGAGCGACTTGCTCTCTCGCGCTCTCCACCGCACATAGTCATGTACACCCGGCTCATCTGGCCTAATATGCAGTCTAATTTCTTAATTTCTACCATATCTGAAGAGTTGAAATTTCTCGGTGTTAAATGCCCTATTGCTGTCTTCTGACCATTTGTTAGTGTCCCCCTCTGCTGGGCCTCTCTTCACACGGAGGTCAAGCTGGTGGTCCCCGCCTCTAGACCTGTCTTGGTGGGGGAGCGACTTGCTTTCTCGCGCTCTCCACCGCACATAGTCATGTACACCCGGCTCATCTGGCCTAATATGCAGTCTAATTTCTTAATTTCTACCATATCTGAAGAGTTGAAATTTCTCGGTGTTAAATGCCCTATTGCTGTCTTCTGACCATTTGTTAGTGTCCCCCTCTGCTGGGCCTCTCTTCACACGGAGGTCAAGCTGGTGGTCCCCGCCTCTAGACCTGTCTTGGTGGAGGAACGAATTGCTCTCTTGCGCTCTCCACCAAACATGACCACTTGGTCGAGGAACGAGTTGCTCTCTTGCGCTCTCCGCCAAACATGACAGCTTGGTGGAGGAGGGAACTGCTCTCTTGCAACGCGTTTGACACTCACTTTTGAACCTTAAACAAATGAGACTGAACAGGTGGAAATTAATATATTCTTTTAACCCTCTAACGCCGACTGGGTCGAATACGTACCGTTTCAAATACACGCATTTAGACTTAACCCTCCAAAAACGTTCAGCGTTAAAGGGTTAACTACCGTATGAAAAAGGACTTAGTAGATCTTATATATATATATATATATATATATATATATATATATATATATATATATATATATATATATATATATATATGGGAATGAACTCAGAATGGTCCCAAAGCTGGATCCTGTCTGCTTTGCAGATAGCTGGTGAGGGAAGCTATATTTATGGGACCTCTTTGCGAGTGACCCGTTGCCCACGTCGGGCTAGCATCATGAAAAAGAAAAACTATGGTATTTGTCATTTACCATTACTTATTCGGACTATAGTGGATTTAATTATCCCAGAAGAGTTCCTTGTTCCATGCATTGTCTGTGTGTATCATATATATATATATATATATATATATATATAGCGAAGCATTTCATAATTCTTTATTGTTGGATAGATCCCAATCTTCTAGGTAAAATCAAAGTCTGTTATACACTCTCATTGCCTGAATCACTCCTACAGTAGTTAAAGTTAACACGATACATCACATCGACAATTCACTATGAATCTTCCTCAGTCTTCCTCAGTAAAAATGTGTTGTATACAGTAATTCGATGAACAATTAAGAAACCCCTTAAACAAAATTCCATTTTCTTTATAAATATCCATAGAAAACTACATTACTTGTATAGACCATACTAAATGCATCTATAAATACTATTTTAACTGAAAGCGTTAGCTGATTACTGCTTTTAGATAAATTTATGTATTAGGATGGAGGCTGAATAAATTCGTCTGACATGAACGAGGAAAATATCTACAAATTATACTTTTCCCTTAATAGTACATACATAATAAAGAAATTAATTATACGGAGAACATCGCTTCTCCATTAAACATATACAAATTAAATAAATAGCGCAGTCTGGCACCTAATCTTGTGGATTATCTCGGTATAATATATATATATATATATATATATATATATATACTGCCTTCTAACCATTACTGTGGAAAATATTTTAGCGGTTTCCAATAATTCGAATTAATCTTCACAAAATGATCAAATGAAAGAACTAATTCATTGCATAGCGCATTCTGGCAAATAATCTTGTACTCCGATATATATATATATATATATACAGAGGGTGATCAAATTATTAGAGCCACTACATAAAAAATAGTTTTCCTTGTATAAGTTTATTTCTAATGCTAATAATAGTAAAATTTGGCTAATTTAAACACTTATTTTATTTCAGAATATATTTATATACACTCTACAGTCATATTAAACACATTTAGTACTTAGTGGGTCCTCCTTTGGCCTTAATTAAAGCAGCAACCCGTCTAGGCATACTCTCTATACAGGCTTTGCAGCTGGCCTGTATCTCAGGATCACGGTTCCAAACGGCAATTATTCGTTCTATTAACTATATTCAAGTTGTTATTTCTTCGCCTTTCAGTCTACGCTTTACTATTTCCCATAGGTTTTCGATAGGGTTCATATCCGGAGAATTTCCTGGCCAATCCACGAGAGGAATATTCTTTGCAGCCAGAAAACTTTTAACTGACTTTGCGGTGTGGCATGGGGCCGAATCTGGCATAAAATGGAATGGCTTACCATTTGGAAACCAGTTGGCGATCTGTAGAATAAGTCTTGTTTCCAAAACCTTTCGGTATTGGTCCTGCCTCATAGTACCCTCAACAATGTAAATTCGTCCATTACCTTTACCGCTTATCACTGCCCATATCATGACATGTTGGATGCTTAACCGTACTTACGACACAGTCTGGATGATATTCCTCACCAACACGTCGCCTAACGTATTGTGATTTATCAGACATGACTTGGAATGTGGATTCGCACTGAAACACACCTGCAAATGAAAAGAGAAAGAAATGATTGCAACCAAAATGAAATGTGCCTTGTCATACAAATATCAAAATAATACACTTTACTCAAAATAAGCATACAAGATCACTAAAATATTGTGACTTACCGATTTCCAGTCATCTACAGTGAACTTTGAGTAGTATTTATCCCATTTTAAGCGATTTTTTATCATTGTTGGAGTCAATTTTGGCGTTTTCCCTGGCACGCCTTCTTAAGGTCATTGTCAAAATGTTGATTTTTTCCTTCTCCAGCTCCAATTTAAATTTGTTAGTAGTGCTTCTCCTATTATTTACTAGTTTCTTTTCAATGCATCTGTCGGCTCTAGGTGTAGTTATCCTTTTCCGACCATATTTACCCTTTCTTTTTGGAGTCATCTCTGGATTATCCCCTTCAACTTTAATTTTTGATGCGATCCTGTCAACACTCGCACGTGACACATTCAGTCCTTGGGCTATTTTTCTGTGAGAATAATCAGTTGCAGTCAGCAGCGAGAGCATTCTACCTTTCTTCTTTGGCGATAGATCACATTTCTTACCCATGTTGGGGTCTACAGTACATAAAAGTTATTCCTGTAAAGAAACACTAATTTAATAAAAGAATCATAATACGTTGCTGAGAAACAATATCATATGGGTGTATGAGTGCATATTCCACGTACAATGGTTTAAATATAATAACTTATCATTAACTTAACATACACTTGACGTACCTGACCACTTGACACAACCAACCTTCCACGTTCACAGCTGAAACACTACTGAACCCACTTTTCACATATTCCCCTCCCCCTACTCCCCAAATTAACCCCTATCCCCAGTTTCTGTTATTCAGGTAGAGAGCACTACATGTGTTAACAATTTGGAATACTATCTGCATATTCAAAAAGTTATTCTTTAAACTAAAAACACCATATTATAATGAAAAAGTGTTTTTCAAGGGGTGGTTCTAATAATTTTATCACCCTCTGTATTATATATATATATATATATATATATATATATATATATATATATATATATACACACACATATATATATATAATATATATATGTTAAACACAGACCGTGCATGGAACAAGGAACTCTTCTGGGAAAATTAAATCCACTATATTCCGAATAAGTAATGGTAAATGACACATACCATAGTTTTTCTTTTTCATGATGTTAGCCGACGTGGGCAACGGGTCTCTCGCGAGAGACCCGTTGCCCACGTCGGGCTAACATCATGAAAAAGAAAAACTATGGTATTTGTCATTTACCATTACTTATTCGGACTATAGTGGATTTAATTTTCCCAGAAGAGTTCCTTGTTCCATGCACGGTCTGTGTTTAACATATAATTTTCTCAGGGAACCATTCTGAGTTTGTGTGTATATATATATATATATATATACTGCCTTCTAAACACTATATCGTAAAATTGCGATGAAATATGCCCAGTTCTTGGACCTCTACTTTTTATTATTTATATTAATGACTTGGAAAGGGGTCTAAATAGTAAAATCTCAATATTTGCAGATGATACAAAATTAGGACTAAATTGGGATAAAATGTAAGAACTTTAACAGGTGCCATGAAAATGCAAAAGGACATTGATAAAGTAGTTGCTTGAGCAGATAGATGTGGGACGAAAATTTAATTTAATATATCCCAAAAGCTGGTTTAAAATTACAATAAATATAATGCAGTAAATCATGTTAATCCAATTATTGAATTGTAGAAGGTGCAATTATATGTGTTATGCCACAAATTCCATTTTTTATAAATACGTTTAGAAAACGATATTTATTGGGGTAAGTCAGCTAAAACTTAAAATCTAGTTATATTAATGTTTTTTTTTTGGCATCAAAGTTTAAGATACTTCGAGGAGTCTATACCTTTTAAAATAATTTTGCATCATTATTTCAGGATATATTCAACAGTAAGATTTAATATGATCGTGACTGCTGGTTTTAATTATATAAAAAAATAATGCAGCAGTGTTGCGGCAGGGCTGCAAGTAAATGAGGAAAAATGAATAAGTTACTCCGAGACAGAATCTATTTTGTTTTTAAAATCAAATTAATATTTTTGGTAATAACGCTTAAAGATATATTGGTGTTTTAAAGAAAAATTTATATTGAAACAAAATAATTGGCCAAAAGAGGAAAAATGAATAAGTTACCCCGAAATTGAATCTATTTTGTTTTAAAAATCATATTAATATTTTTTGTAATAAGGTTTGGTAATTATTCGTTTTTTGACCCAGTCTCTTTTTATAATGAGAGCAAACTTTTCTGGTCAATTTTGAGGTGTTCTGCACGAATCTGCCATCCGTTTCCTGTGCAAATGCGTAGTTTTCGAGATATCGTCATCTTGAAAACTACGCATTTGCACAGGTAACGGATGGCAGTTTCGTACAAAACACCTCAAAATTAACCAGAAAAGTTTGCACTCGTCATTTTCGTTTAAACTAACGAATTTAAACGAAAATATCATGACAACCTAACCAATCATAAAGGATTTTTTTTACGGCACCTAAAGACCTTCTGGTCTTTTCTTAAAATACAAGCACTATTGCATTTAGGGCAGGTCACGGATGTCTTAATTATTCCGTGATTGAAAAAAAGGTCTAAACTCTTGTCTTCATCGAGGGCAATATGGCGGATCACGTCTTCAAAATCAAATATGCATAACTGACACGTCATACTTCTAGTCACAAAAAAAAAACTGAACAGAGTTCAACAGACGAACAATTGCTAAAAATGATTTATTTGTAAAACAGGACAAATTGAATTACGCAGAAGTAGCCAGAATCACCAAAAATAAGAAATATTCACCAAATAGTCGATATATATATATATTGAAAAAACACCAGAAATAGGAAATATATTTTAATAAAAAAACACATTTTATACAAATTTGCACAAGATAATATATGTATTTTCTTATTCAGTTTTGATTGGTTATTCAATATATATTGCTGTTATAGCTGGGTGTGACTGGGTCAAAAAACGAATAATAACCTAAGGTTTAAAGATATATTGGTGTTAAAAAGATAAATTTATAGTGAAACACAATAATTGGCCAAAAGAGGAAAAATGAATAAGTTACCCCGAAATTGAATCTATTTTGTTTTAAAAATCATATTAATATTTTTTGTAATAAGGTTTAAAGATATATTGGTGTCTTAAAGATATATTTATATTGAAACACTATAATTGGATAAAAGAGGAAAAAATAATAAGTTACCCCTAATTTAATTTCTATTTTGTTTTAAAATCATATTAATGCTTTTCATGTTATAGTTTAAGGATAAAATTGTCTTAAAGATAAATTTATTTTGAAACACAATAATTGGATAAAAGACGAAAAATTAATGTTACCCTAATTTAATTTCTATTTTGTTTTAAAAATTATATTAATGCTTTTCATGTTATAGTTTAGGGATAAAATTGCGTATTATGATGAAAATTTGTATTTGTATTAAACTTAGTTTATCTTATTCGACTTTTTGTTTAAAAGATCGCCTCACCAAACGTCAAATAGGCTTCGTTTCACCACGAAAAGCTCAAGAAAAACTATTGGCTTTGCCTTATTTTTTACTTGACCCCATAAACATATTTGTTTATGTTTAACAGCTCTGTCTGTTGAGTCGTATTTAGATACCTTGTCGGTCTACCAGGAGTTGGTAAATAATGCGGTGGTGGAGGTGGTTGGTGGGTTGTTGTGTAATAGTTTCACCACCAATCGTCTAAGTTTGGACGCTTGGTTGTAGCCCTCATATCGGTTACGTGGTGTTGATGGCATGAGCTCCTAAAAGTCGTAGCCCTCATCTCACCATATGCTGTTGATGGGATGACTCCCAAAAGTCTATACTTAGACGATTGTTCGTGATGTGATGCTTTTTTGTGTGGTGGTTGTGCTCTTATATATTTTGCTATTGGGGCTTTGCATGCATCAGTTTGTGTGTATGTGATAATAGGGGGTTTATGGGCGTATAGTCGGGGTGTTCATTTGTGTGCGCTTTGGGTCGTATTTAGAGACCTTGTCGGCAGTGCTGGGCAAGTTCCGCACACCTTCCGCACCGCCGCACATTCGCACTGCGCGGAAGTGCGAAATGGTGTGCGGAGGTGCGATGTGCGGTCACCTCGGTATAAAGGTGCGGAGGTGCGGGTGCGGAAGGTGTGCGGATTGGTCCGCACACCCGTTCGCACACTTGAACTTTAGAATTTTGTCAACTATTTTCTGACCTCTCACAACAAAAAAATGACTATTGTATTAAAACTTTATTTTCACAATTAAATATTAAATAAAAGTTTATAAAAGTATTAATATATTAATGGAAAGTTATATATTTCCTTGCGATAAAACTTTATATATGTAAATAGGGTGCAGGTGCGGGTGCGGAAGTGCGGGTGCGAACCTCCCATTTGGTGTGCGTTTGCCCAGCATTGCTTGTCGGTCTACCAGTAGCTGGTAAGTAAAGCGGTTGTTGTGGTGCTTCGCCGCCAATCGTCTAAGTTTCGACGCTTGGTTGTAGCCCTCATATCGGTTACGTGGTGTTGATGGGATGAGCTCCTAAAAGTCGTAGCCGTCATCTCACCATGTGCTGTTGATGGGATGAGCTCCTAATCGCCTATATTTGGACGATTGTTGGTGATGTGGTTTTTTTATGTGGTGGTTGTGCTCGTATATATTTTGCTATTGGGGCTTTGCATGCATCAATCAGTTTATATATATATACATACACATATATATATATATGTATATGTGATAATTGGGGTTTTATGGGCGTACAGTCGGTGAGTGTATGTGCGCTTTTAATTCGTTCGAGGGTTATTACTATATACAGGCCATTTATGCCTTCTAAGAAGCCTTCTAAACCAGCTGGCGGATTAAGCCAGAATATATGCTTTAATTAAATAAATAAACGCAATCTGGCAACTCAGCCAGATAAGCCAACTGGTGGATTAAGCCAGAATATACGCTTTAATTAAATAAATAGCGCAATCTGGCAACTCAGCCAGATAATCCAACTGGCTGATTAAGCCAGCTGGCTGATTAGGGGCCATAGAGGACAACGGCCGCTCGGCTGAAATCTTTATATGCGCTTGGCTCCTGCTAGGCGAACACCTCTCCTCCTCTCTCTCCTTCTCCTCTCTCTTTCTCTTGGGGGATAACCGCCTCCAAGTTGCATAACCTCTTGTTGCTTTTGCACATTCCCCTCTCCCCCTTTGTTGCATAACATCTTGCAACATTTCCCCTCCCCTTTGTAGCATAACATATTGCAGCATTCCTCTTTCTCCCTTTGTTGCGTAACATCTTGCAACATCCCCTCCCACTTTGTTGCAGACCACCTTGCAACATTCCCCTGCATTATTGCATAACATCTTGCAACATTCCACCCTCCCCTTGTTGCATAACATTATGCAACATTGATCAACATTTGCAATTGCATTGCACTCTCCCCTTTTGCGCCCATACTACTGAGGATGACCAAGGATCAGAGAAATATGCAAGAAGATTGCAAATAGAGGGTCCCTTGCGGAACCCATACTGACGATCTGAAAGAAGATTTCGTGAAGAGAGGTGTTAAGAATCTTCCTGTTAAGGATAGATTCAGAAACTTTGGAAAGCAAGAAATCAGAGCAAAACAAAGGTTAAACAGAATTTTGTAAATGTGCGGTGGGCCTTGGGTAACCTCTCAACTCTTTACAGTAGACCAGCGTTTTATGTACATTTTGAGCGGAAAAAGTACTGCATGAAATACAATATTGGTGAAAGATGTAAATTTATAAAATTTAATACATTATAATATATGATGGTAATTATTCGAATAGTAATTTTATGAGAACAGTATCGCGCAAGTATAATAATATTAATAATGATAACGAAAATACAGTTTACTATTTATCGGTTTATCTCTTTATCTCTCTCCTCATCCATCTACAGTATCTATCTTTTGCATTGCTGACGCACTTTTAAAGAGAAGTTACACTGACAGCTCAAAATACAGTCATACTGAATAAATTGAGGAACAAAAAAAACTGTTAAATCAGTTAAGTTAAATTAAATTTTTTAAATTAAATAAAGTTTTTTTGAATGTGCACATATAAGTGAATCACGTTATTAATCCGGCATGGGAAACACAAACACTTACGAGGAACACTGCATTTCAACACATTTCAAACTTCAGTCAAAGCAATTTCTGAAAACACGTTCAGTCGTAAATCTGAGTTAATAACTGTGAATGAACCGTTAGAATTGCATATTATGATAAAAGTTTAGATGCATCGTTGTAAATCGAGTTGTAGATATGAAAGCACAGGTCATAAATTACGGAACTTAAAAGTTGCATTTAGTGCCTCACATTTTGACCTGCATTTGTGTGTGTGTGTGTGTGTGTGTGTGTGTCTGAGAGAGAGAGGAGAGAGAGAGAGGGAGAGAGAGAGAGAGAGAGAGAAGCTGCTTTTATCGTTTTGTAGGTAGAAACTCTGAACCAGTAACTCTACGATTAGGTCACACTGCCTCCCAATCCGAGAACAAAATTAGCGAATAGAAAGGGTAGAATCCCCAGTTAAAGAGAACGATGCCAAGCGGCCATGTCATATATATTTGCCAACTATTTGAAATTCAGTAATAATTGTTTGTACAGATTTTTCTGTGATTTATTATGGTTTATTTAAGATAATAGCGTAAAACAAACTAAATATTTTTTAAATATAGCAAAAAGAAAAAAGTACATTGTTGTATCCAAAGTAAAAATGCTCCATGCACCTGCGATAAAGTGAAAGAAAATGACACGATTATATCCCTCATCAAAATAAAAGAGTAAACTTCTCTCTCTTTCTCTCTCTTTCTCTCTCTCTCTCTCTCTCACACACACACACACACACACACACACACACACAGTTTTTATAGGAACAGAAAGATATTTTTTTTAAGAATTTATTGCGATATCTTTGTTACAGAAGATTATTTTAATGCAGGAACACCTAACATGAAGTTATCTATGAATCTGATTGTATAAAAACTGAAGGGTAGCAGATAATAAATAAATAACAATGACTGCTCGTATGACGGACATAACAAAGTTACATATCAATAACGTTCCGCATCTTTTGGAATTATGACTTATCGCTCTCCTTAAATTGTTCCTCAATCTGATTCGATCAGAAGATAAGACAATAATATTTGGGGTTGTTTAATCTTATTCGTAATTGCATAGGTCATGGGACGAAGGAGTCGAACCCTCTCTGGGAGTTACAGCATCTGAACGCTAAGAATGGTCACCCATCCAACTACTGAACAGTAGGCCGGGTCGTTTTTGCTTGAAAATTTTTTTTGGCGAAGTCTAATTTACCCTGTATTACGAAAGTTTGGGTACCTACATAGGAAGTATCATGACAAAGTTTCAAGCTTTTATATAAATATTTTGAGGTTCCACAAGTCACTTAAAATTTCGGTGATTTTTTTCCGATACTCTGTATAGTAAACTACATACAGCTCTTTGCTCACTTGCCATGATAGTTTACAAGGCAAATCACCCAGAATTCACCACGAGGAGGTGGCTGTAGGTCGAATTCCACACCAGGCCCAGCCCAACCTCCCTTCCATTAGTTTTTACATGTAGTTTATTGACATTTGTATTCGCATTTTGACTCAAATGTAGGCATGTTTGATCTTGAAGCAATTCTTGCCTTTATAAAACCATCTCTATTTTCCTGGCCACAGGCAGAAGCTGATGCTTCTGTTACAAGTTTGACATGTCTTTCCACAGCTTGTGAATGACATGGGTACATTTTCAATAGAGGGTTAATTTCATCACCCCTTACGATAAGCTCTAACTGGGTGTTTGTCAAGCTTTTTGTCAGAGGTGGTTCATGTCTTTGGTAGTCTCCAAATCGAATTAAATCTGTGTAGTCTCTTGCCAAGAAATTAATTTTAGGCTGTCTAAATTCTCTAATGCCCGAGAACACACTTTCCCTGGCTAAGAGAATGCGCCGGAAGCTAACTCTCTCATCACTTGCCTTTCATCAAATAACATCGAGACCAATAAAGTTTCGGGGTGAGCAAAATATGCCCTTCTTTCAATAACAGGATCAATGACTGCCTTAAGCTCATCAGATATGTATCTTGAACTAGATATCATAAACCAGAGGTGTCTTGGTCCCTGGTAATACAGTAGTAAGGATTTCGCTTTATATTAAACCACGTTGGGGCATAAACGCGAACAATGAATTCGGTCAGAGTTTTCAAGTTTTCTGACGGCTTTTTGGTCGCAACATAAAGTCTAACTATCCTGTTGGCTGTCGTAAGCCATCTGTCATGGTTCAAAGAACCTGGGTTGCGGTTTTCAAGGTTTTGGGAACATTGGCCTTCTATGACTGCATTACAAATTTCCATGAGATACTTTTGATCTTGGCTTAGATCGAGATCCCCCGGAAGACTTTTGCCAAGACTTTTGCCAACATTTCCAGCAAAGGCTTTTGGTCCTTTGGTTTTACCATCCACATAATTAAACAAATGGCGGAAAGGTAGCTCATTAGTATGCAACAAACACACGAACCAATGAAAAGGAGTATTGTAGTGTACCTCTAGTTGCCTGATAACTCCATTATGTATGCCAGTGTTTACATTGGTTCCATCACATCCAATGACCTTCAGATTGTCTACCTTAATATTGTTACTGTTAAGAAACTTTATCACTCCCTTAGAAATGTTAGTTGAATTTCCAGTCACAGGAGTGAAGTGCCCAAGATATTTTGATTCTGGTTCAGCTATAAGCGTGATGTGTTCCTCAGTAATTGTTGTACTGCACTACCTCCCATCCTTACAGAGATTTCCTTTAGTTAAGTCCTTTCTTCCATCAAAATACAATTTTTATATACTTTCTTCACTTGATTTACTCAACTCCTCTCTGATCTTCTTTCTCTGCCGTCTCACCTTCCACAACATTGTGATAATCTTCAGAGGTAATGAGACCAAAATCTTCCAGAACAGCAGAGGCAACGGCTGCACCAGCTCTGTCTGATATTCCAAATCGGTCACAAGTTTTTGCTAATGAAGGCAATTTGCGAGTGAACTTATGTGCTTCACCTGATTTCTTTATACTTTCCTCAATGTGATCATCAACATCACGCTCTCTATCTGTATCTGTTGATGTGTCAGAATCAGGAATTGTATGAGAGTTATCCCAGTCCATTGGCTCTTCCCTGGAAGTGGATGGGTTATTGATATCTCCATCTTCAATGTTTTTAGAAAGTCGTGCTCTTTCTTGTTCTTTACGCTCAGATCTTATTTGCAGTTTCTTCGTTGTCTGTAAATTAATACTGCCTATTGCCATTTTGCTTGCACCTCTTTGGTCAATTAGGAAAGAACGTTCCATGGCAGGAACGTTTAGCTCTTTTTCACAAGTGCAAGAAAACAGATCATGGCATTTGCAGTAGGCCGGGTCGAAAAATGAAATTTGTGAATTTCCACATGCCTATGTCCAAGAAATTTGTAGATGCACTAAATATGCTCAACAATGATTAAAAAAACTAAATTTATCAAGTTTTAGATGTTCCGCAAGTCCTCTGAAGATTGCAAGTAAAACGTAAAACATTACAAAAAACTTTAAAACTTTTAAAACTTTATTTAAATATGTAAACTTTATTAGTTATTTGGCAATTATGATTTTTTATTAAGATTTTCTTGAATTTTTTGTATTCTTGTTGCTATTAAGTTAAGATCTGAGCGTAAAGAACAAGAAAGAGCACGATTTTCTAAAAACATTGAAGATGGAGATATCAATAACCTATCCACTTCCAGGGAAGAGTCAATGGACTGGAATAGCTTTCATACAATTCCTGATTCTGACACATCAACAGATACAGATAGAGAGCGTGATGATGATCACATTGAGGAAGGTATAAAGAAATCAGGTGAAGCACATAAGCTCACTCGCAAATTGCCTTCATTAACAAAAACTTGTGACCGATTCGGAATATCAGACAGAGCTGGTGCAGCCGTTGCCTCTGCTGTTCTGGAAGATTTTGGTCTCATTACCTCTGAAGATTATCACAATGTTGTGGATTAGAATAAGGTGAGACAGCAGAGAAAGAAGATCAGAGAGGAGTTGAGTAAATCAAGTCATGATTTTTTCTACAGTTGCTTTCACTTTTACGGCCTCAGCCATTTCGGATAATTTGGGAAAGTCACTCTGTTAGTGTAACAACGCGTATTTAACTATTCAAATAATCAATTCTGAAAAGAAAAATTGTGTATATATAAATTATACATATTCTGGACAAAATACAGTCAAGAAAAAACTTAATAGCAACAAGAATAAAAAAAATACAAGAAAAGCTTAATCAAAAATCATAATTGCCAAATAATTAAAAATGTTTACGTATTTAAATAAAGTTTTAAAAGTTTTAAAGTTTTTTGTAATGTTTTACGTTTTACTTGCAATCTTCAGAGGACTTGCGGAACATCTAAAACTTGATCAATTTAGTTTTTTTAATCATTGTTGAGCATTTATAGTGCATCTACAAATTTCTCGGACACAGGCATGTGGAAATTCACAAATTTAATTTTTCGACCCGTTGATCTAACGGGAAGGGCTGTTGCGACGTCACCACGACGTAGCCTTTTGAAGGCATAAAAAGAATCAAAACGGAACAATGGCATCCTCTCTCAAAATCTTCAGCAAAGTATTGTGGAAGAGAGAATTTTTATTTTTTATTTTTGTTATTTGTAAAAAAAAAAAAGAAGAGAAACGAAAAGACGAATAAGAGAAATTTAACAAGTTCATATTAAGCCGAGAGAGTACTCACTTTGAAGACACACCTCCACCTCAAAAGAAAAAAGGATAAAATGTAACTTTGACACCAAACGCTCCACCTCATTGAAGGCTTAACACTTTTGCCATTATTTTTGGGCAGTATTTTCACTGGTTTATATTTGTAAAAAGTTGAATTCATTCTTCGCCATTTACATTACAGTGCGAAAAAAATCAATATTTGACTTGAATTGTGACTTTGATCTTTAACTTACATTGGAGAAAATCAACTGATTCCTTTCCTGGTTTGGGTTCAGTCCGTCTGACAAGTTCGGCAGAAATCGTCCGACGTGATTATGAGTTTCTTAATGAAAGACACAAAAGACAGGAGTGTTATAATGCTCATTTCTCGTATCGAGGGACACGTAAAACAAATGCTTTGGATCAGACTTCGAATCGATACCCATTGTTTAAAGAAGAAGCTGAGTACGGGAAGAAGAAAAAAAGAAGACATTTTTTATTCCAAACTGGTTCTTATTTTATTCTGTTTTCCAAATGGAAATTGGTTAAATTTAAATAAATATACAGTGGGTCGATGCAGTCTGCCGTCCTCACCCAATTTTGTTCCATTTTCATAGTGAAACAGATTTCTAAAATAAAGTTCACTGTAAAACCCAATTTTGCAGTCACTTTTTTATTATTTTCACCAAAATTCTGAATTCTCCGATAAACGTACCCATACAAGTAAAAATTTGTTCAAACTAGTCAAGTAGAAACGCCAAAAATAAAATTATATTTATAGGAATTTTTTCTATGACGTCATATATCATGTTCGCTGGTCCATATGATTTACTCAACTTATGAGCCCTCAGTGAGTCAGAGGGTCTGTAAAGAAACATGGTTGCACCGATATTGGTAAAATGTGTTACTATTTTACGCTGTATTTTGTCTTTTGTAAGTGCCTGTGAAATTATATTGTTGTGAAGCACTGACACATGAAAGATTTAGACTAATAAATTATTTAGACTAATAATATTGATTTTTGTGGGAAGAAGGCGAGTTTATGGGATCAGAACTCCTGGACAGAAATTTTTTTTTACATGGCTGCCATTTCTATAGGAGGAGACTGTAGACACCAATCGACCAGGGAAGTACTCCAGGGGAAACATTTGGCAGGAAACAGGGAGTGCTGGAACTCCCGTTTCTCCTGTCACTGTCCTCTTTAGCTAGGCTGACCATATTTCCTTGAGACAAAAACGGGACATTGGGATGGCAAAAAAGGGACGGGGGTTATGTAATATTCTGTATTCATGAAAAAGTAAGTACATAAACCGGGACAAAATTGACATTTTTATTAAAACGACGGGACGGCCAGGAAATATAAAAAAAACGGTACTGTCCCGTTCAAAACGGTACGTATGGTCAGCCTATCTTTAGCTGATCTTTTTCTGTCTCATCTACCCTGTGAGCAGTCCAGCACGCTCCCAAACACACGCTTCTTCCTCTATTCTTCACTACACATGCATGCATTTAACACACTACACGATATTTCCAAAATTTATAAAAAGTAAAATGGCATTGTAAGCCTTGGAGATTTTGATTTTCGCTCTCTCTTCCTTATAAATGGGGGGCAATTTTGTGGGCACACGCCCTTCGCCCCACCTTTGTACATAAAAAATTTTTTTTCGCATAAATGTGTTCCCAAAATTTGAAACGCCTCCCAATAATTTTCGAAGTTTGAAAAAATACACAGCATGATACTTGACAAAAGTGTCAAACCTAAATATTTTTTGTTCATGTGCTAAAATAGGTCTATATTTGTTGGGTAACCTATTTCAATGACCTCGCCCCCTATTGCTGCACAATCTTCCTTCCCCTCCCCCTTTACGGTGCTGAAATCCCTTTTTACTAACGTTTACTGAAAAATAAGCATTAAGCTCTTCAATACAATCATATATAGTATATGGGAATGAACTCAGAATAGTCCCCTGAGTTTTTTATGATACACACAGACAGTGCATGGAACAAGGAACTCTTCGGGGATAATTAAAACCACTATATTCCGAATAAGTAATGGTAAATGACAAATACCATAGTTTTTCTTTTTCATGATGCTAGCCCGACGTGGGCAACGGGTCACTCGCAAAGAGGTCCCATAAATATAGCTTCCCTCACCAGCTATCTGCAAAGCAGACAGGATCCAGCTTTGGGACATGGATCTAGAGCAAAGCAGCCTAGCCCTGCTACATTTAGAACCTCAATATAAGCAAAAGACTCGCTGCCTTCACGTCAGATTTAATACATCAAAGAAAAAGGGGTAACTATTATATTTTTAGCCAAAAACCAAAACTTAAACCTCAACTGGCAGAATTGAGCGTCCACTTTTCAAGGCACATAACATGTCCGTTTCAAGATGGGAATGAACTCAGAATAGTCCCCTGAGTTTTTTGTGAACACACAGACAGCAGTGCATGGAACAAGGAACTCTTCGGGGATAATTAAATCCACTATAGTCCGAATAAGTAATGTTAAATGACAAATACCATAGTTTTTCTTTTTTATGATGCTAGCCCGACGTGGGCAACGGGTCACTCGCAAAGAGGTCCCATAAATATAGCTTCCCTCACCAGCTATCTGCAAAGCAGACAGGATCCAGCTTTGGGACATGGATCTAGGGTAAAGCAGCCCACGTCGGGCTAGCATCATGAAAAAGAAAAACTATGGTATTTGTCATTTACCATTACTTATTCGGACTATAGTGGATTTAATTATCCCCGAAGAGTTCCTTGTTCCATGCACTGTCTGTGTGTATCATAGAAAACTCAGGGGACTATTCTGAGTTCATTCCCATCTTGAAACGGACATGTTATGTGCCTTGAAAAGTGGACGCTCAATTCTGCCAGTTGAAGTTTAAGTTTTGGTTTTTGGCTAAAAATATAATAGTTACCCCTTTTTCTTTGATGTATTAAATCTGACGTGAAGGCAGCGAGTCTTTTGCTTATATTGAGGTTCTAAATGTAGCAGGGCTAGGCTGCTTTACCCTAGATCCATGTCCCAAAGCTGGATCCTGTCTGCTTTGCAGATAGCTGGTGAGGGAAGCTATATTTATGGGACCTCTTTGCGAGTGACCCGTTGCCCACGTCGGGCTAGCATCATGAAAAAGAAAAACTATGGTATTTGTCATTTACCATTACTTATTCGGACTATAGTGGATTTAATTATCCCCGAAGAGTTCCTTGTTCCATGCACTGTCTGTGTGTATCATATATATATATATGATACACCATTTTGAGTTCATTCATATACAGGGCGTCCCAAAAAAATGTATACACACTTTAACAGCTGATAGCTCAATTGATGCTTCTTTCTTTCCAAGTTAAACCCATTAGAATTAATAATGGCAGTCAGACTAAGCTTTGAACAAAGGAAATTCATTCTAAAATGCTACTGGAAGTGTGAAAACGCAGTTGAAGTGCAAAGACAGTTTAGGAGGGAGTTTCAAACAGATCCACCAACGCGACTTACCATCACTCGAATTAGAGATAAGTTTGAAGCCGATGGAATTGTTCAGAATGTCCACAAGAAGCGTTCCGGAAGACCACGGACATCGACAAGCCCCACAAAGCAAGAAAGAGTACTGGAAACGTATCACCAAAGTCCAAGAAAATCTGTGCGGCAAGCGAGTCGTGAGGTAGGAATTTCAGAATCGTCTGTCCAACGCATTTTGAAGCGCTGTCAATGGAAAAGTTACATTCCAAGAGTAGTCCATGCTATTAATGAAGATGATCCGGACCGAAGAGTGGAGTATTGCGAGTGGTACTTGGCACGATGTGGATGTGGATTGGACGAACGGGTTTCGTAGAATACCCTCCGCGTTCACCAGACCTCACACCACTAGACTTTTTTTTATGGGGATGCTTAAAAGACAAAGTCTACGCTATAAAACCTGCAACAGTCGCTGAATTGAGAGCAGCCATTGAACGAGAATGCACACAAATACCAAACGAAATGTTTCGTGATGTTTGCGATTCCATTGCTTCGCGTTATCAGCAGTGCCTGGACCAGAACGGACGTCAGTTTGAAAACAGGCGTTGACAAAACAATTAAATAATGTCTGTAGATTCTATTACATTTTGAAAATGAAATGTATTTTAATAAACACTGCCTTTATAATTATTTAAAGTGTGTATACATTTTTTGGGACGCCCTGTGTATATATATATATATATAAATATATTAGTGGTGGACCGGATATCCGCATCATTTTTAACATCCGCATCCGCACTTCTGACTGCGGATGTTATGCGGATATTACCTCTAATAAATTATGCAATTTACCATTAAATTAGCTTATAAAGTAGCTTATAAGGCCCAGTCATGCACATTTCATGTAAAGTATTAATTAATTATTAATGAACAAACAAATATATAAACCTCAAAATATAAATACATGGTAACACAGAAAATTGAATGAAATTTGTTTCATTGAATTTTCTGTGGCTGAAACTCTTCAGAAAGTTATTTTTATCATAATGAAAACATTAATATTAGTTTTAATTCTTATGCATTGCCTACCATAATAGTAATATCACGAAATTTGAAAAATTGTCATATATTCATAATTCTATATTATATTGATAGATTAATTGAATATCTGCATCTGCATCCGCATCCGCGGATATTGAAATTAAAGATCCGCATCCGCAGATGTTGAAAAACTGATATCCAGTCCACCACTAATATATATATATATATATATATATATATATATATATACAGGGCGTCCCAAAAAAATGTATACACACTTTAAATAATTATAAAGGCAGTGTTTATTAAAATACATTTCATTTTCAAAATGTAATAGAATCTACGGACATTATTTAATTGTTTTGTCAACGCCTGTTTTCAAACTGACGTCCGTTCTGGTCCAGGCACTGCTGATAACGCGAAGCAATGGAATCGCAAACATCACGAAACATTTCGTTTGGTATTTGTGTGCATTCTCGTTCAATGGCTGCTCTCAATTCAGCGACTGTTGCAGGTTTTATAGCGTAGACTTTGTCTTTTAAGTATCCCCATAAAAAAAGTCTAGTGGTGTGAGGTCTGGTGAACGCGGAGGGTATTCTACGAAACCCCTTCGTCCAATCCACATCCACATCGTGCCAAGTACCACTCGCAATACTCCACTCTTCGGTCCGGATCATCTTCATTAATAGCATGGACTAATCTTGGAATGTAATTTTTCCACTGACAGCGCTTCAAAATGCGTTGGACAGACGATTCTGAAATTCCTACCTCACGACTCGCTTGCCGCACAGATTTTCTTGGACTTTGGTGATACGTTTCCAGTACTCTTTCTTGCTTTGTGGGGCTTGTCGATGTCCGTGGTCTTCCGGAACGCTTCTTGTGGACATTCTGAACAGTTCCATCGGCTTCAAACTTATCTCTAATTCGAGTGATGGTAAGTCGCGTTGGTGGATCTGTTTGAAACTCCCTCCTAAACTGTCTTTGCACTTCAACTGCGTTTTCACACTTCCAGTAGCATTTTAGAATGAATTTCCTTTGTTCAAAGCTTAGTCTGACTGCCATTATTAATTCTAATGGGTTTAACTTGGAAAGAAAGAAACATCAATTGAGCTATCAGCTGTTAAAGTGTGTATACATTTTTTTGGGACGCCCTGTATAATATATATATATACACACGGGAAAAAATTAAAACCATTAAAATATTCAAACCGTAAAATTTTAAATCTATGCAGTTTAGCAACGAATCTGGAACAGAGTCTAGCCCTCTTTATGAAGCTATGACGGTGAAAATTACTCGGAGCGTCAAACAATGTGCACTGAAACTACAAAACCAAAAACTGATAGCACAATTTAGCTCTGGTGTCCTAGTGGCACAGGATGCCAAATATCATTCTCAGCGCCTAGTAAAGTTGTAGAATGCGAGCAGCCGGAAGACTGAGGAGGCGAAGAAAACGAACACCGATGGATTTTCTCATGGCATAGCTTTGGTGGAACTTATAGGCTACATAGAAGGAATGAAGTTGGCAGATAAGTCAGTTGTTCCAAATTTCAAGCTGGCTGATATTGTACAATTGTACACTAACCGACTAAGAGAGCTGGGAGTAAATGTATCCAGTCAAATTCACTCCACAGATTTGAAAGAGCGTATACTTGCCAATGTGCCTTGTCTCCGTGCCTGCAAGCAAGGCAGTGATATCTTGATGACTTTCGACGATGATATCGGACCTCTGCTGATAGAACCAACCTTGGATGACTTTGATGATGAAGCTATTTGCCTAAGAAAAGCTGCACATATACGCTGAGATATGCTAGAAAAGCATGCAACATTTGATGGGTCCTTTCGAAAAGGCTGCCAGGAAGATGCTGTTCCCACGTCGCTGGTAACAATAGTTGGCATGCTCATGGATGGACCAAATATCAAGAACAACGATACAGAGAAAGCAAGGCAAACAGCACTTAGTCTGGCCCAATTGTTGCAGTTTAACAGTCATGTTAGAAGATGCCAGGGGTCCACTAATGCATACCACAGTAAGGACAGAGAGACTCCACTACCGATATACCTTGGCCTGATGATTCATGGACATACACGCGAACGTGAACTTGTGGATACCTTATTCCATCTAGACTTATCAATTTCGTATGAGAGAGTTCTTGATATCTCCACAGGCATGGCCGTTTCAGCATCTCAGCAATATGAAACCGATCAGATTGTTTGTTCCCTCATCCTGCGAAAAAATCTGTTCATGACAGCTGCAGTGAATAACATCGACCACAACCCAAGCTCACCGGCCGTTCATGACGCCTTTCATGGTACAGGTATATCCCTGTTTCAGAATCATATAACAGAGTCCGATGGTGTTGAACGTAAAAGAGCTACATTGAAGCCTGGGCCCTCGAGCAAGCAGATCCTGTCACTACCTGAGTCATATACAAATTTGACCCCTGTGACGCTGAAGAACAAGGACTTCTCGTCCCTTCCATTGATGGTACTCTCACAAGTGATGACCATCATGTAAAGGCTGCCCTCCAAGATGAGAAGAAATGGCAAAAAGCAGCACAGCAGCTCATAAGCAAGGAGACCCAGAGCATCACTGATCCAATCTCCTGGGCTGCAGTCCATGCGGATGCACAGCAACCAGGCAACTTTCACGTCACCATGACATCACTTCTGCCATTATTCCCTGATGACTCCAAGTCATGATGAGGGGCTCAAGCTGCATAACGATAAACCAATACTGGAATACTGGAGATACCTCAGTTTGTTTCACACACACCAGTCGTCAAAAGGAATTGGTTAATTTTCTTCACTACTAAATGCGTCAAAGGCTTTATGAAGGAGGAATAATAAAGTATTGGGTGTTTTTTTTATGCAGGAAGGATGGACCAAGGGCGAGTGCCCACAAAAGCGCCCCACCATAGAAGAAGAAGAGAGCCAAAATCAAGGTCCAGGGTTTTCGAGATGCCTGGACACTGCGTTTGAAAGATTGGACGTCATGACAGGGGGAAAGATGGATTGAGGAAGCTTGTACCAGAGTTGACCGGTTGAGTAGGTGAAAGACTGGAAATACTGATTAACCCGCATGTTAGAGAGTTGGACAGGAAAGGAATGAGAAAGTGTAGAAAGTCTGGTGCTGCGTGCTCTCCGCAAAGTAGGAGGCATGCAGTTAGAGAGTTCAGAAGAGCAATGCTCGTTATAATAGCGAGAGTAAAGAGAGCGTGAGGCAACATTGCGGCGAAGAGAGAGAGAGAGAGAGAGAGATTGATGACAGTCAGTATGAGGCGGGAAATTGATGAGACGAAAGGCCTTTGATTCCACCCGGTCAAGTACGGCTACGTGGGTTGAGCCACCCCACACATGAGAAGTATACTCCATACAGGGGCGAACAAGAACTCTGTACAGAGACAGCAATTGAGCTGGGGTGAAGAAACTTCGGAGGCGGTACAGCACACCTAACCTCTTAGAAGCTGTTTTAGAAAGAGAGTATATGTGATCTTTCCAGGAAAGATCACGAGAAAAGCAAACGCCAAGAATGTTAAGAGAAGAGGAGGGATTGAGTTGTGTATTGTTGAAGGTAAGAGGATAGTCGTGTGGAAGATTGTGACGAGTAGACAGATGGAGGAACTGAGTTTTTGAGGCAGTGAAAGCCATAAGGTTTTCTCTGCCCCAATTAGAGATAGCAGAAAGATCAGAGGTATAGCCGCTCCACCTGAATCATGGAGTGACTGCTGTGAGGTGCGCTTTGCGAAGCGGGTGCAGAAGTGAAGAGTGGAATCATCGGCATAGAAGTGAATAGGACAGGAAATGCGAATTAAAAGATCATTAATAAATAAAAGGAAAAGAGTGGGTGACAAGACAGAACCCTGAGGAACATCACTATTAATAGTTTTAGAAGAACAGGGGCCATCTACAACCGCAGCTACAGATCGGTCGGAAAAGAAATTAGAGATGAACGCACAGATAGAAGGGTAGAAACCGAAGGAGGGTAGTTTCGAAATTAAAGATTTGTGCCAGACTCTATCAAAAGTTTTTGTTACGTCTAGCGCAATAGCATAAGTTTCGCCGAAATCCCGAAAGGAGCATGAACAAGAGTGAGGGAGATATGCAAGAAGATCGCCAGTGGAGCGTCCCTTGCGGAACGATACTGACGATCTGAAAGAAGATTGTGAGAAGAAAGGTGTTTAAGAATCTTCCTATTAAGGATAGATTCAAAAACTTCAGAAAGGCAAGAAATCAAAGCAATTGGACAATAGTCAAAGGGTTGAGAGCGGTCACCCTTCTTTGGGATAGGCTGAATGAAAGCGAACTTTCAGCAGGAAGAAAAAGTACCAGATGAGAGACAAAGACGAAAGAGTTTGGCTAGGGAGGGTTTCAGCACAGAAGCACAGTTCTTGAGAAGAACAGGAGGAACACCATCACTGAAACTGATTCCATGCCCAGATATGGCAGAAATAATGTCAGAGAGGGGAGGAGATGGAGGAGCAGCACCGGAATCGTCCAGGGTTGAATTGTAAGCGAAAGTTTCAGTGAAGAGGTCAGCTTTATCAGAAGAGACGGCAAATGAGACATCGGAATAGAAAAGAGGAGGGAAAGAAGAGGATGTAGAGTTGTTGAAGAGGTTCTTAGCTAGATGCCAGAAAGAGCAAGAAGAATTAGAATTGAAAAGGTTTTCACATTTTTGTCGGTTGGAGGAATTTTTAGCGAGTCGAAAATTTTTTTTTGCACGATTCCGGGAAGAAATATAAGCTGAGTGATAGTCAGGAGTTGGATAACGACGGTACCGTCTGAAAGCCACCTCTCTGTTGCGGATAGTATTAGAACAAGTACAGTTAAACCACGTTTTTTTGCATTAGTAGTAGGAATAGAATATGGAATGTATGCCTCCATGCCTGAGAGAATCACCTCTGCGATGCGTTCAGCCCCGTTATGGGAAATCATAGAAGTACTGCCTAAGGGCCTCCCAATCAGCGGCGCCAAAGTGCCAAAGGCGCCTTCTCTTTGGAGGATCGAAAAGCTAAATTGGAGCGATAGGAGAGGAAACAGATATAAGTTTGTGGTCAGAGGAGCCCAACGGAAAAAAAGTTTCACAGAGTAAGAAGAAGGATGAGAGGTAAGAAATAAATCCAGAATGTTGGGCCTATCTCCATGGCGATCAGGGATACGAGCATGGTGCTGTCCAATCTGCTCTAGGTCATTTACTCACAGATACTCACAGAAGTCTTCTGGAAGAGGCCATCAAGCTTGTGACTCCAGCTCCGAATTTTCACCTTCGGTTATGTGTTCTGTCTGGTGGCAGTCGAAATTAGTACAAAAAATGTCGGCTCTGTAATCAAATTTGCGTTCCTGGTGGGCCCACACTCTATCCAACTTCTCAAAGCTCAGAACCGAATCTGAGTCAACTAATGAGGCTGGTAGACTATTCCAGGTGTTTACGACCCTACTGCAGAACGTGTATTTCCTCAAATTTAACCTTGTCTCTCCTTGTAGATCTTCTTGGCGTGCCCCCTTGTCATTGTGTTGTCTTGAGTCGAAAATAGGTCTTCGCATACTTGTTTATCATAGATGTTACACGTAATCTTGAACACCTCTAACATATCCACTCGAGATCTTCTATATGATAGGATAGAAAAGTTGTAAGCTAGTTCACGAGGGATGTTAGTGAAATGGGAGGAAAGCCAAAGGTGGCGGTGCACACTGAAATCTCCTAAAATGTATTTTTCAGCAAAGGGAGAGCGGGAAAGAATGTTTTCCACTTTGGAAATGAGATATTCAAAGAATTTTGGATGGTCAGTAGAATTAGGGGAAAGGTAAACAGCGCAGACGTATTTAGTTTGAGATTGGCATGTAAGCCGTAACCAGAGGGTGTAGAATTCGGAAGATTCGAGTTCGGAAATACTAGAACAAGTTAGGTCATTGTGTACATAAACGCAACATCCACTAAAATGTATTTTTCAGCAAAGGGAGAGCGGGAAAGAATGTTTTCCACTTTGGAAATGAGATATTCAAAGAATTTTGGATGGTCAGTAGAATTAGGGGAAAGGTAAACAGCGCAGACGTATTTAGTTTGAGATTGGCATGTAAGCCGTAACCAGAGGGTGTAGAATTCGGAAGATTCGAGTTCGGAAATACTAGAACAAGTTAGGTCATTGCGTACATAAACGCAACATCCACTTTTGGAGTGAAATTGAGTATAGAGAAAGTACGAAGGTACAGAAAGGGGTTTTGTTGTCAATCGTTCTAGACACCTGAGTTCCAGTGAGGAAAAGAATGGGCGGTAGCAGATCCAGCCCTGCTGCCCGGCTCTGCGTTCGTGGTATCGGCAGCGGGGGAGCCAGAAGCAGGGACATATTCGATCCCCTCCCCAGCGGACTCCGAGGCTCTTGAAGTTGATGCCATTTTTTTTTAAATTTTATAAAGATTATGTAGTGTGTAAGATGCATGTATATGTAGTGAGGAATAGGGAGAGAAATGTGTATTGGAGAGCATGCTGGACTGCTCACAGCGGAGATGAGACACGGAAAAAGATCAGCTGGGGAGGACAGTGACAGGAGAAACGGGTGTTCCAGCACTCCCTATCTTCTGTCTAACATAACCCCCACCCCCGGAGTACTTCCCTGGTCGATTGGTGTCGACAATCTTCCCCTTACGTAACCTAATAAGCTATCCTCACCTAATTTCTTAGCCACTTAGTACTCAGATAATTTTTCAAAGTATGCAACGATTCCTTCTTCCATTTTCCAGCTTCCCGTCTCATTAATGTGTAGGAGATAAATTTTCTTAAAGGAGTGCGTTGTATATTTACAACGCATGCTTTAAAGAAAATTTATCGTACACATAATGAGGCGGAATTAGAATTTAGATTATGAAACTGCTTGACGAATGGCTCGACAAGAGGTATTACGTTATACCGCATCTTACCGAATATACACCCATGTTAGGAACTATCAACCTAATGAATATGGACAAATTGAAATATTTTTACCACTACACTCACGTTTACTACGATGAAGTGACTTGTGAGATCGTAACTAAAGGTGTGGTGCAACTCCTTTTTCGATTGCACTTATTGCGCGCGCGCGTTCGTTTATTTCAGGATGACTCTGCCTGTCCACTCGGATGGCCTTTCAATTTTATACGATACGCGTAGCTTCTCTCGGCTTACTTGAAGCCCACTTTGAATTTCAAACTTTCAATGTTAATTTACCCTCAGCTTAAGTAGTATGGGCGCAAAATGGTAGAGTGCAATGCAAATGTTGCAATAATTTCAGCCCCACCCCCTTTTGCTGCAAGGCACCAGTAGTGCCAACCCCCCTTTGTTGCAAGGCACCCCATAGTGCCGAGGGGGGAGTGAGCAACAAGGGGTTATGCAACGTGGAGGCGGAGTTATCCCCAAGTTGCAATGAACCCTGCTGGGGGAGACCTCTTTGGGGGATAAGATGTGACGGCCTCACCCCCCAAAGGGGTATACCTAACCTAAGAGAGAGGAGAGAGAGAGAGAGGAGAGAGGTGTTCGCATGGCAGGAGCCAAGCCCATATTAAGACTTCAGCCGAGTGGCCGTTGTCTTAATATGTTCCTAATCAGCCAGTTGGCTTATCTGGCTGAGTTGCCAGATTGCGCTGTTTATTTAATCAAAGTATATATTCTGGCTTAATAACCCAGTTGGCTTAGAAGGCTGAGCTGCCAGTTTGCACTATTTATTTAATTAAAGCATATATTCTGGCTTAACCCGCCAATTGGCATAATCCGTCAGTTGGTTTAGAAACCTAACCAGCCATTTGGTATAATTAAATAATAATAATAACGTTTAGACATACAACCAAAAGAATTAAATAAAACAACACCACATCACTTTATTTAGACAAATTATTGGATTGGTATAATCCGTCAGCTGGCTTAACCTGCCATTTGACTTAGAAAGCCTAACCAGCCCTTTGGCATAAATAAATAATAATAATAATAACGTTTATATATACATCCAAAAGAATTAAATAAAACACCACATCACTCTGCTTATTTAGACAAATTATTGTATCCAATTTCACGAAATATATTGAAAATAAATATACATTCCTATACAAGCGAAGGAATATATGCAATAAAAAATAATAATAGCATAAGAACTACGAACGAGGAGTGTATATATTATATATATATATATATATATGTGTATATATTATAAAAAATAATAATATACAAACCCGGGCCTATCTAAATTGTTCATTCTAATGAAGGTCAAGCATGCCACTCCACCTTAGACCTACAGTTTAACGTTGAATCCCAACCACATCTAAAATAAAATGTTAAAACTCCTCAACACAATAAATCTAATTTCAGAATAAAAAAGAATTTAAACAGCCTAACCATACAAAACATCACTCGGAATTGTCCTGAAAATGAAAGAAAGAAAAATAAACAACAACAATTAGCACACCTATAAAGAGACGGTTTACGGAGAATAACAGAATCACCTTGTGAAAATAATATTTAACATTTACTATAGAAATGCTCATTCCGGCGAAGGTCAAGCGTGTCACTCCACCTTAGACCTAGAGTTTAACGTTTGAATTCGAACCACGTCTAAAATAAAATGTTAAAACACTCCTCAACACAATAAAATCTATTGTCAAAATAAAAAAAAATTTAACCTGCCTAACCATACAAAACATCAATCGGAATTGTTCTGAAAATGAAAGAAAGAAACAATAAACAACAACAATCAGCACATCTATAAAAAATATAAAAATTGATGAGTATATATATATATATAAAGTAAAACAACAAATTAATTTATCAAAAGAATTTACGAAAACAATTTCTCTATTTCAATTAAACAAATTTTGCTTATTTTGAAGTCACAATTTATATACGGCAAGCATAATAAACTTAAACAGGCCTAAATTGACCCAGTATAAATTAGTCTTTAACAAATATTTTTCGACTTTAAACCTTTAAATTAACTTAAAATTATAAAGCGAACTAAAACTACAAAGCGATGCCTGTAAATCCATTATTTACATCCAGTCAAAAAATAATCTTAAAAACTGGAATAGATTCTGGAAAATTTTTCTGCTTCTTTATTGAGTCTCTTAGAATGCTCTAATATATATATATATATATATATATATATAATATATATATATATATACATATATTTTATTACCTAAAATTACGTCACCATACACTCACACATTTTAAACCATGCCGTATAAAAATCAACGCGAAAAGGAAACAAACAACTCTCGAATTCCGACTCTACTTTTGACTCCATATTATTACGGCTTCGACAAGACGACTCCTCAGATAAATTTTGAGTCAAAGCGGTTTGGAAATCTAGACCAACGAAAAGAGAAAAAAAAATTTTTGACCGAGAAAATTAGGAAAATGCTCGCTATGAGAAGAAATTTTTAAAATGATGGGCGCCATCTTGAAAAACAGCTACAATGATTGTTAAGGAATGAGAATAGAGATTTGCTTGTAAATGGGATAACACAATGCATCTTGATATATAAATAATCGAACCAGAATATTTATTAATGCTATAATACGGATAGCAACAATTTTGACCGAAATATAAAGCGACATGGGAAAGCCCTTATATTTACATAAAGGAGCACCGCATAGCCACCAAAATGTTGTGTTTAATTTCTTTAAGGGCCATTCCTTCATTATTATATTTCATTATTTACTCTACTTTCTATTAATTTTCTCTCCATCTTTCATTTATCGTTTTCTTTATTCTCGTTTTGCTGTGCTTTATAAATACGGGCAGCACGTTGCCGAGTTTGTGTACAGCAATGTGCGTGGGATGGGAGGGGTGGGGTGGGGGGTTATCGATGTTTAATGATGCTGGAAACATGAATTGATAAGAAGTTATGTTTTAGCTTTAATGTAGATCATGTCTACCGTTTATGATGATGTTTATAGGATGAAAAATAAAATATTAATCTCAGAAGACATTTATATTGTTTATTGTGATTTTAAATCAAAGAACGAATGTAAGAAAAAGAGGGGTGGGGTGGGGGGTTATCGATGTTTAATGATGCTGGAAACATGAATTGATAAGAAGTTATGTTTTAGCTTTAAGGTAGATCATGTCTACCGTTTATGATGATGTTTATAGGATGAAAAATAAAATATTAATATCAGAAGACATTTATATTGTTTATCGTGATTTTAAATCAAAGAACGAATGTAAGAAGAAGCAGAGTGCGACATCATGGGTATTCCCTCGCTGCTATCTCGGGAAAACGTATCGATGGTTCCTTTTCATATACCTGCGCCCTTTCCTTCTCGTCTCACGTAAAATAAGTTGGATGCGAAGACAATTTAATGTAAAAATGTATTTACTCTGTTTTCTATAAAAATTAACAATCGCTCTCCGCCACACATGACCACTTGGTGTAGGAGGGAAATGCTCTCTTGCATCGCATTTGACACTCAATTTTGAACCTTAAACAAATGAGCCTGAACAGATGAAAATGAAAGTGTTCTTTTAACTACCGGATGAAAAAGAACTTAGTAGATCTTATATATGCGAGGTGTGATCAAAATGTTCGGTAAATAGTTCCGTAACTAATGAACGCGTGCCACTAGGTGTTGCTAGTGTGTATGGTTATTGGGTTTAGTTTGAGGTTTGGTACCACTCGCCGATTTTTCTCTTTGCGTCTTTGATAATTTCGTTCGTAATATTGCCTTTGGTCGCGCTGAAAGACACTGACTGAGTCGCATTGTGCCGGTATGGCGGGACCCGCGAATGTAAACACCTCCAAGTCGCGGTCAACGCCATGCCACGATCGCGGATAAGTGCATGATGGTGCCAGAAAGAAAGTAAAAATGGTGCACACATATTGTGCAGAATGTCCTAAAAAGCCTTTTATGTGCATCTCTTGTTTTGCAGTTCATCACAAATGATGGCACCGGTAATATAAGTTTTGGTACATGTTTAGTTTTTTTTATCAAAAGTTTATTTTGTTTACAAATAGTTCTATGAAAAGGAATTGAAAATTTTTTTTTATTATTTTTTCAGCAAAAATATATTTGATTTATGAATAATACTTTTATGAAATGGAAATTTTTAAAAGGTTATAATAATTTTTATCAAAAGTATATATTATTTAAAGTCATTGCCTTTATGAAAGTAAATATGCCTGATGATGTTGCTTAGGATGTTTTCTGAGTTGATAGGCTACTTGAAAATTATTCAATAAGAAAAGAACAGAAACGTTTTTGGTCTAGTTATTTGAATCCTTTCTGTATTGATATCCATCATTATCATTATCAAAGTACGAAATTGACGGAAGATTTCTTCTTCAAATTCGCTGACAGAGAACAAGTGAACATGACAGTACGAGGACTTTATTCATTCGTTAACTGCCGCACCTGGATTAAAGGTTTGTTTCTCACTTTCGTTCTTAATTTAAGAGAATTTTAAAGCATAATGTTTATGAAGTATAAAAGTTTTGACCAAAGTTTGGAAGTAATTCCTCTTCATAATTTCATTACGGCATATATATATATATATATATATATATATATATATATATATATATATATGTATATATATACATTGTGGCGAGTGTTGTAACACCGCTTCCCGTCGATCAGCGGAGTTAAGCGACACTGGGTCTGGGATGTAGTTCGATGGGAGACGGTCCTCTTTCTGCGCCTATATTATGTAATGACTCGAGGTTCGGATCCCATGTAAAGCTTTAGGTCCCCTCCGTCATACTTAGATGTTGCGGAGGAGGTTAAACAGCCCCATCATTATATATATATATATATATATATATATATATATGTGGTCACAAAAGTAGAGAAATTGCGAGGAAATTTTTTTTTCCCAGAACTGGAAATTATCAAAACTTAATCTAACCTAACTTAAAAGGTCAGCCTACTACGTTTACGGTAGAAGTGATTAGGTTAAATTTACTCGTATGAGGTTATATTTAACTGAGTTAAGTTAGGTGTAACTGATAAGTTAGATTAGGCTAAGTATGAGGTTAAATTAGGTTTCGACGGTTTTCATTTCGATGATTTTCCGTTTCGACAAAATGGCGGAATTCCTGCAAAAACGTTCATTTGTTCATTCATTTGAACGACTTAATTTTTGTATTTTATCCCTAAAAAAATATATAATATATAATATACAGTATATATATATATATATATATATAATATATATATATATATATATATATATAATAAAAATAATAAAAATAAATAAAGAAATAAATAAATAAAAATAAATAAATATATGTCGAAGCATTTCATAATTCTCTATTGTTGGATAGATCCCAATCTTCTACGTTTTCAAATGTTTTTGACAATACGCAGAATTAGACGGATTGTGAATAAAAATGTGTTCAGCTCGTGAAAACGTTTGTTTGGGCAGAAATGCCCTTCAGTCATCGGTCGGCCTTTGGGTTAAGAAGGTGATTTTGTGTTACGATGTAGTTGTAAATTTAGAATAGTATTACATTACTCCTCCCACCCCCTCACATTACCCCGCTTATCTAAAAGCGTATTGGCATAAATAAAAGTTAGTAAAGTGTAGTGTACAATCAATCCCCCGGTTTCATTTGCATTGTTCTAATCATAATGTCTTCTCAAACTCGGCCACGTGCTGCCCGTATTTATAAAGCACAGCGAAACGAGAGTAAAACGAATGATAAATGAAAGATAGAGAGAAAATGAATAGAAAGTAGAGTAAATAATGAAATATAATAATGAAGGAATGGGCCCTTAAAGAAATTAAACACAACATTTTGGTGGCTACGCGGTGCTCCCTTATATAAATTTAAGGGCTTTCGCACGTCGCTTTATATTTCGGTCAAAATTGTTGCTATTCGTATTATAGCATTAATAAATATTCTGGTTCGATTATTTATATATCAAGATGCATTGTGTTACCCCATTTGCAAGCAAATTTCTATTCTCATTCCTTAACAATCATTGTAGCTGTTTTTCAAGATGGCGCCCATCATTTTCAAAATTTCTTCTCATACGAGCATTTTCGTAATTTTCGCGGTCAAAAATTTTTTTCTCTCTTTTCGTTGGAGTCTAGATTTCCAAACTGCTTTGAATCAAAATTTTTCTGAGGAGTCGCCTTGTCGAAGCCGTAATAATATGGAGTCAAAATAAGAGTCGGAATTCGAGAGTTGTTTGTATCCTTTTCGCGTTGATTTTTACACGGCATGGTTTAAAATGTGTGTATGGTGACGCAATTTTAAGTAATAAAAAAAAATATATATGAATGAAATGAAAATGAAAAAGAAAAGGTTTATTGGCAGACTATAGTCCATATGACAAATATTATTAATACAATGACAGTTCATATACTAAGGATAGAAATATATACAACTGATTAGAAATAATACTGTAATGTCGAAGTTATGTGGAGCTACAGACAGACGTTTTCGTACCAAGAAGTCCATAGCTTAGAGCAGGGATTCCCAAAGTGGTCTGTACAGACCCCCAGGGGTCTGTAGGAAGCTTCCAGGGGGTCTCTAAGCTTTTGGAAAAATAGTAACATTAACTATATTAACTATATTAACTATATTAACTATAACTATATTAACTATATTAATATTTAGGGGTCCTTGGTGGTAAAAGTTTGAGAACCCCTGGCTTAGAGGATAAATGGCGGGACTCATGGATAGCTTGGATGATCGGGTTGGTTGATTTTTTAATTCTTTGCATTAGACTGTAATGAGCACGTCTTGTTACCTCCGGGAAGCTCGGGACATTGCGCGTAGCAAACATTTGCGAAGCTGAGCATCTCGGGGTAATTTATGTAAGAGTCTAAAAGACCTGTTGTACAGCAAATTTAAGGTTCTGCCAGAACCTTTTTTATAATTCACCCAGAGTTAATGTACGTATATACAGGGCGTCCCAAAAAAATGTATACACACTTTAACAGCTGATAGCTCAATTGATGTTTCTTTCTTTCCAAGTTAAACCCATTAGAATTAATAATGGCAGTCAGACTAAGCTTTGAACAAAGGAAATTCATTCTAAAATGCTACTGGAAGTGTGAAAACGCAGTTGAAGTGCAAAGACAGTTTAGGAGGGAGTTTCAAACAGATCCACCAACGCGACTTACCATCACTCGAATTAGAGATACGTTTGAAGCCGACGGAACTGTTCAGAATGTCCACAAGAAGCGTTCCGGAAGACCACGGACATCGACAAGCCCCACAAAGCAAGAAAGAGTACTGGAAACGTATCACCAAAGTCCAAGAAAATCTGTGCGGCAAGCGAGTCGTGAGGTAGGAATTTCAGAATCGTCTGTCCAACGCATTTTGAAGCGCTGTCAATGGAAAAGTTACATTCTAAGATTAGTCCATGCTATTAATGAAGATGATCCGGACCGAAGAGTGGAGTATTGCGAGTGGTACTTGGCACGATGTGGATGTGGATTGGACGAAGGGGTTTCGTAGAATACCCTCCGCGTTCACCAGACCTCACACCACTAGACTTTTTTTATGGGGATACTTAAAAAACAAAGTCTACGCTATAAAACCTGCAACAGTCGCTGAATTGAGAGCAGCCATTGAACGAGAATGCACACAAATACCAAACGAAATGTTTCGTGATGTTTGCGATTTCATTGCTTCGCGTTATCAGCAGTGCCTGGACCAGAACGAACGTCAGTTTGAAAACAGGCGTTGACAAAACAATTAAATAATGTCTGTAGATTCTATTACATTTTGAAAATGAAATGTATTTTAATAAACACTGCCTTTATAATTATTTAAAGTGTGTATACATCTTTTTGGGACGCCCTGTATATTACTGCAGAAACTACGAAAGAGAGTGTCTTTAGCTTTACTTGTACAGAATCGAAAGTTACTTATGGTCATATTCGCTTTAGCACACAGGCTTCGAGATTGTTTTCTTATATCCGAGTCATTACTCAAGGAGCTGGTAATAGTTTGGCCCAAATACTTAAACTGTTGTACTTCCTCAATTACTTCACCATTCATTTTAAACCTCATATCAGCTGGCTGATTACAGCTTTTGGGATGAAATTGCATAACCTTAGTTTTTGTAACATTAAAAAGAATATCATGTTTCTGCGAATACTCTTCGCAGACTTTTAGTAGCCGATCCAGACCTTTAACAGAGGGACCTATTAACACCATATCGTCGGCATAAACTAAGTTATTTATCCTTGTGATATCTATACAACATCCCAATGTTGCCTCATTAAGTGAAGCAATTAATCCGTCGATATACACATTAAACAGCATAAGGGAGAGCAAGGAGCCTTGTCTCACCCCGCCAGAGGAGCCAAAACACTCGGATAGTACATTGCCCCACCTAACAGTGAAAGATTGGTTGGAATACCAAAATTTCAATAAATTTAATATGTACATGGGAACCTTCCTGTATTCTAGTTTTGCAAATAAAATATTGTGGTTCACCCTATCATATGCCTTACTTATATCAAGGAAACAGCTATAAATGGTTGAATTACTGTCAATGTATTTAGATATTGTTTCTTTAAGTACATAGATACACAGGTCAGTTGAGTGGGACCTTTTAAAGCCAAACTGATTAGATGTCCATAGGAAATCATTTAATCGGAGTAACAAGAGTTTTTCTAGTAGTTTCGAGAAGCAGGAAGCGACAGCAATAGGCCTGTAATTATTGCTGGACAGAATGTCTCCGTACTTATTTTTGACCAGGGGCAAGATATATACCCTCATGAACTCTGCAGGGATATAGCTATGAGCAAGCATGGCTGATAGGAGCAATGATATATGCAGACATACTACGTCATTTGCATATTTTAAGTGCTCATTCGATAAGTCATCTACCCCTGACGCAGAACCAGTCTTTAACTCTTTAATTAACCTCTTTACTTCAGAAAATGATATCAAAGTATTTTCCCTTGTCCCTCCCACAATCGTTTCGCTGCAATCTATCTTAAGATTATCCCTACTCACACTGTTAAGAATGTTAGAGTAGTGGTTTTTCCACAGCTTTGCAATTTCATCCTCCCCCGACACCCCATCGATTGTCGGAGGGAGGACATTTTTGACACCCGTTTGATTCTTAACAAATTTCCAAAATTTGTTATTATCGTTATTTATGCGAGCTTCACAGGCTTTTGATGCTCGAATAGACTCTTCTTCCTGTTTACATCGCCTTATGGCCGCCTTATACTGACCCCGACTTCTACACATATTCATGTATACTGGTCCTAATCTGGGTCTACCATGAAAGCACCACAAATCATAGGCGTCTTTCGATTCCCTCTTCAGGGGGCAATAAAATCATTCCATCCAGGAATAATCTTAGTATGATAGTTGTAAGATTTAATCAGGGGCTTCCTGCTTCTCTTAACAGGGATATTATCTTACTATAATACCTATCTATGAGTTTACAGTGAGAATCATTTGAGCAAGGATTATTACAGGCAAGGTGCAAAATTTCTAAATTATTAAAGAGGTGACTTGTTCTGTCTTTGTATTCTATTCTCTGCTGCATATTAACATTGGACCAATCGACGCGATTATTCTTACCTATTGAGTTCTTGTTAAGTCGTGTTGCGCATAAATTGGTAACGTTAATTAATATTTCTAATGGTCTATGATCAGAAAGAAGGAAATCATGCAGAATATGAACTCTAACAATTCGATCCTTTAGATTATTACTAGTGAGACAATGATCAATCCACCTGGTGGTACCACTCATATCACTAACGTATGTAAAATTACCACTCTACCCCTAATACATCTACATCACTTATACTTAAATTGGCCGACTCGCACATGTTACCCAATTCTACAAAGAATTCCGAGTTCACATGTGCGTTAAAGTCCCCCATTATTATACAGTGAGAATATTTGGGGTTATCTGATAATGACTTAATTTTGTACAGCAAATCAATGTATTCATCTAGATTACTGCCGTTGTTGTATGGTAAATAGCAGTTTACAATTAATATGCAATCATTGTTCACTTGTAATTCAATGCCTAACAACCTTACATTATCGCTTGTTAAAAATTTTATATGTTTTGACAAATTTTTCCTTATTAAGAAAGCAACACCACCAAAAGGCCTACCGTACATTAATTCATCTGACAAGTCTACTGCTGATGACGCATGGTACATAAAGTCATCATGGATGGTAGAGAGAATTTTAGCTCTTGCTTAGGTAGCCAGTGCTCCTGCAGGAGTATCAAATCTGCACTGTCGCAGATTTTATGAACATCTACAGTTGAATTCCTCACTGACCTTACATTATATAACTATTTTCAACAAGTTATCCGCCATGACTGATAGAAAATTTATTATTAGTAAGATTATTATTATTATACACAGTACAACTTTCAGGCATTACCGTTAGGGCGCCTATTATTATTATTATTATTATTATTATTATTTTGCCTGTTATCAAATCTCCTGGAAAAGTGAATAAACTCCTTAACAATAATACCGTCTGGCCATTGACTCATATTATACGGGTTGAAATGCGCATTTACACCTTTAATTATTACTTTAAATGAGTTATAATACGGAGATTTCGTGTTTAGTTTATTAACTATCAATATACTGTGTTCACCAATGACTTTTCCATCATGTGTCGAATATCGCTTGCCTCGTTCGAGAGCTGAATTCGCGACACAAAGAGGGTGAGATTCCCCATCGGTGGCCTCGCCGCGGAGACCGGTTGAGGAAACCTTCGGGAAGGGCGCCTGTTAACAGTTACCCACCCGTCCTCCTCCCTCGATCTCCCTGAGGCAGGGTTCGCCTGCCTGGGGGATGGGTGGCACAACCTTTGGGGGATAGGAGGCCCCTCCCTTACTCTGTGGCTTGGTGAGGGTCTGTTAGCGGTGTTTATAACCTGACGGCCGCGCGTGCCCCTCCTTCTTCGGTGGGAGGGGGGGAACTGCGCACCGAGCGAGGCGTAATCGAACACCTCTCCTCTGCAGTGGGAGGCAGGGAAGAGGGCAATGATGCCTCGTCTCTCGGCATTGGACCGTCCCTGTTCCTCATTGTGAAATCGGGAGCAGGGGTCCTTTCCTGAACGGGAGGGGGTTGACCGCTACCCCTGCATGCTGCGTTTCCACCCCACCTTCAGGGAGGAGTTGGAGAGGAATTTCGTTTCCCTCGCTGCCCGACGCGCTTCTTGGAGATCTGGCTTGCTGAACTACTTCCGAGTAACTGGGCTTTGGGAGGAGCGTCTCTTTCAACGCATCTAACTCTGACCGGAATTGTTCTAGCGAAATCGCGTTTTTCTGATTTGACACCACGTGTTGGTGTTTCAGTTCAACTATCGACTTTTGTACCTCATTATACTGTTTGAGGAGCACCGAGACGTCTACGTCACCCATAGAGATTACCATTCTATGGAAGTTAGTAACGTAAAAGGTAATATTGTTCTCATTATCCCGGAGGGTCGACACTTTATTTATAATGTCTTTCAGGGTATTCTCGTTTCTAGAATTGCCTCTACGACTTGAGAGGGTAGCACTGAACAGGGTGTTTAATTGTACCCTCGCATGTTCTATTTCCTCTGAATCATAAAAATCATGACAGACAGATACAAGAAGGTCTGAACTAATATGATCTACTTTGTCAAATATAAAACACAACAATGGATTTTCTACAAGATTTACAGCAGACGAACTCATTTTATCTCTAGCGGCTTGCGGAGGAGCGTATCTGGTGGGGGGTGGTTGGGGGTGGAGATGGGGAAGCGCCGAAAGGGGTCCCACTTCTTGTCCCTTTAAATCATGCTCAGGATACCAGCGGTTCGAGGCTCAGGCGTCTTTTCACATTAATCTAATATACTATTTCAGAAATGAAGCCTTATATATATATATGTAACAGTTTTTTTGCGCACACCTACAGGTCGCTACAATTGGTGAAGAACAATGCGGTTTTCACCATTCGATGCGTCTTTTTATTGCGCAGTGCCCATGCTAAAAAAAAAATTCCCTAACATAAATCCTTCCCCCCCCTTTTAGGGGTACAGTTCTTCCCATTTCTTCATTTTTAATCATAATTTTGGCACAAAATGAGGGAGGGGTGGGGTAATGGGGGAGGGAGGTGGGGTCAATGGGGAAACTCAGAAAAATAGATGCGATATATATATGTAACCAAAAAAAATTAAAGTAAATCCTTTGCAAGGTGCCAGCCCCCTTCCCCCCTTGCGGGTAATGGGGGAAGGGTGGGGGTAAATGGGGGAGAGGAGTGTGGGAGGGGGTATTGGGGGAGAGGGGTGGGGTAATGGGGGAGGGGGTGGGGTTAATGGGGAAACTCAGAAAAAAAATGATAACGAACATCGATTCCGGTCAGGAAGATCATGCTTATCACAACTAATGGAACACTATAACAATATTATTGATGCACTCGAAACAATGAAAACTATGATTTGGCGGGTTCAGTTATTTGGTCAATAAAACTATAGAAATGAACGCAGTCATGAAAATCTTAGGCTTCAAATCCGAGCTCATTGTATTAAGATTTGTGAAGCTTTAGATTTCATTGGCTGCGTTCTTTTCTGTAGTTTTACTGAATGAATAATTGGTTTGCCAGTAACTGGAAGGCCGCAGGCACCCCAATTACTGAGGCCCAAGGTGAGAGGAATAGGAATGATATCCAGATAAAGGGCTACTGATGTTCAAAATAAAATACGCCGTAGGCCCACAATTCAGCCGAAGCACCGCAGATCTAGCAAAATCGGCGCGTAGCGCTGACCTTTTGCTAGTTATGTAACTATTACTAACTATGACACAAAAATTATACACGCGGAGTCACTGTACGATTATACCGTAATGAAACATACATTTCCCGCGGTCACCGTCAAAACTTTCACTATTAAACGGAAAATTCGCAGTGTATATGGTAGGGGTAGGGTGGGGCAGGGGAACGGGATGGGGATACTAAAAAGGAGTGCCCACTCCTTGTCCCTTTAAATCATGTAAGCGGGTAAGTTTGTAAATATATCTAAAGTAATAAAACCTATTTATCTATTTGCTTGGTCTTTCATTTAAGATTTCAGAGCCTTTACCTGGCCTTTTGAAAATATTTTGAACAGTTTATGTAGTTAAAACTCACTCGTTCATTCGTTTCGTTCGTTCATTCGTTCGTACAGTAATTTTAAAGGGCTCACTCGCTCGTTCGTTCGTATGCCCGCTATTTCGAGGTCACTGTTTACTACCTCATAGGTCCAAGAAGGTAGTGCCGGATGTCGCTAGAAAATTTTTGAGGGTATATTATATGTATTATTATTAATTAAGTATTGTGGACCATCTAATGAGATTGTAACTTCGTAATCTTGGCACATTTACAAATTTTATTGTAGAGGTAACATAACGGTTCACTGACTTTAAACCCTGTTAATTTGATAGTAAGACGAAGCACAAAACTGACAAGCGGCACTGGCTCTCCAGAATGATCATATATATATATATATATATATATATATATATATATATATATATTAGAGCATTCTAAGAGATTCAATAAAGAAGTAGACAAATTTTCCAGAATCTATTCCAGTTTTTAAGATTATTTTTGACTGGATGTAAAAAATGGATTTACAGGCATCGCTTTGTAGTTTTAGTTCGCTTTATAATTTTAAGTTAATTTAAAGGTTTAAAGTCGAAAAATATTCGTTAAAGACTAATTTATACTGGGTTAAATTCGGTCTGTTTAAGTTCATTATGCTTGCCGTATATAAATTGTGTGAGACTTCAAAATAAGCAAAATTTGTTTAATTGAAATAGAGAAATTGTTTTTGTAAATTCTTTTGATAAATTAATTTGTTTTTTACTCTATATATATATATATATATATATATATATATATATATATATATATATATATTCATAAATTTTTATATTTTTTATAGGTGTGCTGATTGTTTTTTTTATTTTTTTATTTTCAGGACAATTCCGAGTGATGTTTGGTATGGTTAGGCTGTTTAATTTTTTTTTATTCTGAAATTAGATTTTATTGTGTTGAGGAGTGTTTTAACATTTTATTTTAGACGTGGTTCGAATTCAAACGTTAAACTGTAGGTCTAAGGTGGAGTGGCATGCTTGACCTTCATTAGAATGAAGAATTTGGATAGGTCCGGTTTGTATATTATATTATTATTATATATATATATATATATATATATATATATATATATACACACACACTCATCGTTCGCAGTTCTTATGCTATTATTATTTTTGATTGCATATATCCCTTCGCTTGTATGGGAATGTATATTTATTTTCAATATATTTCGTGAAATTGGATACAATAATTTGTCTAAATAAGCAGAGTGATGTGATGGTGTTTTATTTAATTCTTTTGGATGTGTATATAAAAACGTTATTATTATTATTATTTAATTATGCCAAAGGGCTGGTTAGGCTTTCTAAGTCAACTGGCAGGTTAAGCCAGCTGAGGGATTATGCCAATCCAATAATTCGTCTAAATAAAGAGTGATGTGGTGTTGTTTTATTCAATTCTTTTGGTTTTATGTATAAACGTTATTATTATTATTTAATTATACCAAATGGCTGGTTAGGCCTTCTAACCAACTGACGGATTACGCCAACTGGCGGGTTAAGCCAGAATATATTCTTGAATTAAATAAGTAGTGCAAACTGGCAGCTCAGCCTTCTAAGCCAACTGGCTGATTAAGCCAGAATATATGCTTTAATTAAATAAATAGTGCAAACTAGCAACTCAGCCTTCTAAGCCAACTGGCTGATTAAGCCAGAATATATGCTTTAATTAAGAGCGCAATCTGGCAACTCAGCCAGATAAGCCAACTGGCTGATTAGGAACATATTAAGACAACGCCCGCTCGGATGAAGTCTTAATATGCGCTTGGCTCCTCCCCTGCGAACACCTCTCCTCTCTCTCTCTCTCTCTCTCTCTCTCTCTCTTAGGTTAGGTGTACCATTTTGGAGTTGAGGCCGTCCCAACTTATCCCTCAAATAGGTCTCCCCCAGCGGGGTTCATTGCAACTTGGGGGATAACTCTGCCTCCAAGTTGGATAACCCCTTGTTGCTCATTCCCCTCTCCCCATTTAGGGGGTGCCTTGCAACAAGGGGGAAGGAGGGGTTAGCACTATGGGTTGCCTTGCAACATGTGGGGGGTTGGCACTATGGGTGCCTTGCAACAAGGGGGTGGGAGGTTGGCACTCTTGCGACATTTGCAATTGCATTGGACTCTACCATTTTTCGCCCATACTACTGTTTACATGAGAGGCCTCTTGCAAGGTAGCATAAAACAACGCCCTCCCTCATATAAATTTTATTTTATTTCGCTCAAAATAGGACATAAATTGAAAAGACATATACAGATGTACGATTACAAATTTTCAATTTAAAGAAAATGTTTACAATTATTTAAGTCTCAAAAAAAGCATTTATATAGTGGGTTTTTTTTTTATTTGCATGTAACTCTAGAAATAGCACTAAATTCGAATTCCGAAATCTAAGAATAAGTGTACAGAAGTAGTTTACGGACAAAAAATTAAGAAATTTACTCACAAAAGTTCTGCGCGAAAAAAGTCCGTCAATTAAATCAAATAAATTTTCACAAAGGCTTTAATGATCATACACTAACTTCACGGGTTTCCTCGGGAAACAAAATCACCACAAGATATTTACTCTCCCCTGAGGAAACATAATATTTCGCAAACTTACAAGTTTAACATTTAATGTGAACAAAAATTAAATTAAAGAAATTTCACACAATTCTTTTTCAGTCGGCTAACATGAAGATCTTACAACAACGTTCGCGTAAAACAAAGGAAATTCGGATCTCAGAACAACGTGAGACCGTTTTAAGTCAACTTAGAAATTTTTAATCATGCCACAGGGTTTAAAGATTCTCTAAGCCACTTCAACTTCACAGGGCAGAACTACAACTGCTTTATAACTCTAAGTTACACCTTAGAATTACAAGAATTCCTCCCTTTAGTGTCTAAAGGGTCTATCAAAACCATTTTCATTATATGACATCATTCGTATAAAAGTTACTGATCTTCTATTGGCTCTAATCTCAACTTCGTTAAATTCTACGCTCCGCCTTTCTTAAAGAAATCTTCAAATTAAAATTTAAAATTTAAAATTAAAATTTTAAATTTTCTCTTGAGGGTTTCCCTTAGGCGAGACCAAAGAATAAACAAACCCAAACTTTACAAGCTTCAATAATGAAAAGCAACTTTGGTCAGCTATATTTTCCTCTTTGTAGCTTAATTACTTGACCATAAATCTATCCGGGAATGTCAAACAATAATTTCTTTTCTGGATAACGCACTCAGCCTTCGCCTCTACCCTGGGTATCGGATCACTTTACTTTTGTAGGTCTTCATTTTAAAAGATTTAAATTTTCACGCGAAATTAAATCGATTTCAAAATCATTTCACTCTTTCTTTCTATCCTTTTTATTTACATTTTGATATAAGACACCGTCACAACAAAGGTTTGTGTAATTTTTAATAGAACATGGTGACGAATGCCTTTTGTCCCCCAAAATGCATCAATATGGGCGTGCCTATTTCTCATTCTCAAACAGAACCACACAGTGCTAACTGTTTTATCGTGTTACTTCGTTTTGTGTACAGTGCATACAAGAAGTCTCACGCTTCTGTCTCGTCCCAAGCTAGTCTGTTAGGTATAAAATGGGCGGTCCTTATGGCAGCGGTGTGTTCGGATTGGTGCACATAACTGCTCTAACACAATCAATGACGTCCATTATTACGTCACTTCTGCTACATTTTAGTGTTTAAAATACAAATGATTAAGAAGCAGAATGGAGCAAGTTTCGGGATGTTGGGATGGTTATGGAGCAATCCTAGTCATCATAATATTAGCTGGGCATTACATTATACCGTCTCAATATATACTGTAGACTATAGAGAACGACTAATTCGGCAAATATCCCAAATCATGGCATGATACCTAAGTTATTTTGACGCAGGTCTAAATTATTTGCTCAAATGCAATTATTATTGATATTAAGTAATTGTTGGGAATCGTTGTCAATATTGTTGTTTGTGATATATATCCTACGTGAAGAATCTAATGACCAAATTCGTCAGTGAACCTCTCACGCGCTCGCATTTCGAGGAAGTCACGGTCGTCTCACTAATAGATAGTTTATCCATTGTTTTAAGTGGTAACCTATTAAACGAACTATGTTAAACGTATTCCATCTTATGAAAGTCATTAGTCTAAAGCAAGACTGGTGGGCCGCGAATCAGAGAAATTTGCATTTGATTTGTTCATCGTAATTATTACGTAATATAGTATACTGTATATCAGTGATGCACAAACCCTGGCCCGCGGGCCAAATGTGTCCCCCACGGGTCTTTTCAGTGGCCCCACTGGTCTTTTCAATTCAATGAAAAAGTTAGAATATAAAAGTGACCCAATTTATGACTTAGATGGAAAGTAAGCAGGCTAATACATTTAGTTATTTTCTTCGCTTGGCCCTCACATCAAAAAGGTTTGTGCACCACTGCTGTATATAGTAGTATATAAGATTTATTGGTAGCATATCATATGACAATTCCCATAAACATGTGATGACCTCGATGTTGCCAGTTTTTATTTTTTTCCTGAAACTATTACCTTCTCATAGTTTGTTTCAACAATGCATATATTATCATCTCCACGAGCGTAGACATTGCAAGAAAAGATTCTAACTAAGGATAAGTAAAGTTCTTTCATGGTCACAATATATACTTTTATAGATGTCAAACATAAAAATATAATAATTCTATATTAACATAAATATATATTCGATACACATTTACGTCATGGCTTTAACATCAGTATTTCGTATAGCTTCCTCCAGCATCAATAATTTCTTGCAATCGTTGCGGCATAGAAGAGGCCAGATTGTAGGGAATGTTTGGTGTTCGGCGTAAGCTCTCCCAACTATTCCTCGTGTGAGCTAAAAGTGCTTCAAATGTTCTTTCATTGCGTTGCTCCCATTCGTTAATCATTATTGCCCAAAGGTTTTCAATCGGATTCAAATCAGGAGAACGTGGTGGCAGAATTAGATTAATAATCTCTGGGTGATCTTCGTACCACGCTCTCACAACGTTACTCCTATGAATGGACTGTTATCTTCCATTAAGTAAAATGGTTCCGGTGCTGGAACCAGATACGCACGAACACTGGGTAGCAGCACCTCTTCCAGTATCTGGCAATATTGCTGTCCAGTAAAGCGTCCATCTACTTGAGTCAATTCTCCGACACCATAGCCAGACATCCAGCCCCACACACCGAGATTGATGTGACCACTACGTTTGCTCGGAAAACATTTCCTTCTTCATAGCGTTTTCCGCGCTGCCTCCAACAATGCAGGGAACCATGACTATCTGTTGAAAATGTTTTTTCGTCACAGTACACAACTTTTCTCCAGAATTCTTCCTCCTGCGGCAAGTATTGCAAGGCAAATCCCATCCGCGCCTCTTTATGCTCAATCGTCAATGCAGGTTTTATAGCTGGACGGCGAGAAAAATACCCTGCCTCGTGAAGTCTGTTGTTCACTGTATTTGCGCTACAACGAAGGTTCAGGTGTCTGTAAATATGCGTCGCTGGAACAAACGGATGCTCTCTGGCATGATTAACAATCGCAGCATCTTCCTCTTGAGATGTTGAACGCGGAGGACCAGACCTCGGCAAAGTAGCGATTGAGTTTTCTGCTTCATACCGATGAATCCACCGTTCCACAGTGCTTCGATGAACGTCTAGTCGTCTTGATATTTCTCTTATTGGCACACCATATTCATGCAATGTCACCATTGCTCCCCGCATTGCCTGGGTCGTCTCGTGGTGCACAGACGGCCTTTCCATCTTTGTGTAAATGGCTTATGTGAAGCGTGCTGGGACGATAAAGGAAATGAGGATACCATGCACCCCTTCTGAAATTGATTTCGGTTGTGAAGGGTACCAACCCTTCGAATGGTAATAATAATCAGCCAATTTCCTATTTTGTTGAACATATGCATAAAAAATTCGTCTTAAAAGCCAAGGATCCAAAGATTGTCAGCAATAGTTTATATCCCAACTGAATATAGTCAGCCATCAACAGTATAATCATATTTTATTTCCATAACTACTCATGACTACTCTGTCATAGTAAATAACCTTATTATGACTTAGGTAGTAGTGGTAATTCTGAGTGGCGGCCTCTAGCCACATACGTTAAACCTATCAGTGCGTCTAAGACCAGACTCTTCTGTTTCTGTCAATTCATTGTTAGTTTAAGGTATTTTGCTCTTTGTCTTTCTAGGTCTAGGGCATTAAAATAAATATTTGAGTTTGTGTTTAGCATTTCCTCCTCCCTTCGTAATTCCCCACCCAACCTCGTTTCCTTCGACATAGCAACGCTTACCTCCATCCTCATTCCACTTCCTTCATTAAACCTATTATCGCTTTTACTGTCCCTTCTTTCCATCCTTCAATGCCAGCGTTCTTAAACCTAGCACATAAACTATATAATATGGAATCTAACACCTTAGATCTCTACGCATTCATGTTATTTGAAGACGCCTGTGTCTTAGGGGAATCTAAGTGTTGAGAGTGAGCTTGAGGGGTAGTCTATAGATTATTACAGATGACCTTGAACGCTCCAACTATTTAAAAATGATTATTTATTACGCACATCATATGGCATAATACACTCATGAATTTAAGTATCTCTCACACTATAGGAATGGAATTGAATCCTACCAGAGTTAAAAAGTCTCAAAATAAGATAGATTAGTTTTTATTAAGGGGTCACTAAGAGAAAAGGATTTGGAGTAGAGCGGAAGGCAGAGAGTATATTTTCTTGAGTTTCGGTTATTATTAACGTTATATGGATACATTGCCATGCGGTGTGATCAGAGAGAGTTACAAGGAGTTACAAGGAAAAGAAGTACCTCAAAAGGCCTTGCGCCCCATACCGAGGAGGTACCAATGGCAACGGGTGCCAGGGAAAATTTTGTACACACTCAAATAGTGTGCAAGATTTGGTCTAACCTTTTCTTGAACTGATCCACAAAGGAACTGTTCACAACTTCCGAAAGTAACCTCTTCCATGTGTCACAGATCTTATACGTAAAGTAATTCCCACACACACTAGTCCTAAACCGTTTCAAATCCAACTTCCAACCATTGTTGCGAGTTGGGTTATCATTTAAACTAAACATACTTCTAAAATCGACATCGTTGAACCCGCGTAAGAGCTTGAAAACCTCGATCAGTTGACCGCGCAGCCTCCGAGTTTCCAGCGAAAACAAGTTCAGGGCGCGTAACCGTCGATTGTAGCCCATATGCCTAACGGAAGGGATTAACTTTGTGGCCCTCGCCTGCACTCGCTCCAGCCTCTCAATATCTTTCCTGAGGGTGGGCGACCAGAACTGCACAGCATACTCCAGGTGCGGCCGAACCAGGGAATTGTACAGTGAGAGCACAATCTCCTTGTTCCGAAACTGAAATTGCCTCCTGATATAACCAATAGTTTCTGGGCTTTCTTTTCCACCTCTACGCACTGTTTCGTAAACTTAAGGTCGCTGCTAATTAGCACACCCAAGTCCTTTTCTAAATCAGTCACCTCGATATTACTACCCAACATCGAGTAGTCCGACTTGGGATTGGCGTAGCCAATGTGCATCACTTTGCATTTACCCAAGTTAAACGGCATTTGCCATTTTTCGGACCACTCTCCTATCCTACCTAGGTCCGCACGCAGTTCCTCGATCGCTTCGGGCGTCCCAACATTGGCCCCAAGCTTGGTGTCATCAGCGAATTTGGCGATCCGACTGACGATGCCACCGTCGATATCATTTATGTAAATGATAAACAACAGTGGCCCCAAAACGGAACCTGAGGAACCCCACTAGTGACCGAGGCCCAACCCGAACTAGCCCCTTTAATTACAACCCTCTGCCGCCTATTCCTCAGCCAGTTTTCAATCCACCTACCTATTTCCCCACCGATACCCAGCGCGCGCACTTTCGCCATTAGCCGGCGGTGAGGTACCTTATCAAAGGCTTTCTGAAAGTCGAGATAAAGTATATCAATCGCCCTACTCTTATCATACTCACTCAACATGACGTGGAAAAACTCGAGCAAGTTGGTGAGTACGACCTATGCCGTCTAAACCCATGTTGGGAGTCCCCAAGCAGCTTGTAGGAATCCAAATGGTCAACGATCCTATCGCTATTATCCCTCTAATAATTTACCTACAACTGAAGTGAGACTAATGGGACGATAGTTCCCTGGACTTTCGTGATCCCCTTTCTTAAAGATAGGGGTCACGTTGGCTTCCCTCCAGTCACCAGGCACCTGGCCCTCTCCAACGATTTGTTGAAGACTGTAGCCAGGTGGGGAGCCACCTGGTCGCGCACTTCTCGCAACACTCTGGGGAGAAACTGGTCTGGCCCAGGAGCCTTAAACGCGCTCAGTTTGTCTATTCTATCGGCAACGACTGTCGCGGTACATAACACTATCCAGGCCAGCACCTTCGTGCCTCACGCCTGGCTCGGGGATGACGCGGGTATCCTCCCTGGTGAACACTCCCGCAAAGTACTCATTAAGCACATTAGCGATGTCCGCGTCGGAGGTCCGCAGAACGCCGCTTCCGTCCTTTAACGGACCTATCATGCTTCTAATGGGCTTTCTACTATTAACATAACTGAAGAATTCCTTAGGGTTCCCCTTGCAGAGGCTTGCCACCCGTAGTTCTTCGTTACGTTTCGCTAGCCTAACCTTCGCCTTCACTTCCCTACACAGGCGGACATACGCTTCAGTGTTCTCATGGGAACGATTGGCCTTCGCCCTCCTATACGCTACTTTCCTATTTCGGATAGCCGAAGCGATGTCACGATTGAACCACTTAGGCTGCGTTGAAGCAGGGGTGACCGGTTTTGAGGGTATGGCAGCAGACTGCAGCACCATAAACTCGTCCCGGAATGCACTCCACACTCCTCAACATCGCCGCCAACCTCTAACCCCATCTCCTACGCTATCCCTGAGGCTAACAAAGTTCGCCCGCCGGAGATCGAGCTTACTGCCTCTCGAGTTACTACGCTTCACCCGAGGGACGCACACACGGAACCTAATAAGACCGTGATCACTCCCGCCCAATGATTCGTCAACGGTGAGGCCAGTGACGAGGTTGTCTTCGGTCGTGAATACTAAGTCTAGAACGCTTTCGCCTCGTGTAGGCTCGTTGACCCACTGAGTGAGGAAGTTCTCATCAGCAAAGTCAACTAGCCTCCTCCCTTCAGCATCGGCAGTCCTGTTTTCCCACTTTATGCCGCGACAGTTGAAGTCTCCTAAAACTACACACACCCTATCCCCTAGCAGGCTACTGAGTTCGGTGTACAGGGCTGTATCCTCCTCGAGGAGGAGATGCGGAGGTCTGTACACCAAGATTAACCTATAGTTCGTCCCTCCCACATTCAGATCGACGCCAAGCAGCTCCCGTTCCGACCGGAACTGGCAGTCAACCGGACTCAACGTGTCTGACGTATATTAGTACCCCACCCCCCTCCCCACGGGTGCGGTCTTTGCGAAACATTCTATACCCGGGAATTTCGAACTCCCCAACGTAGTCCCTACGATCAGTATGAATCCAGGACTCGGTGATAGCAACGATATCCTGGTATTCTGATGCTAAGAGCGCCCGTAGCTCGCAAAACTTGTTCCTGATCGACCTAGCATTAAAAAGCATTGCACGGAGGAGCCTCCCTATTCTGACCGCCCCCTAGCACGACCCGTTTCCCGAACAGCCAGGGCTGTCGGGAGTTGAAGAGCCCCTCACTAACGAGGGGACAATCTCCGCAGGAGCCTGAGCCCCTCCAACGTGGAAGGAGAATCACTACCTGCTGTTGGAGGGGGGACTAACTACTGGGGGAGGCGGACTACCTGCTGTTGGGGGGGACTACCTGCTGGGGGAGCGGGACTAACTGCTGGGGAGGGGGACTAACTGCTGGGGGAGCGGGACTAACTGCTGGGGGAGGGGGACTAACTGCTGGGGGAGTAGGTTCAACTGTTTGGGGAGCAGGATCAATTGCTGGTTTGGGGGGTCCTAGTTTAAAAAGAGAGTAGAGAGAGAGAGAGAGAGAGAGAGAGAGAGAGAGAGAGAGAGAGTTAGAATGAGTTACAAGGAAAGGAAGTACCTCAAAAGGCCTTGCGGCCCATACCGAGGAGTTACCAATGGCAACTGGTGCCAGGGAAAATTTTCTATACACTCAAATAGTGTGGAAGATTTGGTCTAACCTTTTCTTGAACAGATCCACAGAGGAACTGTTCACAACCTCTGAAGGGAACCTGTTCCACGTGTCACAGATCTTATACGTAAAGTAATTCTCACACACACTAGTCCTAAACCGTTTCAAATCCAACTTCCAACCATTGTTGCGAGTTGGGTTATCATTTAAACTGAACATACTTCTAAAATCGACATTGTTGAACCCGCGTAAGAGCTTGAAAACCTCGATCAGTTGACCGCGCAGCCTCCGAGTTTCCAGCGAAAACAAGTTCAGGGCGCGTAACCGTCGATTATAGCCCATATGCCTAACGGAAGGGATTAACTTTGTGGCCCTCGCTTGCATCGCTCCAGCCTCTCAATATCTTTCCTGAGGGTGGGCGACCAGAACTGCACAGCATACTCCAGGTGCGGCCGAACAAGGGAATTGTCCAGTGAGAGCACAATTTTTCGGACTACTCTCTTATCCTACCTAGGTTCGCACGCAGTTCCTCGATCGCCTCCTGCGTCCCAACATTGGCCCCGAGCTTGGTGTCATCAGCGAATTTGGCGATCCGACTGACGATGCACCGTCGATATCATTTATGTATATGATAAACAACAGTGGCCCCCAAAACGGAACCTGAGGAACCCCACTAGTGACCCAGGCCCAACCCGAACTAGCACCTTTAATTACAACCATCTGCCGCCTATTCTTCAGCCAGTTTTCAATCCACCTACCTATTTCCCCACCGATACCCAGCGCGCGCACTTTCGCCATTAGCCAGCGGTGAGGTACCTTATCAAAAGCTTTCTGAAAGTACAGTAGAGATAAAGTATATCAATCGCCCTACTCTTATACTCACCCAACATGACGTGGAAAAACTTGAGCAAGTTGGTGAGACACGACCTATGCCGTCTAAACCCATGTTGGGAGTCCCCAAGCAGCTTGTAGGAATCCAAATGGTCAACGATCCTATCCGCTATTATCCCCTCTAATAATTTACCTACAACTGAAGTGAGACTAATGGGAGGATAGTTCCCTGGACTTTCGTGATCCCCTTTCTTAAAGATAGGGGTCACGTTGGCTTCCCTCCAGTCACCAGGCACCTGGCCCGTCTCCAACGATTTGTTGAAGACTGTAGCCAGGTGGTGAGCCACCTGGTCGCGCACCTCCCGCAACACTCTGGGGAGAAACTGGTCTCGCCCAGGAGCCTTAAACGCGCTCAGTTTGTCTATTCTATCGGCAACGACTGTCGCGGTACATCGAACATATCCAGGCCAGCAACTTCGTGCCTGACGCCTGGCTCGGGGATGATGCGGGTGTCCTCCCTGGTGAACACTCCCGCAAAGTACTCATTAAGCACATTAGCGATGTCCGCGTCGGAGGTCCGCAGAACGCCGCTTCGGTCCTTTAGGGTTCCCCTTGCAGAGGCTTGCCACCCGTAGTTCTTCGTTACGTTTCGCTAGTCTAACCTTCGCCTTCACTTCCCCACACAGGCGGACATACGCTTCAGTGTTCTCATGGGAACGATTGGCCTTCGCCCTCCTATACGCTACTTTCCTATTTCGGATAGCCGAAGCGATGTCACGATTAAACCACTTAGGCTGCGTTGAAGCAGGGGTGACCGGTTTGGAGGGTATGGCAGCACACTGCAGCACCAAAACTCGTGCCGCCCTCTAACACCATCTCACCTACGCTATCCTTGAGGCTAACAAAGTCCGCCCGCCGGAGATCGAGCTTACTGCCTCTCGAGTTACTACGCTTCACCGGAGGGACGCACACACGGAACGTAATAAGACCGTGATCACTCCCGCCCAACGATTCGTCAACGGTGAGGCCAGTGACGAGGTTGTCTTCGGTCGTGAATACTAAGTCTAGAACGCTTTCGCCTCGTGTAGGCTCGTTGACCCACTGAGTGAGGAAGTTCTCATCAGCAAAGTCAACTAGCCTCCTCCCTTCAGCATCGGCAGTCCTGTCTTCCCACTTTATGCCGCAACAGTTGAAGTCTCCTAAAACTACACACACCCTATCCCCTAGCAGGCTACTGAGTTCGGTGTACAGGGCTGTATCCTTCTCGAGGAGGAGATGCGGAGGTCTGTACACCAAGATTAACCTATAGCTCGTCCCTCCCACATTCAGATCGACGCCAAGCAGCTCCCGTTCCGACCGGAAACTGGCAGTCAACGGGACTCAACGTGTCCCTGACGTATATTAGTATCCCACCCCACTCCCCACGGGTGCGGTCTTTGCGAAACATTCTATACCCGGGAATTTCGAACCCCCCAACGTAGTCCCTACGATCAGTATGAATCCAGGACTCGGTGATAGCAACGATATTCTGGTATTCTGATGCCTAAGAGCGCCCATAGCTCGCAAAACTTGTTCCTAATCGACCTAGCATTAAAAAGAGACACACAGAGAGACACACAGAGACACACACAGAGAGACAGAGACAGAGTTACAAGGAGTTACAAGGAAAAGAAGTACCTCAAAAGGCCTTGCGGTCCATACCGAGGAGGTACCAATGGGAACTGGTGCCACGGAAAATTTTCTACACACTCAAATAGTGTGCAAAATTTGGTCTAACCTTTTCTTGAACTGATCCACAGAGGAACTGTTCACAACTTCCGAAGGTAACCTGTTCCATGTGTCACAGATCTTATACGTAAAGTAATTCCCACACACACTAGTCCTAAACCGTTTCAAATCCAACTTCCAACCATTGTTGCGGGTTGGGTTATCATTTAAACTAAACATACTTCTAAAATCGACATCGTTGAACCCGCGTAGGAGCTTGAAAACCTCGATCAGTTGACCGCGCAGCCTCCGAGTTTCAAGCGAAAACAAGTTCAGGGCGCGTAACCGTCGATTGTAGCCCATATGCCTAACGGAAGGGATTAACTTTGTGGCCCTCGCCTGCACTCGCTCCAGCCTCTCAATATCTTTCCTGAGGGTGGGCGACCAGAACTGCACAGCATACTCCAGGTGTGGCCGAACAAGGGAATTGTACAGTGAGAGCACAATCTCCTTGTTCCGTAACTGAAATTGCCTCCTGATATAACCCAATAGTTTCTGGGCTTTCTTTTCCACCTCTACACACTGTTTCGTAAACTTAAGGTCGCTGCTAATTAGCACACCCAAGTCCTTTTCTAAATCAGTCACCTCGATATTACTACCCAACATCGAGTAGTCCGACTTGGGATTGGCGTAGCCAATGTGCATCACTTTGCATTTACCCAAGTTAAACGGCATTTGCCATTTTTCGGACCACTCTCCTATCCTACCTAGGTCCGCACGCAGTTCCTCGATCGCTTCGGGCGTCCCAACATTGGCCCCAAGCTTCGTGTCATCAGCGAATTTGGCGATCCGACTGACGATGCCACCGTCGATATCATTTATGTAAATGATAAACAACAGTGGCCCCAAAAAGGAACCCTGAGGAACCCCACTAGTGACCGAGGCCGAACCCGAACTAGTACCTTTAATTACCACCCTCTGCCGCCTATTCTTCAGCCAGTTTTCAATCCACCTACCTATTTCCCCACCGATACCCAGCGCGCGCACTTTCGCCATTAGCCGGCGGTGAGGTACCTTATCAAAGGCTTTCTGAAAGTCGAGATAAAGTATATCAATCGCCCTACTCTTATCGTACTCACTCAACATGACGTGGAAAAACTCGAGCAAGTTGGTGAGACACGACCTATTCCGTCTAAACCCATGTTGGGAGTCCCCAAGCAGCTTGTAGGAATCCAAATGGTCAACGATCCTATCAGCTATTATCCCTTCTAATAATTTACCTACAACTGAAGTGAGACTAATGGGACGATAGTTCCCTGGACTTTCGTGATCCCCTTTCTTAAAGATAGGGGTCACGTTGGCTTCCCTCCAGTCACCAGGCACCTGGCCATCTCAACGATTTGTTGAAGACTGTAGCCAGGTGGGGAGCCACCTGGTCGCGCACTTCTCGCAACACTCTGGGGAGAAACTGGTCTGGCCCAGGAGCCTTAAACGCGCTCAGTTTGTCTATTCTATCGGCAACGACTGTCGCGGTACATCTAACACTATCCAGGCCAGCACCTTCGTGCCTCACGCCTGGCTCGGGGATGACGCGGGTATCCTCCCTGGTGAACACTCCCGCAAAGTACTCATTAAGCACATTAGCGATGTCCGCGTCAGAGGTCCGCAGAACGCCGCTTCCGTCCTTTAACGGTCCTATCCTGCTTCTAATGGGCTTTCTACTATTAACATAACTGAAGAATTCCTTAGGGTTCCCCTTGCAGAGGCTTGCCACCCGTAGTTCTTCGTTACGTTTCGCTAGCCTAACCTTCGCCTTCACTTCCCTACAGAGACACACACAAAGAGACAGAGAGTCACACAGAGAGGCACACAGAGAGACAGAGAGACACACAGAGAGACACACAGAGAGACAGAGACAGCGAGACACACAAAGAGACACACAGAGAGACAGAGAGACACACAGAGACACACACAGAGAGACGGAGACAGAGACACACACAGAGAGACAGAGACAGAGACTGAGAGACACACACAGACACACACAGAGAGACAGAGACAAAGACAGCGAGACACACAGAGAGACACTCAGAGATACAGAGAGACACACAGAGAGACAGAGAGACACACAGAGACACACACAGAGACAGAGACAGAGACACACACAGAGAGACACACAGAGACACACAGAGAGACAGAGAGACACAGAGAGAGACACACAGAGAGACAGAGGCACACAGAGAGATACACAGAGAAACAGAGAGACACACAGCGAGACACAGAGAGAGACAGAGACAGAGAGACACTCAGAGAGACACACAGAGAGACAGAGACAGAGAGAGACACAAAGACACACACAGAGAGACACACAGAGAGACACACAGAGAGACAGAGAGCTTTTAAATCACACCTTTTAAATGGTTTGTGGGTAAGGGCTTCACGTATGTTATTTCAGTCCAGGGTAGTTTATGTGGAGGTGTTAACGTAACTTGCACTTGGGACTGTAATTGTAAGACAACTACCATAGCTGGGACTGAGACACGTATCCCCTGCATACTCTATATATATCTATATACAGTATGTCTCTATATATAAATAGATAGAGTGATCAAACAATGATAATGTGGACGTCATTGATGGGGTTAGAGCAATTATGTGCACCAATCCGAAACACCTCCGCTGCCATAAGGACCGCCCATTTTATACCTAACAGACTAGCTTGGGACGAGACAGAGGCGCGAGACTTCTTGTAAGCACTGTACATATTTTTTTTTTTATCCTCGTTCCAAAAGTGAGGTTTACGTGCTAGTACATATCAGTGCGTGATTCACCCAGCGTGTATATGTCGCCGACACAGCAAAGTGGGACACTTCGATCCTAAGACGCATGACGCATCGCTGAGTCAGACTCTCGAGCTGAGGTAACCATTCCGGACCGCCTCGCACCGGGTTCTGAGCTTGGATTAAAACGTACAATTGTCATACTAAAATTATTCCAGGATAGAATGATTTTACAGCTCCAGTGAAAGGGGAGTCAAAGGATGCTTACGGTATATGGAATCTCCTTACTCGTCCGTATATGAGTAGAAGTAGGGCTCACTGTAAAGTAGTCATAAGACGATGTAAACAGGAAGAAGACTCCATTCGAGCTTCAAAACCCTGTGAGACTAATTTAAATAATAATGGTAACAAATTCTGGAAAGTTGCCAAGAAAGAAACGGGTACCGAGAATGCCATCCCATCAACAAGTGTTGGAGTGTTTGGGGAGGTAGAAGTAGGTAAGTTATGGAGAACGATGTACTCAAACATCCTTAACAGTGTGGGGAGAGTTAATCTTAATGTAGGCTGTAATGGAGCGACATTAGGAGGGGCCAGTGAAAATATGGGGACTCCAACGCCTGAAATTAAGAGTCTAATTAAAGAGCTAATATATTCTTCTTCTTCTTCTATATAATAAAAGAGGAAGTTGTTTGTTTGTCTGTTTGTTTGTTCTCTATTGAAATGAATATGGCTGCACCAAATAGTGTTTAAGGTAGTGAATCAGATATAACTTTTCACGGGGAATCTAATGGTGTGCACAGTAGGTAGGTACAGTAGGTAGGTAGGTAGGTAGGTAGGTAGGTACAGTAGGTAGGTACAGTAGGTAGGTAGGTAGGTAGGTAGGTAGGTAGGTACAGTAGGTAGGTACAGTAGGTAGGTAGGTAGGTAGGTAGGTACAGTAGGTAGGTAGGTAGGTACAGTAGGTAGGAAGACTAGACAGTAGGTAGGTAGGTACAGTAGGTAGGTACAGTAGGTAGGTAGACTAGACAGTTTATTTAGTAAATGGGTAGGTACAGTAGGTGTTGTTGTTGTTGTTTAGCCGATCAGCCCACCTGATCGAGCAAGCCGGCGGCACGCAGGTAACCGATCGCCCTCTCCGGAGTGGACCAGAGGTTCAGCGCACTAGTGATGTTGTGTTGTGTTCGTTGTTGTGCTAGAGCGGTACAGTCCGTCATAATGTGTTCAATTGTTTGTGGTGTGTCTTGGCACAGGTGGCAGGTGTCGTCTATGGAGTTGTCTAGTCTGTGTTTATATGTCCGTAAGTTGGGTGATGTCCACATCGGAATCGTGCTAAGTTAACTCGATCCGATCTGCTCAGGCTGATCTCTGACCTGTTAATGGGTGGCGGCTTCGCACCTAGGACCGCATTCGGACCGAGTCGTGTCAGTGCTTTGTGGGTTAGATGTGTGTGTATGTGTTTTCTGTACTGTGTGATGTCTGTGGGGCGTGGTATGGAATGGAGTATTTCGTTATAATATCTCTCTGGTGTTACCTTAAGGTGCGAGGTGTTGGTGCATGATTGTACATGTAGTGGCAAGGGTGTTGTGGGTTAGTTGTCGCTGCTGCCATGAATTGTGTTCCCCTCATGTCTAAATGTTCCCTAACTTTTAGTATTTTTGTTTCTGTGTGCAGGTGTTCTATTGGTGTTGTTTGAGTGCATCCTGTAATGATACGAAGTGCGTTGTTTTGTATTGTTTGTAAGGTGTTTATGTGTGTGTTTGAGATAATGGGTGCCCAGCATGGGCTAGCATAGTCCATAACTGAGCGAATATATTGTTTGTATATGAGTGATGTTGTTTCCTGCTGGTGTCCAAAGTTTGTGCCTGTTAGTACCCTAAGCGTGTTAAGTCTTGACGTACATTTGTTTTTAATGTGCTGAATGTGGTTTGCAAAAGATAATGATGTGTTGTATGTGACACCAAGTATTTTGGTTCTGTGAGTGTGTGGAATGTTGATGTTGTTTAGTGTAAGCTGTGGAATTACCTGGTGTTCTTTTGTGTTGCTTGTAAGCAAGGTGATGGTTGATTTTGTGGGCGCTACTTTGAGTCTATTGTGTGTGAGCCAGTCTTGTATACTGTTTATGTATGTTTGTAGGTTATTTGTAGCGGTGTCGATGTTGTTGTGGGTGGATGTTAGAGTGATATCATCTGCATATGATGATAAGGTAAGCTTGTTATCTATGGGTGTTGGAATGTCATGCATGTATAAGTTGAAGAGTGTTGGTGAGAGAACAGAGCCTTGAGGGACCCCGTTTGGAAAAAGCTTGTTTTTGGATGACTTGCCATTAAATGTGACATGTGAGTATCTTCCTGAGAGATAGTTGCTCAGCCACCTTTTGGTGTTATTGTGCATGTTTGTGTTGAGTATTTTGTTTATGAGAGGGAAGCGTGGGATAGCATCAAATGCTTTACTAATGTCTATTGTTGCTAATAGTGTACGTTGAGCTGGTCTTCTGGAGTTGATGCCATCCATGATGTGCTGCGTGAGGTTAGTGAGTAATGTCGTGGTTGAGTGGTGAGGTCTGAATCCATGTTGAGTAGGCGATAGTGGTATGTGTGGGTTGGTGATTTGTAAGATTAGTCTTTCTGTTACTTTGGAAGGTGTGCATAGTAAAGTAATGGGTCTATAGGAAGCTGGTTCTGTTGGATTTTTGTTTGGTTTGAGTAGTGTAATAATTTTACCTTGTTTCCATATGTCAGGAATAATACAGTGTTGGTATGAATATGTGCTGATATTTGTGAGAGCTAATATTCCTTGTGGGCCCAAGTGTTTAAGGTGTATGTTAGATATGTTGTCTGGTCCAGTAGCCTTCGAATTCTTAATGTTTTTGATGATCTTGGTGGTCTGGTCTGTATTGAAGGGTGTAATGGTCATGTCGAGTCTGTAGGTTTTCTTGTGTCTGGCTGTTTGTCTGTCTGCATGTTTCTGGTTGTTGTCTCTGTTTAAGTGACTTATCTTTGCGTAGTGATTAACTAGAATGTTAGCTTGTTGTGTGTATGTTGGGATATTATTTTGGCTGCGACAGATAGCCGCATGTGAGGTGTGAATGCCGCTGTTAGAGTGGGTAATGTTGTTTATAGTCTTGTATAGCCTGTATGTATCTGTGGAGTGGTTTAGTGTTGTTATGAATTCCCTGAATGTTTCTGTTTTTTCTTTGAGTTTGTTGTTTATTTCTGTGTTGAGCTGTTGTATCTGCTGTTTTATGGCTTCTGTGTGTGGTGTTTGTGTGTATATTTGAGGTTGTTACGTTGCCTTATGAGGTGGGCTATTTCTCTAGTGTAATTTGGGTTGTATTTCCTAATGTTGCCCTTGGGTATGTATTTGTTTGCATTATTGATAATCTGATTAAATGTCTTGAGTGTTGTATCGATGTTTATGATGGGTGTGCTGTTTAATGTGGTGAATTGTTCCTCAGTCTGTATTTTGAACTGTTCCCAATCAGCTTTCTTGTAATTTCTGTAAGTGTGCCTAAGGCTGTTGGGGCAGAGTGTAGAATGTGTTGTAATGATGATGGGCAGGTGGTCTGATGACAGTTGTTTTTCTGTTCTCCATTGTGTATGTGTTGCTAGTGAGGGGGAACAGAACGTTATGTCTGGGGAGGAGTTTGAGTATCCTGCTTGATGTGGTATGTGTGTATGTTCTTCTGTATTGTTAAGAATGAAGAGGCTGTTTAGTTGTGTGGCTATGTTGGCGCCTCTGGTGTTGTTTTGGTTGTGCAGGTACCAACTAGTGTCTTTGGCGTTGAAGTCTCCTCCTAAGATGACATTAGTGAGAGAGGCAAGATTGTGTAACTGTGGATTGTAATTGGCTGGCACCTGAGGTGAACTATCTGGTGGGATGTAAATGTTGATTAGTGTGGTGTTGTGTTTTGCGCGTGTTTTAATGTTAACTGCCTGTATTTCTATCGTGTTATCTGCTTGGATTGTGTTTGTAATGTTTTGGGTAGCATCAGTGTAGCTAATGCTTTTACGTATGTAAGTGATGAGTCCACCCCCGTTACCCCCAGTACGATCTTGACGGATCGCCGTGAAGTCAGGGATGGTGGGTGTTTTGTGTGTGCGTTTTAGTTTTGTTTCTTGTATAAGTGCTATGTGAATGTTTTGTTTGTGTACGAATTCCCTAAGCTGCATGATTTTGTTTGTGAGGCCATCTACGTTGTACTGTAATATGTTAATATTATACTTCTGTATGTGTCTCATGGTGCTATTGTACAGTAGGTAGGTAGGTAGGTAGGTAGGTACAGTAGGTAGGTAGGTACAGTAGGTAGGTACAGTAGGTAGGTACAGTAGGTAGGTAGACTAGACAGTAGGTAGGTAGGTAGGTAGGTACAGTAGGTAGGTAGACTAGACAGTTTAGTTTTGAATGACGGCATAAAGTCACGGGATTTAAGTACTGCTCTAATGTAACTATCTTTTCAAAATTTTCGAGAACTTTTTAAAATATAAGGTTAAGGAATAAGTTTTTTCATTTTAACACAAAAAAGCTTAAAATCATTATTTTCGAAAACTTTTTAAAATATAAGGTTAAGGAATAAGTTTTTGCATTTTGACACAAAAAAAGCTTAAAATCATTATTTTCGAGAACTTTTTAAAATATAAGTTTAAGGAATAAGTTTTTGCATTTTGACATTTGAGTGTGACTTTTGCTATGGGTGACAATGGCCCAAAAAAGTTGGAACACCTCGCAATCTTTATGTTTTGACACCCAATGGAAAAACACGTAACATTGTTTACACTGAAGTGCTACAAAATGTCTGATGTTTTCAAGGAATAAAAACAATTACCAAAACTTTGTGTTTATGTGTTCATTTAGTTTTGTTCATCTTTTTACCTTATTTTGACACACCCTTACATCCCGGGCAACGCCGGGTATCTCTGCTAGTTAGAGATAAATAACAAATACAAATAAATTTTTTTTGGTAATGGTTCAGAATACGGGCGCCACTTAATTAAGTAAAATTTCGAAAAATACCATAGAGACAAAGTTGTTTCTCTCATTAAAATACGTTGATTGCATGTGGTGCGTGATCTTTACTGGGGCTCCGCCCCCGTACCCCCGAGACCTAAATTATGCAAATGATAATGTTATGCACTTTTTTAGTAATTTTCTAACTTCGTTTTTTTGACTATGCGACACATGCAATCAACGTATTTTAATGAGAGAAACAACTTTGTCTCTATGGTATTTTTCGAAATTTTGCTTACTTAAGTGGCGCCCGTATTCTGAACCATTACCTTTTTTGTTTTTTTTTATTAGGGTTGTTTAACCTCCCTTTTTTTAATTGGGGTTGTTTAACTTCCTTCACAACATCTAAGGTCATATGACGAAGGGGACCTACAGCTTTACGTGAGATCCGAACCACGAGTCGGTATAATCTGGGCGCGGAGGACGGTCTCCCATCCAACTACTACCCAGACCCAACTTAACTTCGCTGATCTCTGAGAAGCGGTGTTACGACATCGGCCACGACGTAGCCCACAAATAAATATTGTAAATTGTGATAAACTATAAATAAAAACAATAGAATCCCCTAAATATTTTAATAGAAAACTTGAAAAATACACAGAAAATGCTGTAAAATGTTTTAGAACTATGGTGTTTATAATGCTTGAATACTATTATTTACCAAATATGTTTTGCAGTTCGACAATTAACGTCATAGGTACAAAATTATGAGATGTATTATAGATATCTGAAAATATTAATTTTAAGGAACTTTTGAAATCAGGACTTCAGGGTGCTTCAGTAAGAAAATCTCTATTAAGAAAAGTCAGCAATGTTAAAAAAATGGGCTCTCATTCATTTTGTTGAAGACTGACTGCACAAAAACACTCTTTATATTACACTTCAGCTGAATTTTTTAAAACTGGGCTTGTCAAAATGTAGTTTTGCGAAGAATACAGTAGAATTTCTTGGCCATGAAATTTCTGAGCATGGCATTTCCTCATCACCTGAGAAATTGATTTGTATTCAAGAGGTCTCACCACCTACCACAATACGAGAAATTAGACAATTTTTAGGATTAATATATATGTGTATATATATATATATATATACACACACACACACACACACACACACACACACACAGTGTATGTCCGGTTAGGTCAATTGAATGCCCGTTTAAGTTAATTGAATGCCCGTTTAAGTTAATTGGGTAAATATGCAGCAAATAGCCCCACCTCGACTTTTGGTACGAAAGTTAGTTATTAGGGTGTGTTTTCATGTGCTTTCCTCAGAAATGCTACTCATTTGTCCCTCATTTAATTGAAAGTATGAAAAAAATCGGTTTTTTTTTGTCGTTTTATTTTCAAGTAAACACGAGGTAAATGAGTAGCATTTCTAAATAAAGCACATGAAAACACACCCTAATAACTAAATTTCGCTACCGTTATTGCTAACCTAACCTAACCTAAATTAAGAGATTTCGAAAAAAAAATAAATCATTAAACTAACGAAAATATCATGACTTAACCTAACCAATCGTCAAGGGTGTACAGTTGACCCAACCGGGCATTCAGTTGACCTAACCGGGCATTCAGTTGACCTAACCGGGCATTCAATTGACCTAACTTTGATATACTGTACCTAACCAATCATCATACTACCGAATACTAACATCAAAAATTATGAACTCGAGGTGGGGCTATTTTGCGGCGAGAGATATTGAGCCCGTAAATTTGCACGGAGACAAACTCTTCTGCTTGTTTTTTGAAAATTTGTGTTTACACACGAAAACGTCTCGGTCACTACGGAAATAAAGGGGCTGGGAACACTGGACAGTTTCGCGTACAGGGAACGACACCGTGTTCTTGAAAAATGTGAACCGCTCGTGAATCGTCTCCTAAAATTTTCAACACTTCAACGTAGCCTAGGTCACAACTTTCACAAATCTCACTGCACATGTTTATGGGACAAAAATTAAAAAAAGAAAGAAAGACCTCAAATGTATCAAAGGCCGAGGTTTTTCCGTGATTAAACGGTCGAAATAAAAATTGATAAGTTCTTTAAAATTCCTAATTAGCTGTCATTGGTTCATTAAGGAGTGGTTGTTTTTGAGTGTTTAATAGCCGACTATTGGTTAAAAAAAGGTGTACTGTGATTGGTCGTCCACACATTTCCAGAAAATTGTCTAAGAGCGAGGATGTCTTATGCCTGCTGGCAGGTCGCGAAACAAAAAAAATGGTTAAAACTTAAAAAATCAATAACTTCGTTAATTTTGAATTGTGGGGAGTCTGGCTTTCAAAAAATTTATTCTATTGCTGTATACTACCGAATGCTAACTTCAAAAATTATGAACTCGAGGTGGGGCTATTTGCTGCATATTAACCGTTAATTGAATGCCCGAGTAGGTCAATTGAATGCCCAGTTAAGTCAATTGTACGCCCTTGACGATTGGTTAGGTTGAGTCACGATATTTTCGTTAAAGATAATGAAAATATCACGACTTAACCTAACCAATCGTCAAAGGCGTACAGTTGACGATTGGTTAATTGAATGCCCGGTTAGGTCAATTGAATGCCCGGTTAGGTCAATTGAATGCCAGGTTCGGTCAACTGAATGCCCGATTAGATCAACTGAATATCCAGGTATGTTAATTGAATGCCCGGACGTTCAACATCCACTCCGACAACGCCAGGTCGTTCCGCTAGTATTTAATAAGAACGATAAAAATCCAAAATTGTGTAGATGGGCACTACAGTTAAGTACTTTTGCCTTCGAATTTCATTACTTAACTGGTAAAGCAAATATTTTAACCGACTACCTCTCACGCACAAAGAGAAAAAGACACGCTTCCAGTAGACCCAGTCTCGAATATTAATGCTTAGACTCAGACGAATGTGTCCAATCGGTTCTTCATCTAGATTTAGGAAACTATGAGCTCGTTTGAACATTGATTTTCAATATTGATACAGTTTGCCCTTTGAATCATTTTCTAATTATAAATAATACAAAATATCAACAAGTTATTCCACTATTATTATGAACAGATGATCATAATTTAATAAGTTTGTTACAATATTTTTAGGAAGCATCATGTTAGATACGAGTGTACTCGCTATAACTTCATCGTAAGCTCTGAATAAATACAGTTTTTGTAGCAACAACTAACAGAACACTCGTCAATAAAAATTACACTAAGTCTGCAACATATTAAAATATAGCTTTGTGCGAATAATCTAAATCATTATCTTTCAATCTTTATCACAACAGTGAACAAAGTACACTTTCTATTTAGTAAATGAAAAAAAATGCTATACATCACGTGTGTATATATATATACAGTATATATATATTAGGGTGGAGCGAAAAATACTTTTTTTCTAGTATGAAGTTCTAATAGTGATTAAAAGTTGCATTTAGTGGACAAAATATGCCTGCCAAAATATGAGTTCATTTGTTTAAAATATTTAGCTGCCACCAGGGGGCTAAAGTTAACACAATTTTGTGTAAAAAGGGAAAAAATGCTTCTATTTTAGGTTTGTCAAACTATTATAAAATTTTATCTTAGAATTATCTAATAGTTTGATTAAGATTCTTAAATGAGAGGAATTCGTTTTGTAAAAATGCCTTTTCATATGCTTAATATCTTCAGCTGCCACAAGAGAGCTGAAGTTAACACAATTTAGAGTAACTGAGTCATGTTGAGACTACACTGAATGTTGTGGGGGAGGGTTTGGGGAGGGTTGTGGGGGAGGGTTTTGGTGTGAAGGAATTTCTTTCTGTGAGTCATTAGAACAGTGTGTTAACACTTGTCTTCTTAGGTAGTAGGCCTAGTCGCTCAGTTGATCGGAGAGTTTTTTAATATGATCGGAATATTATAAAACTTTATTTTAAAGTGATTTATATAGAGATAATATTGATTTTATTATAAAATGCTTGTTATAATGTATTATATAATTTTAGTTTATTTATATAATATATTATATATTTATATAATATATTATATATACTTATAAAATATATTATATATATTAATTATATAATGTTTTGATGTTACAGGATATTTGTGATTGTGAATTTTCTTAAAAATATTATGGCATCAAATACTAAATATAAACATTTCACTAGAGAACATATGAAGTGTGCCATATTTGAAGTACCTTGTGAGATGAGTGATATGCAACTACCAACTTATAACTGCATTATGAAAGATTACCTGTTCACAAAACATTTAGTGAAGGAGCAGATGAATAACAAGGAGCCTTCATTTTCTGAAATAGCAGAGGCAGTTTCCAAAAAGGTAGAAAATATTTGGAAGAAGGCCTCTTTGCCAATAGTTTCACATACACGCGTTTTACAGATGATGCGAGTGTACCATGATAAATACAGGTCCTTATTAAAGCCATACAAGTCACGCAAGGATCAGCCTAAGTACAAAAATCAGCTTGAAGAATTTGAAAACTCTTCAAAATGCACTTTGTTTGACATCTGCACCTGCAAATGTAAGGAGTTTAGGAGATGCTCATGTGAAAAGAGTAAGAAAGTCCCTCCAAAAGAGCAGGATTTTTTAAATGACCAACGAACACGCAGAATAATGGTGATAGGAAGCATTGACATAGCACACACAAGACGATTACAAGCGAGAGAACATCGAAAGGAAATGGAAAAAGCACGTCTGGAATCCTCACAAACAACTAGTGCTGCTATAACCAATACGTCCAACTTACAAATCGAAACAGAGACAAGTGAACTTCAACAACTAGAAGAGATATCTGAAGATAATGAGGAAGATACAACCTCGACTCAATATGTAATATCAGAACAACAGATGCGTGAGCCACTGCCTTCATTAGCAATTACTTGTGATAGATTTAAAATGCCGGACAGAGCTGGGGCTGCTATTGCTTCTGCAGTATTGGCAGATCTTAAAATTGTTACTCCCGAAGACAAAGGGAATATTATAGACAGAAGTAAGTTAAGACGTGAAAAACAAAAACAGAGAAAGGAACTACAACAGATAGGAGAGCCAAAAACCATGCGGGGATTATACTTTGATGGCAGAAAGGATAAAACAAAAATTCAAGTCCAGGAGAGTGATGGCTCTAACCACCAAAGAACCAAACGCGAAGAGCATATCAGCATAATATCTGAACCACACTCTCTGTACTTTGCACATGTGACACCTTCCAGTGGCAAAGCTAAATACATTTGCACAGCGCTAGTGAATTGCTTGAAAGAAAGGAATGTTGATATAGGGAACATCGTTGCAGTTGGCTGTGATTCGACAGTGGTTAACACTGGTAGTATTGGAGGCACAATAAGATTACTGGAAGAAGCCTTTAATAAGCCATTGCAGTGGCTGATATACCTTTTACACCTTCATGAACTTCCATTGCGCCATCTGTTTCATCACTTGGATGGTACCACTACTGGACCAAGAGCATTTTCAGGAGAAATTGGCCGAGCACTTTCAGACTGTGAAAAGCTTCCCATAGTTAACTTCAAACCCATTGAAATTCAAGAGGACATGTGTGAAGTTGATGTAGATGACATAAGTACTGACCAGAAATACCTTCTTGAAATTCACAAGGCTATATCAAGTGGAACATTCTCAAAGAGTCCTAGTCATAAGAGTCTAGGCAATATATCACATTCAAGGTGGCTCACCACAGCAAACAGGACTCTGCGGTTATATGCAACCACAGAGAATCCTTCAGGCAATTTACAAGAATTAGCTACTTTCATTGTTAGGGTATACGCACCAATGTGGTTTCAGATAAAGCGTAAACCATTATGCCAATATGGTGCTAAACATATGTGGCATATGATTGCAAGAAGCCGGTATTTCCGTGAAGAGCTTAGGAGAGTACATGACTCAGTCATTCAGCGAAATGCATAGTACGCAAATCAAGAAAACATTCTCATTGCAATGACAGCTGATGAAAGGGAGCATGTGCGTCAGTTGGGATTTAGGCGTATCATAAAAGCAAGGGCATGCATTCAAGAAACAGATGTTATCAGGTATTTTAAGGTGCCAGAAATAAATTTTTATGCCAAAGACTATACAGATCTCATTATGTGGCAAGATTTTCAGATAGCAGAACCACCGATAACCAAAGGAGTTTCTCTTGATGATATTGAATCATGCATCAAACATGGTACTACTCTTCATTCAGAATTATTTCAGTTTCCATGTCATACACAAGCCGTAGAGAGATGCGTCAAGCTCGTTACAGACGCTGCTGGATCAGTCTGCGGACCTACAAACAGAGACAGTTGGATTCGTGCTACATTAGAATCAAGGAAAAAACAGTCAAAATTTGACACAAAAGCAAATTACTAAATAGTCTTCAGCAAGAACCCTTTCTAGAGGGAGGTTGGTTGGGGAAAGGGTGGTAACTCCGCTAAGGCACGAAATAACGTTTCTTAACTGTCTCAAGCCAGTATAAAGGAGGAGAGACATCCTAATTTATTACTGTTCCCTTTTTCAAGTAAATACAGAATCATACTTAATTGTCATTTTTAAGTTAAATTCAGCCCTCTTGTGGCAGCTGAAGATATTAAGCATATGAAAAGGCATTTTTAGAAAACGAATTCTTATCATTTTAGAATCTTAATCAAACTATTAGATAATTCTAAGATAAAATTTTATAATAGTTTGATAAACCTAAAATAGAAGCATTTTTTTCCTTTTTACCCAAAATTGTGTTAACTTTAGCCCCTGGTGGCAGCTGAAAATATTAAAAAAATGAACTCATATTTTGGCAGGTATATATCGTCCACTAAATGCAACTTTTAATCACTATTAGAACTTCATACTAGAAAAAAAGTATTTTTCGCTCCACCCTAATATATATATATATATATATATGTGTAAAAAAGTGAACAATGAACAATTCCTATACCATCATTATATGGATTCATTGTCTTCATGCAGTACTTATGTTCGTATAGTTTTTATGTTCGAATGTCCATTTTTACATAAGAACCAAAATCGCTTAACGCGAGTTTGGATAATAATTTTACTTGTAGCTTCCTATTTTTTGTTCGTGTCACAACCCTACGATCTACCATATCTATGGTTTAGTCGTATCCATTTTCCATTTGTTATAGAAGTTATTATAATTAATTATGAATTATCTTGCATCTCACCCTCGACCTAGATTATTCATACACATTGCAGTAACAGGATTGGAACCCGTAGTTGTACTTCTTAGTCATTACTACCCACTCTTTGTCTCTAATTCATTCTTGTAAATCTTCCTAATAATGATTTGTACTATACGTAAAAATTCAATAACTATGACGTCACATTTTCCCTTCATCATATATCTAGTATTCAATGTATGAAAATTCTTTAACATCATACTAAGGACGAAACACTCTATAGAAGTCATTATTTATGTTATGTAGTATAAATATAACTATTATTCGACCATATCTCCCACCCCCATACGTCCATATCTTATCTTGATCATTATCCTATATAAATTTTATTAAATATTCATTTTTTTCTCGTTCGTTCGAAAACGCATAAATACGTTCTCGTATTATTTTTTTCATTTTTATTTTTAATTATATGACCTCCCGAGATGAACTCAAAAAATGCTGAGGTTAAGTGATCGAATTCCGCTGACTAGCAGATTCGAACGCTCAAAGATAAAATACCTCCTTTCGCTCTGATTTCAAATTTATAACATATTATAACATATTATGTTATATCATGTGTGTCATGTCTCATGTACTTGTGTTGTGTTGTACTAATAACCATATATAATAACCATCTAGTATAACCATCTAGTATAACCATCTAGTATAACCATATATAAATATATAAAAACACTGTAAGAATGGTAAACGACGTAATGTACTTCATTGAAACTGTAATTAAATGTAATGATTTAATATATACGGTAATGTGTTTAAAAGGGGGGGAACTTAACCTTCAACTGTCGTCCCCCAACATTTAGGTTTATATTATACATGTACTTGTAAAATAAAAGCACTTCTTCATTACACTTCTTGATTAAGTCATTTCAGATTAGCACTTCATTAGGACTCCTTTGTTAGCAGCCTCGCTGCGGGGAGGGGGCAGAGGCCCCTTGCCTCCTTAGTCTTTTTTAGATTCCGGCCTGAGCCATGGTCGAAAGAGGTCGAACCTCTACCCTTGTAATTCAGAGCACTAACTGTAAATTTTTAAGAAGTAAATTACCGTAAGAGAAACTTTTTATTTTTCCCTTCGAGTTGGGCTATCTTCAGAGGAAGTTAGTCAGTAAAGTCGATAACTTTAGTATCAGAGAAAGTATCAGAGTATTATAGAAAAAGAAGAATTAACAGAGTGGCGACCCTTTGCCCAAATTAAGAGACAACCCAAGCACCATAGAAGATATTGGCATAACAGTCTGGCGAGTCTGTAGCCAAGAGTTTAACAAGAGGCGACCGAAAAGAATTAGAATGTTATAGAAGAAATATCCGTTGCTTGCCTCCTAACTAGAACCCCCGTCGATCCGAACCACCCCAGGGCCATAGACGGAGGGGTTAACATTGTGGCGACCCTTTACCAGGATAAGAAAAAGATTTTTAGAAGAAGATTTGTAGAAGAAGATTTTTAGAAGAAGATTTTAACAAGAAGATTTTAAGAAGAGGCCACTCTTTGGCCAAGATAGAAATTACCCTGCATCAGGATAAAACCAGTTGACCGGCGTGTCACGACTTCTTGTTCGTAACATCCACACTTGAACCGGTGTGTCACGACTCCAAGTTCTCCACGCCTAGTTTTCATCCAAGAAGAAGTAGCCAACAAGACGTCTTCAGGACACGTCTCAAGGATTTCCCCATGGAAAATTTTGTTAAGTACACAGTTTGTTTTTTAAGTAATTTATAAACACTTGAAAAGTCAGTATTATTAACAGTTAATAATGAGTATCAAATCAGAATTTACAAGAAACGGTGAACATTTCAGACACTAGTGATACATTTTTTTTAGTGAAACAGTAATTTTCACAGAAGTTAAATGTAAGAGAAGTTAAAAGTAAGAGAGTTAATTTCAAAGAGAGTTAATTTCAGAGAGTTATTTTCACTGTTATATTCAGTATAGAATAATTTTATTTTATGTATCAAACATAATAGTATCGTACCTTCGTGTACATTCGAGTGAAATGTTGTTTACATTTTATATTTTTGTTTGAAAATTTTTTCAAATTATTGAATTGAATTGACTTGCAAATTAAGAGAGAGAGAGAGTTTACAGAGAGTTTATAGATTTAGAGAGATACTTGAAGTAATTTTGAAGTCATTTTTTGAAGTCATTTTTTGAAGTCAGTTTTTGAAGTCAGAAGGTTGCACCAAGAGGGTCAACCAAAACAGAGGTTAATCGTCTCCACTTGAATAGAGATCAAGTGCAGTCATTTTCCATTTTCAGTTAATTTCAAGTTAGACAGTTTAAGTTATAGAGATACTTGATTGCATTTCAAGTAAGTCGGTTGCACGAAGAGGGTCAACCAAAACAGAGGTTAATCGTCTCCACTTGAATAGAGATCAAGTGCAGTCATTTTCCATATTCAGTTAATTTCAAGTTAGTTTCAGAATACTTGATAAGAGGTCAAGTCAGAAGGTTGCACCAAGACGGCCGTCCCAGAGATTTATAGAAATACTTGATAGAGTTCAAGTCAGAGAGTTTTATTTGAAGTCAGAGAGTTTTATTTGAAGTCAGAGAGTTCAAGTCGAAGTTATTTTTCAAGTCGAAGTTATTTTTCAAGTCGAAGTTATTTTTCAAGTCCCAAGTCATTTCAATAACTTTTTCTTTGTAGTTTAAGAGAACTTAATTTAAGAAAATGTAATTTAAGAATTTAATTCAACCTTTTTTTGTGTTGTAAAAGAGAATTTAATTCAACCTGAATTGACCGGGTTGCGTCTTTAGTTAACCTTTCTTTGTTTTGTTTTAAGAAGGAAATGGACCGATTTGTCTTTTCTTTTTCATGCCATTGTTCCGTATATAAATATATAGGTAAAATGACATTTTATTGTTTGTAACCAGAACAGTTTTTACAATTGTTTGTAATGACTTTGATAATCATTGTAATGTATACGTGATAATAATAGTTGTGTAATAATTAATTAATCGATCTTTTCCCAATGACTCCTTTTAAATTACTATGCTGAGGAACATGCCGTCCCTCCGTTTTGTTTCAACTTTTTTTAAATTTTTGTTCTAAGTAGTGTGACAAGCAATCTTTTTTTAAAGAGCAGAGTGCTCACGAAAGACTTATTGTCAATTTCAGACTTATATCCCCCGCTTAGTCACTCAATTCCCCCGAATGTAGTACTCCAAACTTTGTTTTTTTTATTTTATTTTTATTTTAGCACCCCAACCCCAGTTGAACCCAGTGTCGACCAAAATCGTTTTTACAAAAGTTTTTAACGAGTTTTATAATTATTTTGATTATATGATGACAGAAATAGCGTAACAATTAATCGATCATGTACCTAATTTATCCTGCTCTGTACGATCGGGAAATTTACCCGTATGACCGCACATACCCTAAATTTCAGTCATTTAATTTTTAATAAAGACTTCTACACAATAAAACAGATGTATTTGTCTATATGCAAACAAGTTTTCCGATTAAAAATATCAAATAATTCAAATTCTATCAACATTCAACAAAAGAGTATGATTTTTCTACTTAACATGCAAAAATTATTAAACCTTTTTAATATTTTTTTTTATTATATAAAAATAATTTTTAATGTAAAATTTAATTGAAATTATTAAAAGAAAAGATTGTTCGAAATGCTTTCCTTCCATTTCAATAACTTTTTTATTCTTGGTCGAAATTCATCTATGATTCGATTTACTTTTATTTTTAAGAATATTATAAAATTATGTTAGCTCATTAAAATGCATAATTGATTTATATTTTAATTTGTATTCTTAATTTTCTTAATTCAATTATCGTACCGATGCTTCTGGTCAATGTTAATGGTTATATAGTTCATATATAGGTAAGAATGTTACTAGTCGAATTTAATTCCATCTTCAAAATTCAATTTTAAAACCGTGAGATCTACTTTCATTAACTGTAAGGTCCTCAAAGTTCGTTTTTTTAATTACCTTATACGTGTAACTGATTAATTATGTAAAATCTATAATCCTAATTGAATTTTATTACTTCTGACACATATTCCCTCCAGTCACTTTTGCATTAAAGCTCGTATGCAAACATCATTATAATACATCATAATTATTGCTTACTATATATAAATTCTAGCTCATGCATTTATACAGTTAATTTAACAATCCTCTCAGCTAATCTGTGTCTCGAAATTATAAAATACACACTTTGTACCCAATAAACATAAATACACATTTGCCCACAGGTCTATACATCATCCACTACTTAATTCGATTTGTACCTACAACAGTCAATAAAAATGCATGTATGCACACTATATATACTATATACATACAAACCTTATGCTAAAATCATTGAATATCACAATAAAACTATTTCATTACGTAAGTGCCAACTATGCTATTTAGTCTTAATCATTTTTGCTTTCTAATATATCTTGCTCATGCATTTATTCAGTTACTTGAACAATCCTATCAGCTAATCTGTCCCTCGAAATTGTAAAATACACACTTTGCACCTAATACACCCAAATACACACTAGACCACAGGTCTATACATCATCGATTACGTAATTCTATTTTTACCTACAATAGTCAATAAAATTAGTTTATCAATTGTACTATCATGGAAGCCTCGAAAAATCCATGAACTTTAAAATTTATGTTTTTCCCTTTTACCTATTCAATATGTACATAATTTATCCCACAGAAAAAAATAAAATTTGGTAAAATTTTAACCATATCATTGTTTGTCTAACTTAATTGTTTGTCTAAATTAAAGTATTAATCTTTGAATTCTTATATATTATATAATAACTCACTTGTTCTGTATAAAAATTTGTAATGTAAAGAAAAAAAATTTCGTCATCATCTAATTTGAATTCGTTAGATGTTATTTTCTCAATTGTATTGTATTAATTGTATTATTATTGTATTAATACCATTTAAGGGGGGAAATACTGTAAAAAGTGAACAATGAACAATTCCTATACCATCATTATATGGATTCATTGTCTTCATGCAGTACTTATGTTCGTATAGTTTTTATGTTCGAATGTCCATTTTTACATAAGAACCAAAATCGCTTAACGCGAGTTTGGATAATAATTTTACTTGTAGCTTCCTATTTTTTGTTCGTGTCACAACCCTACGATCTACCATATCTATGGTTTAGTCGTATCCATTTTCCATTTGTTATAGAAGTTATTATAATTAATTATGAATTGTCTTGCATCTCACCCTCGACCCTAGATTATGCATACACATTGCATGTAACAGGATTGGAACCCGTAGTTGTACTTCTTAGTCATTACTACCCACTCTTTGTCTCTAATTCATTCTTGTAAATCTTCCTAATAATGATTTGTACTATACGTAAAAATTCAATAACTATGACGTCACATTTTCCCTTCATCATATATCTAGTATTCAATGTATGAAAATTCTTTAACATCATACTAAGGACGAAACACTCTATAGAAGTCATTATTTATATGTTATGTAGTATAAATATAACTATTATTCGACCATATCTCCCGCCCCCATACGTCCATATCTTATCTTGATCATTATCCTATATAAATTTTATTAAATATTCATTTTTTCTCGTTCGTTCGAAAACGCATAAATACGTTCTCGTATTATTTTTTTCATTTATATTTTTAATTATATGACCTCCCGAGATGAACTCAAAAAAATGCTGAGGTTAAGTGATCGAATTCCGCTGACTAGCAGATTCGAACGCTCAAAGATAAAATACCTCCTTTCGCTCTGATTTCAAATTTATAACATATTATAACATATTATGTTATATCATGTGTGTCATGTCTCATGTACTTGTGTTGTGTTGTACTAATAACCATATATAATAACCATCTAGTATAACCATCTAGTATAACCATCTAGTATAACCATATAAATATATAAAAACACTGTAAGAATGGTAAACGACGTAATGTACTTCATTGAAACTGTAATTAAATGTAATGATTTAATATATACGGTAATGTGTTTAAAAGGGGGGGAACTTAACCTTCAACTGTCGTCCCCCAACATTTAGGTTTATATTATACATGTACTTGTAAAATAAAAGCACTTCTTCATTACACTTCTTGATTAAGTCATTTCAGATTAGCACTTCATTAGGACTCCTTTGTTAGCAGCCTCGCTGCGGGGAGGGGGCAGAGGCCCCTTGCCTCCTTAGTCTTTTTTTAGATTCCGGCCTGAGCCATGGTCGAAAGAGGTCGAACCTCTACCCTTGTAATTCAGAGCACCTACTGTAAATTTTTAAGAAGTAAATTACCGTAAGAGAAACTTTTTATTTTTCCCTTCGAGTTGGGCTATCTTCAGAGGAAGTTAGTCAGTAAAGTCGATAACTTTAGTATCAGAGAAAGTATCAGAGTATTATAGAAAAAGAAGAATTAACAGAGTGGCGACCCTTTGCCCAAATTAAGAGACAACCCAAGCACCATAGAAGATATTGGCATAACAGTCTGGCGAGTCTGTAGCCAAGAGTTTAACAAGAGGCGACCGAAAAGAATTAGAATGTTATAGAAGAAATATCCGTTGCTTGCCTCCTAACTAGAACCCCGTCGATCCGAACCACCCCAGGGCCATAAACGGTGAGTGAGTGGCGATTCGGGAACAATTTATAAATAAAAGATAAAGGATAATAAAAATTTTATTAGAAGGAATTTTATTATTAGGAAACTTACAATTAATTCGATAATAATTGTCATAGGGATCAACTTGATCGCCATTTACACGAACAGCAAGCTGTATGCGTCTCCATGTCCTGTCTGACATTTTTAGTAAAATTTTATCTATCCTCATTGATGTCACTTAACACAACTTCTGCGATTTTTGTCAGATCAGATCACTTTGATTTTCACGGCCATTAATCTGCATCTTGAGGATTCCCCAAGGGTATTATCCGGGGTAGTCAAGTCCGGACTCCGCGGAGGCCCAAAGTACAGACCATACTTTCCGATCCATCGCCAGGAAAATTTTTGTCTAGGAACTCACGCGCAGAGAAAGCGGTGTGTCCTGGAGCACCATCTTGCTTAAAAAATAGGGTTGCGAATATTCATATTTCTTAAAGCGGGTAGAAATCTGTTCTCCAACATGTCGATATAACTTCCTGAAGTAATTCGACCAGTGCACACAAATGGACCAATTAAACAATGTGCTGATATTGCACATCAAATCATGATTCGAGGGGGATACTGTTTTACTTGATCATAATAATGAGGATTTTCTTTCGACCAAAAAAACGAAAATTTGCTTTTGCCATCGCCATAAAGGGCACATTCATCACTGAAGAACGTACGATCTCTCTCGGCTTTACTTGGAAAAGCTTCAAGAATTTGTTGACAAGCATTAACTCTGACAATTTTATTTTGTGGCGATAAAAACTGAACGGAGGTTGGGCGGAAAGCTTTAAAATGCAAGTCTTTTTTCATCAAATCATGCAGTGTTGATTTCGGAACATTTAATGCAGATGCAAGCCTACGAATACTTTTGGTTGGCGATTGTCGAATTGACACTTGAACATCATTTTCCAATCTTGCTCTTGCTTTGGGGCGACCACTGCGTTTTTTATCAATTATCATCCCAGTTGTGAATAATTTGTGTTCCCATTTTCTAATAATTTCGCCCTTTGGCGGCACATCATTAAATCTTTATTCAAACCTTTCGCGTACTACCTTCATGCAATGCTTGGTTTTTCCAGATTCATGCCACCATGTTGCTGCTAATATCCGTGCTTCATATGTGTAGGGACTTTGATCACAAATTTTATCAACACGTGCGTCTACTCTACCTCAGCCACTGCAACGCCAGTAATTAGAAATAATAAAAATAAAACAATGAAAAACCAGAACAAACAGGAATAAACATGAATTACTGCAAAATTAAAAATTTGGATTTCATGTGAAGCTAGCTTAATTGAAAAAAGCATAGACATTTATATATATATATATATATATATATATATATATATCTGCCGTCTTGTTCCTTGGGTAAGTTCATTATTATTTTACACGCATGTATATACTGTAAATACATGCTGTAATCATAAATAGAAACCTGATAAATTTCGCCCCAACAGACGTAGGAAAAGTGCAATACCCGAAAAGTGTCCTCTTGATGATCTAAATATTTAGTACCAAAATAAAAAAAAAAAACTTTTGTAAGTGTTTTAAAATATTATCAACGGCCTAGTGTGAGAGCGCATCCTCTCGGAATTATTATATCATCGGTGGTGGTTTTTTGCAACGACTTACCAACTGTTATGTTCAAATGAAGCCAAGAAGTACTTTAATGTGAAACTCTCGCCAACACAACACTGTTTGGTGGTTATAAGTCAACTTTGTCAGAAACCTTCAAAATTATTTTATATGAATTGATAAAAAGAACGCTTATTTATAGATTGGAGTGAAGTAAATCTAAGTTAAGAAGGTTAGGTTACATTGAAGGAATAAAGGAACTATTTATGAAGGGCTAAAGGCAGGTGAGAGTCAATGAATAAAAGGTCAGACAATTTTTTTCGTTTAGGGGGAGCTCCCCTTGGCATATATGAAAAATTAATTTTTTCTATGAGTGAAATTGAGCTTCAACTCTCTCCCCATCAGTGGAAAGTGAAAAAAAACTGTTTTAGCATCTAAAGATGCTGCTTTTAAATTTAAATGATGTTGTTGTTGTTGTTTAGCCGATCAACCTACCTTGATCGATCAAGCCGGCGGCACGCAGGTAACCGATCGCCCTCTCCGGAGTGGACCAGAGGTTCAGCGCACTAGTGATGTTGTGTTGTGTTATTGTTGTGCTAGAGCGGTACAGTCTGTCATAATGTGTTCAATTGCTTGTGGTGTGTCCTGGCACAGGTGGCAGGTGTTGTCTGTGGAGTTGTCTAATCTGTGTTTATATGTTCGTAAGTTGGGGTGATGTCCACATCGGAATCGTGCTAAGTTAACTCGATCCGATCTGGTCAGGCTGATCTTTGACCTGTTAATGGGTGGCGGCTTCGCACCTAGGACCGCATTCGGACCGAGTCGTGTCAGTGCTTTGTGGGTTAGGTGTGTGTGTATGTGTTTTCTTTACTGTGTGATGTCTGTGGGGCGTGGTATGGAATGGAGTATTTGGTTATAATGTCTCTCTGGTGTTACCTTAATGGTGCGAGGTGTCGGTGCATGATTGTACATGTAGTGGCAAGGGTGTTGTGGGTTAGTTGTCGCTGCTGCCATGAATTGTGTCCTCTCATGTCTAAATGTTACCTAACTTTCAGTATTTTTGTTTCTGTGTGCAGGTGTTCTATTGGTGTTGTTTGAGTACATCCTGTAATGATACGAAGTGCGTTGTTTTGTATTATCTGTAAGGTGTTTATGTGTGTGTTTGAGATAATGGGTGCCCAGCATGGGCTAGCATAGTCCATAACTGAGCGAATATATTGTTTGTATATGAGTGATGTTGTTTCCTGCTGGTGTCCAAAGTTTGTGCCTGTTAGTACCATAAGCGTGTTAAATCTTGACGTACACTTGTTTTTAATGTCCTGAATGTGGTTTGCAAAAGATAATGATGTGTTGTATGTGACCCCAAGTATTTTGGTCCTGCGAATGTGTGGAATGTTGGTGTTGTTTAGTGTAAGCTGTGGAGTTATCTGGTGTTCCTTTGTATTGCTTGTAAGCAAGGTGATGGTTGACTTTGTGGGCGCTACTTTGAGTCTATTGTGTGTGAGCCAGTCTTGATACTGTTTGTGTATGTTTGTAGGTTATTTGTGGCGGTGTCGATGTTGTTGTGGGTGGGGTGTTAGAGTGATGTAATCTGCATATGATGATAAGGTAAGCTTATTATCTATGGGTGTTGGAATGTCATGCATGTATAAGTTGAAGAGTGTTGGTGAGAGAACAGAGCCTTGAGGGACCCCGTTCGGAAAAAGCTTGTTTTTGGATGACTTGCCATTAAATGTGACATGTGAGTATCTTCCTAAAAGATAGTTGCTCAGCCATCTTTTAGTGTTATTGTGAATGTTTGTGTTGAGTATTTTGTTTATGAGAGGGAAGGGTGGGATAGCATCAAATGCTTTACTAATGTCTATTGTTGCTAATAGTGTACGTTGAGCTGGTCGTCTGGAGTTGATGCCATCCATGATGTGCTGCGTGAGGTTAGTGAGTAATGTCGTGGTTGAGTGGTGAAGTCTGAATCCATGTTCAGTAGGCGATAGTGGTATGTGTGGGTTAGTGATTTGTAAGATTAGTCTTTCTGTTACTTTGGAAGGTGTGCATAGTAAAGTAATGGGTCAGAGTGGGTAATGCTGTTTATAGTCTTGTATAGCCTGGATGTATATGTGGAGTGGTTTAGTGTTGTTATAAATTCTCTACATGTTTGTTTGTTTTGTCCCGAGGTTCTCCACCTGGGTGTCAATAAATTAAATAATTAATTTAAAAAATTAAATGACGTCAAGATTACGTTATTACGTATATATTTTTTTTTCTTCCTTTAATTTGCCGATTCGTACCTACAGAGAGCGGTACATATCTCGGCGAGGCAGTGGGTGGGTTGTGTTACTGAGTTCGGGGTGGTAGACTAGGGGAATGAGTAAGGGTCAGTTGCTGGATAGTGGGTAGGAGGGGTATGGTCTCAGACGTGATAGAGCAGATGGGAGTGAGTGAGGAAGAGGAAAATCGCTTCTGTTGAAAAGTGGGGGCCTTTGGCGAGTATGGAGCGTAGACGGTCGGGTATGGGATTTTCGGACAGGAGACGAAGAGCGGACAGGTTTGGGCATTCCACCGGGAGGTGTATGACAGTGATAGGGGCATGGCAGGTAGGGCAGAGCGGGCTGGCGATTTCCCCATAAGGGGTCCGTGGGTATTACTTCTTTATGGCGGGACCGGTGGAATGAGGAGGCCCAGTATCCTATTTGTGGTTTGATCCTGTGGAGTTTATTTTGTGTGGTGGTCTGTCCATTCCCGTTGCCATATGGAGCAGAAGTGGGAGCGAAGAGTCGGGAAGAAGTCGGAGAAGGGGAGGGGTCGGGAGGAGGCCGGCAGTGAGCAGGCCATCTTTGCCGTGCGGTCCGCCTCCTCGTTACCCTGAATGCCGACGTGAGCCGGAACCCAGCAGAAAGCGACTATCTTGTGTCGGAAGGCCGTTAAAAAGTGGAAGGTTTGCTGGATGGTACAGACGAGCGGGTGAGGAGGGTTAAATCTTTCTAGGGAGAGAAGTGCGCTTTGGGAATCTGAATAAATGACGAAGGAGCTGGCAGAGTGGGTGCGCACAATGTTGAGGGCCTCCGTAATCGCGAAAAGTTTCGCCGAGAAAACGGAGGCCTCGCGGGGCAGGCTGACGCCTCGGGAAAGCGGCTGGGACAGAATCACCGCTGAGGAGGCAGCACCAGCCTCCGAGCGGGAACCATCTGTATAAATGGCGACTGCGTCCGGGTGTTGGGTTGCGTGTTCATTGAAGAGTAACCTGTATACTGTGGCATTTGTGGTATTCTTCGGTAGGACACACAGGTCCCTGCAGAACTTAATAGGAGTGAGGAGCCAGGGGGGGTAGATGCTGTATGAAATGGGGATAACTGAGGGGGCAGGTATGATGAAAAGGTAAAGGCAAGAGCGGAGCACTTCAGTGAAGTGCCAGCTCCGTTCCTGGGTGGTAGTTCAGAAACCGCTCAGCCCAGAAGCGAATAAGGTAGTCTCTGTTCACGGAGGTATGTCCTCATGAGGAGTAGACCCCGTCGGATGGCGAGAGGGAGATAATTGCAGTCCACTTGGAGGCTGGACGCTGGGGAGGAGCGGAAAGCACCGGTGGCGAGGAGGAGGCCTCTATTAAGGACCGGGTCCAAGATACGGAGGCGGGCATTGGAGGCTGAACCGTAAACTGCACTGCCATAGTCCAGCTTCGACTGTACCATGGAAGTGTAAAGGCGAAGAGAGCGTCGATCTGCACCCCGTGTGGTGTGGGAGAGGTGATCTAGGAGAGCGAGGGGACGTCGAAGCGATTGCTTCAGGTGCTTGAGATGGGGAACTCAGTTGAGCCGTCGGTCTAGGGTCATGCCCAGAAAACGCGTGGAGGGTACCAATCAAGAGGATTGCCGTATAATGTGACAGAGGGAAAAGGAAGGGTTGCGCGTCTTCCTCTATTGAAGAGCATACACTTGGACTTGGGGGTGGAGAGGCGGAAATCCACCGACGTCGCCCACCTTTCCACCCGGTAGATGGCGAGCTGCATTTGCCGTTGAACGACGGACGGTTCCCGCCCTGCAAAGTAGATCGCAAGGTCATCCGCGTAGATGGAAGAGCGGATGGTGGGTGGAAGGCATTTTGAGACTGTGTTCACGACGACGGAGAAGCATAGAACGCTGGGGATGCTTCCCTGTGGGACCCCGTCCTCCTGCACGAAGGTGTCAGAGAGGACTGAGCCCACCCGGACTTTAAAGGTTCGGGAGGAAAGGAAGCCCCTGATGAAGGTCGGCATGTCTCCGACGAGGCCTAGATGTCGGAGCTGACTAAGGATCATTGCCGGACGGTTGGCGTCATAGGCCTTCTGAATATCGAAAAAAATTGATAGTACGAACTGTCCATTGTCGAAGGCATCCTGTATGTCTCGGCTGAGGAGCAGGAGGGGATCAGTGGAGAGCAGAATTGTCTGAAGCCGGACTGGGTAGCCGGGAAGGAATTGCTATTTTCAGGGACGAACGATAATCGCATAGCGACCATTTTTTCAAGGATTTTGCAGGCACAACACGTCAGAGCGATTGGTCTGTAGTTTGTGGGGTTCAGGGAATCTTTGCCGGGTTTGGGGATAGGGATGACGTGGGCCTCCTTCCACCTGGAGGGGAAGGCGCCCTCTATCCATATGCGGTTGAATAGGTCTAGCAGGAAAATTTGTAAGGTAGTGTGGATGTGCTGGATCATGCCGTACGGAATACCGTCCGGACCGGGACAAAGGTGAATAACCGGTTGTAGGTGCTGTCTCTGGACGGTGGAGAGGGGCTATTGTTAGGGGCGGGTACGGAACCGACTACAGAGGAAGAAACGGCGGCGAAGGTAGAAGCTAGGTGGTTTGCCACCGACTTGGGCTCGTATAGGAGTCCGTCGTTAGTCCAGAGGACCGTGGGCCGGGAGGGGACATGTCGCCTCTCGACACCCACACCTTCTTCCAGATGGTAGCCGAAGGTGTGGTGGCGGTGACGCCGGACACAAAGGCACGCCAAGAGGCTCGGCGCGCTGTCTTCGTTGCGCAGCGGGCGATGGCCCTGGCCCGCTGCATCTCCGTGCGATGGATGAGGAGTCGCGTCCGGTAGAAGCGCCAAGCAGCCTTCTTCTTGGCGCGCACAGCCTCCGCGCACTCCAGGGTCCACCAAGGCACCCGTCGGGTGCGGGAGTAGGTGGAGGATCGTGGGATGCTGGTGCTTGCAGCCGCTACAACAACGGACTCGAAATATGCGATGCACTCGTCGGCGGATGGGAAGTGAGCAGTTTTAAGGGTTGTATTTGTATTGTCGCGGAAGCGGGTTGTATATGTATTGTCGCCTAACAATTCGCGTGAGTTGAATGGGGAAATGGTCACTTCCATAGTCCTCTTGGAGGACTTGCCATGTGAAATCTAGGAGGGCATCAGTCGAAACGAGAGACAGGTCTATACAGGATGGAGTGCAGGTGGTGGCATGGTAGAATGTAGGAGAGCCATCATTGAGGCACTCGAAGAGAGCTCGGTCATGACAGTAATCAGGGTTGGGGCCATATAGGTAGAGTGTGTGTCACCCAACAAGAGGTGGCGACTATTGAAATCGCCAAGTAGTGAAAGGGCCTGGGGAGTTATTGTACGACCTCCACCAGGTCATCGCGGGAGACTTGAGCGTGGGGAGGGAGGTAGATTGAGCAGACGGTGTACTGTCTATCCAGGGAAAGCCGGAGGGAAATCACCTGTAATGGGGACCGGATAGAGAGATTGTGGAAGGGGACTGCGTGGTGAATGAGAATGGCAGCCCCACTTCGAGTGCAGGTAGGAGACGGGGTGGCGATGCAGGAATATCCAGTAGGGCAGGGCATGGGCCTGGTCCCCAGGATTAGCTCCTGGAGACAGACACACACCGGACTGGAAGTGGCAATCAAGGAGTTAAGGCCTTCATAGTTCGCGAATATTCCTCTGCAGTTCCATTGTACTATTGTGGTTTTCGGGGAATCCATTAGTTGATGAGAGGGTTGGGTAAAGGTGTAGGTGCTAGGAGGTTGGAATGTGAAGGGAGATCTGGGGTTCACGAAGGTGAAGGATGGGTCAGGAGCATGGCTGGCTATCTACCGTTCACCAGGGAAGGAATCGGTTGGCCAGTCGATCTCCGCAGAGGTTGCGGGGTCGAGTCGGCCGAGTGAGACCGGAGGCGTGGATCACGGCAGTCAGGGAACGTCGTGGGCTGAGAGGGTCAGAAGTGTTTTGGCGGGCTTCTGTGTTCAGGCCAGGAGGGGGCACTTTACTTCCCAAAGTGGCGCCTCCCCGCCTGTCCGGGGGTCTCACGGCGGAGCCTGGGTGGCGATAGGGGGTACCAGAAGGACCGGGTGGGTGGGAGGTAGGTCGTGCCCAGGGTGGCTGACAAGGAGGGGGCCGGGGATGTTGTGGGGGCAGGTGCTGGGGTGAAAGGAGGTGAACCAGAGTGGTCTCTTGGAGGGGTGGAAAAAAATGGCACCAGGGGGCAAGGGCAGATCCATGAGACTCATGAGCGCGGCCGAGCTCCCCTCGGCCACACCGTGTAGCTGCACCAGGGCCGCATCCACTGGATCCTCGGGGGAGAGGATGTTGTTCAAATTGGGTCTCGTCGTGGGGGGCGGGTCATGTAATTCGGCAACTATTGTCAAGTCTTGGGGGTAGAGTGGTGGGACTTCCGCGGTGGGGAGATATGGTCCTTGTAGACGAAGTGGGCGGTGTGAGGGTCCGAGCCGTCTTTTAGTTCTAGGGGAAGAGGGAGAGACACGTTGAAAGGCCGGAGGGTCTGGCGACTCGCTCCGGCGTCTCCACCTCGTCGGCTTGCTCCGGGCGGTAGGTTCGGGCGTGTGCAGAGAGTACTGGGAGAGCAGGGTTTGAGGTGGATGGGCCTGGGTGTCCTGGTCCCAGACTCTTGTGGGATTTTGTGGTCAGGTGTGGTGCGTGAAAAGAAGGGATGGTGGGGGGACAGGAGACCGTCGGGAAGGATAGGGAGCAGTGGTCGAGGAAGGTTTCAGCAGCAGGCCAGGACGGCGTGCCGAAATGACAGAGCCGAGAGCAGTCGCGTAAAACACCCCCGGCCTCACCTCCCGACTCCGCACCCTGTCTGTGCCTCACAGGGGCTAAGGAAGTCCGTTACCTGCAGGCCTCGGACGTCCTTCTCGAACTTGAAGAAAAGGTATTCGCGGGATGAAGAGTGGTGTGCGCCTTCACAATTGGAGCATTTGGGTGTGTTGGGGCACCTGTCAGGGTGAGCGATTTGTCCACAATGGACACACAGTTAATGCGGCTGCCGACAAACGGAACTAACGTGTCCAAACTTGTTGCATTTAAAGCAAAGGGTCGGGTCTGGGATGTATGTGCGGACAGAAAACTCGCATGACGCGGGGTCTCCCATACCCCATACAATGCGGCCGGAGGGGACTAAGGTATTGAAAGTAAGGAGCAGACGCGGGGTGGGGGAGGGGGTACCTCCCTTTCGGGATGTGAAGCGATAAATTTTATTGACTTCCCGGGGTGCGAGGTCCTCCAGGAGCTCGTTTACTGCGATCGACAATAGGCGGGTGGCGTAAATAGTGCCCTGACTCTGGTTCAGGCGAGGGTGTGGGAAAACGGACACCGAGCATCCAAGGACCTCAATGAGGGAGAGTAGGGCTTTCGTCTCTGCGGCTGAGCGTGATTTTATGAGGAGGGAGCCAATCCTCTGTGGGCGTACATCATAGCGGCTGGAGTTGCTGGGTTCGGATCGCCTGGAACGTCCGTTCAGAGTTGGTCGGAAGGGACCCAGAGATAGGTAGGCCGGATCACCAGGAATTTGTGGATACTTGGAAGGGAGAGGGAGGCTGTAGCATCAAAGTGGACTGGGATATCCAACGGTCGATAGGATGGCCGTGAATGCCGGCTTCCCCGTCCGCCGCGGGGCTCTCTCCGTGGGAGGAGGGCCGGCGGCGGGTGGGGGGGCATATGGGGAGAGCAAGAAGTCGGGTTTTGGGGGCAAGTCCTGGGTGGAACTTGACTTGCCCGAAGGCGGCTGAGGTGGGCTGGGGCGAGACCCCTGCTCCAGAGAGTTTATGTCCAAGGGTATATTAGAGGGACGGACTGGGTTCGGCAACGGAAAAGGAGAGTGCAAGCGTTTCGTTTCCACAGGGGGTCAACCCCATCAGGATGCGATCTTCCAGTGATAGAGGACTCGAGGGCCTGGTTGCCCACCACCCGAGTGTTGAGAGAAGGAGTAGTCCGAAAATGAGAAGCAGTAGTCGTAAGCCGAGGGGGAGAAGTAGCCATAGCAAACAAAAAGAAAACTTCATTCCCCGCGCGCATCCAGCCACCACCGACTCCAACAAGGGAAAGGCGAATCGTAGGCACACTCGGTCCCACAGCCAATAGATGTCACGCAGGGGAGATACACCCGTATCCAGTCACCGTGCCTAAAAGGCGGCCACTCTCATCCAACGCGCGGTGAAAGGTGGCAGAGACAGGGCTTGGGTTTGGTTGAAAAGCGACAAGGCTGCAGGGTAACCACCTCCCACACCCAAGGGCCTAGGAAGAATGGTTGAAAGGAGGAAGAAGGACATAGAAGTAGGAGATCAGCCGGGTCCCCAAACGGGTCCAATGGTCCACGAGGGCAGAGAAAGCCCTTACACCGAAGAAAGATGCATTCCCTCATTCACCACAGAGGGACGCGCCCTTTCGCTCCGGACAAAGCAAAGGGGTCATTACGATATATATATATATATATATATATATCTCGGTTAGGTAAACTGAATGCCTGGTTAGGTCAACTGAATACCCGATTAGGTTAATTAAATGCCCGGTTATGTTAATTGAATGCCCAGTTAGGTTAATTAAAGGCCCAGTTAGGTTAATTGTACGTCTTTGACGATTCGTTAGGTTAAGTCGTGATATTTTCGCTAAAGCTAACGAAAATATCACAACTTAACCTAACCAATCGTCAAGGGCGTACAGATGACCTAACCTGGCATTCAATGAACCTAACCGGGTATTCAATAATTTTACCAATCGTCAAGGGCGTACAATTAACTTAACCGAGCGTTCAATTAACCTACTCGGGTATTCAATTAATCTAATTGGGCATTCAATTAACCTAATCGGACATTCAATTATATATATATATATATATATATAAGTTATATATATATATATAATATATATAACAGTATATATATTCATTCAACACCCACCCGGCTACGCCAGGTCGCTCGGCGAGTAAAGTAATAAAGTTATAACAATTTAAACGTGCGATAAGTTGTATAACGGTATGCGTGAGTTTGTAAAGACTATGGTTTGGTACAGTTTTTGACAAAAACAATGAGCATGTGCATTCTGTGTGGTTGATGTAAATTGCAGTGAAAAGAACAGAAACGCTTATTATGAGAATTATAAGGAATTGTAAACACTTGATAAATTAGAGAAGTGTTAATTAAAGTAATGTAAATAGATACAAACCATGACTAGAACTACTAAGATTCTTGATAAAAAAATAATCTCTTAACTTTCAGCACCTATTCCTGCTGACTCTGTTAGTAAAAATGCTTTTCTCTCCAATTCCGATATCCAGTTTTCTTTAATTGCATATATCAAGAATGGGTTTTTCACGGCAAACTTGAATATTTGTTGATTGTGATGTGTGTGTGTGTGTGTGTGTGTATATATATATACATATATATATATATATATATATATACAGGGTGTTTCAGGAGGAAAGGTCAATACTTCGGGAGGTGATAGTATCGGTCATTGTGAGAAAAAAGTTCATATGAACATGTGTCTAATTCTGAATGGTTACGGAGATAGAGCTGTTTGATTTTGATGCGTGCGCAGCTCTTCCTCCCCCTTCCCTCCCCTATAACCTTGAACCATGTAAGCTGTAATGTAAGCATGTAACATAAGCCAATCGACAGTTGACGGTTGTGAGTGACATTGTTTGGTGTTTGAAGCAGTGTTAACAATGCCACACACCTTCACACATGCCGAATATGCAGATATGGCGTATGTCCACGGTTTTTGCGATGGAAGTGCAACAGCTGCTGTTGCAGAATACCGTCGACGGTTTCCGAACCGCAGAATTCCGGATCGAAGAGTGTTTACCAGGGTTTTCAACACATTGCGTGAGATTGGTACACTTCCCAGCGCTCATGTTTCATCTGAACGTGAAGGTCAACAAGATGTGGATGAAGTGGAAAACATTCTTCAGTTGGTAGAGCATAGTCCTACTACTAGCTCACGAAGAATTTCTACACGTCTCGGTGTACCACACAAAAGAGTATGGCGAACATTACGTGAGGAAGGCTCGCATCCAAATCATGTACAGCGTGTACAACACATTCAACCAGGAGACGCTGCCATGCGACTGGAATTTTGTCATTGGGTAAATGCTAATCGCCGATTGCTTCGATTAATACTGTTCACCGATGAAGCTACTTTCTCCCGTGACGGTATCAACAACACTCGTAACTCATCGGTGGTCAAACGAAAATCCAAAGGCCACCGTGGAAACAAATTTTCAACATCGCTTCTCTGCCAATGTGTGGTGCGGTATCATCGATGATCAGCTGATTGGCCCTGTTACTTTAGAGAATCGTCTTACAGGACAAAGTTACCTAGAATTTCTGCAAAATGAATTGCCAGGACTATTGGAGGATGTTCCTTTGGCTACACGCGCTGGTATGTACTTTCAGCATTACGGAGCTCCTCCACATTCTACCCGTCTGGTGATGCAATACCTAAATCAAACTTTCACTGGTTGATGGATCGGCCGCGGTGGTCCCATTCAATGGCCACCAAGGTCTCCAGACCTCTCTCCGTTAGATTATATATATCACTGGTCGACAAAATCGAACTTTTTATTTGTCACATGAACAAAAATGGGTGGATCTTATAGGTTTTTTACCGCTGAGCTCAAAAATGGCCTCAAAATTTTTCTATCACCCACCAATATTGAGTGAATCGAAAATGAAATTTGGACTAATTTATAGGCGTAATAGCAATATCAAAGTAGAAAATGCATATTGAATTCACTTAAATTGTGGCTACTGATGATTTACGCTTGTATTTCGCCTCTGGGACATCCCTTGACAATGTCCAGCAGTAGTCATCCAACATGCTGGGGCTCTACTTGCCCTGGTATCGCTTCTCCATCGTGGATATTTGTTGATGAAAGCGTTCCCCATGCTCATCACTGACATCGCCTAAGTTTGTTGGGAAGAAGTCGAGATGTGAGTCAAGAAAATGAATTTTCAATGACATGTTGCACCCTACATCTTTGTAGGCCTTGAGAAGTTTTTCAACAAGTGACTCTTAATTTTCGGCCTTGAAGTTTCCGAGGAAATTTGTGTTCACTACTTTAAATGCTCTCCAAGCTGCTCCTTCAACTTCACTTAGAATTTCATCAAACGCGCTGTCTCTCATGATTTCTTTAACTTCCGGGACCACAAATATCCCTTCTTTGATTTGGACCTCGTTGATCCTCGGAAATTTCTGTTTCAAGTAGAGACCCCTTAACAAAATTTTCCATTAAACCAAGTTTAATAGGCCCTATGTAGTGGTGGCAAATAACTTTTTTGGATTAAGAAGAGGTGAACTGGTGAGATTTTTATGCCCTGGAATCAACGCTTGTCGAAATGGCCATTGTTTCTTTGAGTAATGGCTTTCCCGTGTTCTGCTGTCCCATTCACAGAGGAAACACCAGAATTTCGTATAACCCAGTTGTAAACCAAGAAGAAGTGCAATCACTGTCAAGTCTCCACAGATATGCCAAGAGTATTTATCATATTGGATATGTTTTACAAGCAGGTGCATATTGTCGTATGATTCCTTCATATGTACGGCTTGTGCTAATGGAACTGAAGGGTATTTATTTCCATTATGGAGTAACACAGTTTTTAAACTCAGCTTCGAGGAATCAATAAATAGGCGCCATTCGTTTGGATCATGTTGTTGGCCAAGGGTTTTCATGAGAGGGTAGAAAGTTTCTTTGATGCTTGCGGTAAAAAGATATCTTAGTGCCTTTTTCTTGAAGATTCCAACCTTTCAACCTGGAAGCCGAAAGTTCGGATTGATCTTTTGACAATTTCAGATCACAGACAAGATCGCTCAGGTCTGCTTGAGATATTAAGTGAGGCTCTGTCGATGAACAAGATGGTTCAAACATTGGATCAACATCGTCCGTCAGTAAACCATGCTGAGCTTCGTCATTACCATTGTACATCAATTTCGTTTTCATCATCTAAACTCCACGTTTCCGGTGGCCTTGGTACTGGAAAATGTTTATTATGTAAAAAGGCCTTATGGCTGATGGTAAATTTGGGTATTGTACAATATGTTTAGATTTCGCAGTAATGCCTAGTATATTTGTTAAGCAGAAATAACAATCCGTTAAATGGTCTTTCGGCTCTCTCCATATCATTGGAACAGCAAACGGCATTTGACGAGACCCATTTAGCCAGCCTGTCAGAAGTCTTAAGCACGTAATACAGCATATACAGGGTGTACATAAAGTCAGGATCTATTTTTGTGAAATAATAATTTTTTTATATTTTTCTTTTCAGAATCCCTTAGAATGAATACAGAAGAGCGTGTCGCAATAGTAATTTGGCGAATCGAGGGAAAGAAATACAATGACATCAGAGAGAAGTTTAGAAGGAGATTTCATAAGCCGGGGCCAATAGACAAGACAATACGAAAATGGGTGAACAAATTTAAACGAACGGGATCTGTAAATGATGAAGCAAGATCAGGACGACCGTGTATGTCTGATCTTACCGTGAATGCAGTACGCGGAATTATCACTGAGGAGCCACGTACGTCCGTTCGTGCTGCATCACACTGACTCGGCCTCCCGACGTTATCTGTGCACAAAATTCTGAAAGTTAATTTGCAGAAGAAAAGCTATCATTTGCAGGTTTTACATGATTTACATGAGGAAGATTTCCCTCGACGAAGTGCTGTGTGTGCTGATCTCGTAGAACAAATCTGGAGTGATAATTTAATGGACAACATTCTCTTTAGTGATGAAGCCACTTTCCATACGTGTGGAAAAGTAAATCGCCATAACTGTCGAATTTGGTCAGATGAAAGGCCGAATGATTTCGTCGAAAATTGGGAAAGAGACTCACCTAAAGTTAATGTCAGGATGGGTTTAACAAAATCTAAGGTTTATGGTCCTTTTTTCTTTGCTGAAGCTACAGTTACGGGGCTTATTTATCTGGACATGTTGCAGCAATTCCTTGAACCTCAGCTGATTGGGGATAGGATTGTTAGTACCGTCGTCTATCAACATGATGGTGCTCCTTGTCACTATGCCAAAATTGTTCAGGATTATCTAAATGGACGTTTTCCAAATCGCTGGATCGGACGCGGAAGCAACTTAAGACCTTGGCCAGCGAGATCACCAGATTTAACCCCTTTAGATTTCTTTGCATGGGGCTTTATCAAATCGCACGTCTATCAGACGAAGATTACGAGTCTTGAAAACTTACGTACACGTATACGAACTGCTGCAGATAACATAACCCCGCAAATGCTCCAGAATGTGTTTAGAAATGCTGCGGAACGATTTGAGCTGTGCAGGGATACTGATGGGCGTCACGTCGAATCCACTAATTTTCTAAATTAAATTTTTTTTCTTAGCCTAACCGATCAGTGGCTACATGGTCTAAATTAATGGCTAAATGGTCTGAACCCAAATGTTGGGGGATAAGGGGAAAGAAAAGAGAGAAAGAGAAGTTAAAATCTCAGCGGGAGACATATTAAATTTCATGTTGCTATCTTTATTTGTCTGATGAGTCAACCACACATTATGACGTCATCATATTTATCTATCCCACCACCAGAAGCAAGCAAGCAACATCGGCAGGTAATACTAGTCTGCCGATTGCTGCTGTTTGTTCTAAAAATAGATTATGACTCATAAATGAAAAATAAAGAAAAGACAGTTTTATATGTTTATTTGTTTATTGTTTAATACCATATAACTTTACATAAAATACAAGTCTATTAACATAAGTAAATGCATATTCATTTTTTTGAGATCCATCTGATGTATATTTACCAACATAAATACGACCTAATGGTTTAGTTAAATCATTTGTAGATATCTTAATTAAACTATGAGGGAATTGAGCAGTTACTTGGTCACCTAATTCACAAACTTGATTCAATCTACGATACATTCTAAATTGTTTAAAAGGCGAGAACCATTTTGTTCTTGGATGATTCATAACTTGTTCAGAACTATGTGTTGTATCAAGATTAGGTTCTAACAAAACAGCATGAGGAACAATTAAATATGGAGATGGTGATATCCCTACATTAGGTCCCTCTATCCTTTCCCTACCCTCTTTCTTACGACTTAATGAATCTTCATAATTAATAACATATCCAGACATATTCATTTCTGGTATACTTTCAAATGAAATACCAGTAACCTGATAATAATTAAATTTTAAAATAGTAGATTTAGATTCATTATTTAAAAGATCCAAACATAAAGTATAATATGCATCGGCATTAACACCAAAAGTATTTTTAGACAAATAAACAAATTTCATTGAAGCTTTAAATATCTTCTCCTTAGTACGCCTTCTGACATTCCTTCGATGAAAAGTCCGAACAAACTTCCTTCTACGATTGTAATGACGACGAAAACGAAAAGAACGATACATCTTCAACAGCAGACAATACACGTCTATTCAAGTCAACGATGAAGCTTCGAATGAAGAATAAAAAAAATTGGAGTTCTATTTATAGTTTCTGATTACATCATGTTACGTACCTTAGAATCAAGTAGATGGAACCCTTGTCACTATTCAAAAATTGTTCAGGATTATCTAAATGGATGTTTTCCAAATCGCTGGATCGGACGCGGAAGCAACTTAAGACCTTGGCCAGCGAGATCACCAGATTTAACCCCTTTAGATTTCTTTGCATGGGGCTTTATCAAATCGCACGTCTATCAGACGAAGATTACGAGTCTTGAAAACTTACGTACACGTATACGAACTGCTGCAGATAACATAACCCCGCAAATGCTCCAGAATGTGTTTAGAAATGCTGCGGAACGATTTGAGCTGTGCAGGGATACTGATGGGCGTCACGTCGAATCCTACTCTTAATTATTTAATAAATGTTACCACTTTATCATTTTATGATTGAATTCCATATAATTTCCAAGTGCTTCACAAAAATAGATCCTGACTTTATGTACACCCTGTATGAGGTGCCCACGTCTTGTTCTGATCCCCTACCTTGCAACTAAAATAAAGTTCGTATGCTTTTTTGACGAGAGGGGTGAAATTTCGCCTTTGAAATGTAAGTGTTAACTCTCTGCACACATAACAGAAGCAGTTTGGATGGTTGACACACTTGCGAGGCATTCTGTCATGAAACAATACGAGCGCACTGACACAAAAAATGATTAAGGAAAATCACGAATAAAATGCACGATGTTCACTGAGTGAAATGAAATGAGTAACTGACAAATGAAAGTCAACAATGACGTGTAGCAACTTATAAGCAGAGGAAGAGGAAGGGGCAGACCCCGCCCCCTTCCTATTCTCACTCAAATCCTAAGTAATGTAAATTCGTGTGTCACTCTAAAACTGCGGGTGATAGAAAAATTCTGTTTTCATTTTAGTAATCAACGTAAAAAATTACACATAGTTCAAGTAAAAATATCTATGTGACAAAAACTTTGTTGACCAGTGAATTATTGTTTGTCGGGGTGGATGAAAAGTCAAGTTTACAAAAGAAAGGTGGATACACGAAACGAATTGCTCGCGCGCATTTTGGATGCTGCTGCCCGCATAAAGGAACGTCAAGATCAACTCAGACGAACAACACGCGATCTTCGCACACGAGTTGCAAAGTACATTGAGGATGACAGTGGGATTTTCGAAAACGTATTGTAAACTGTAACAAATTTGTCATTTCTGTATCTGATACCATTCAAAATGCCAATGTTTAAACATTAAATGTTAGAAACAGTAATTGGTTTCTCTTTCTCGATTACCATTAACAATGCTTTTGTATTTGTAGATTCAAACAGCTCTATCTCCGTAACCATTCCCGAAGTATTGACCTTTCCTCCTGAAACACCCTGTGTGACTGAGTGTATATATATATATATATATATATATATATATATATATATTTATATATGTGTGTGTGTGTGTGTGTGTGTGTGTGTGCGCGCGCGCCCCCATGTGTGTATTGTTAACAGTGTGTTGATGTTGATAAGCTTAAATGGTTTGAAATACCTATATAAATAGTACAATATTTATGAAATTCGCTAGTGTTAAGCCATATAGGTTCTAACCTGAGTAACAATTTTTAATTATGAAATAGAGAAATAAAAAATCTTGCAAGACATGTACTGAAACATGAAATAATAATAAAAAACTATTCATCAATACAACCATTTAAACAATAACAGAAACAGGCCTACGGCAAGATTATTCGTGAGTTGGTAGAAACAGTTTTTGCTTTTAATACGAAGGGAAAAAATCAATCATGCATTTATTTAATATACAGTATATTTACCAATTGCATGTTTGAAGGTAGATAAATATATATAATAAAACAAATAAGTACATATTTAAAAATAAATAAAACAGTTATGATGATTAAACATTTATCTATTACTCTATTCGATTAATAGATTAATTTAATTTTACCTCTTTTTAATTAAAAAATATAAGTTACCCTTAGAATGAAAATAGAGGTTGGAATACAATGTTCACTTGATACAGGCGAGCTATATAACTGTTTTTACCCAATACTGATTATTTCATAATTAGTACTAATGACCTGAAAAGGATTAAAATACTTTTAAGTAGAATATGTGAATGAACAAACTTAAATGACAGATTGTACTAAATTATACGAATCCATGACAAGTATATGTTTATAAGCTTTAAAGTTAAAGAATAGGAATTTATAGAAGTACTCTGGAAGGGCATCATAAAGTTACATATATAGAATTCATATGATGTTGGGAACTGATTTATTGTTTAGAATGTGCAAGTGTTCTCGATTCCCGTTGATCACCCAGCGAAGTTAACCCTCTATGGACAGAATTTACTGTAGAGTTATTATAAATGCGTGTATATGAAAGGTTAGAAATTTGTAACAGTTGTCCAAATAGGTTTAAGCGACATTGGGTCTGGGTAGTAGTTGGATGGGAGACCGTCCTCCGTGTCCAGATTATGTAGCGACCCGTGGTTCCGATCCCACGTAAAGCTGTAGGTCCCCCTCCGTCATATAACCTTAGATATTGCGAAGGAGGTTAGGAGCAAGTGTAGTTTACGTCCCCCTGACGCAAAAGGGGACACAAACTACACTCAGTCAAAGTTGAGGAACGTAAACTACATAAAATCTTTACGAGACATTTTTTAAATGAATCCATCAAATAAAACGTTAAAACTAACGAAAACATTACGACTTACGCAAACTAATCGCCAACTTTTTATATATATACATATATATATATACATACACATACACATACACATATATACATATATACACACACATATACATATATACACACACACATATATATATATATATATGTAAAGAACGACGCTTGTGTAGAAGAGCGTTCCGCACAAGATGAGGAGGGAGAACGAACAAATGAAAAATGAGGTACCGGGAATGGAACCCAGGATCATCCGATTGCCGGTCAGATATGCTATCCACTACAACATGGACCTCGATCAATCAGAAGTCGTAATTCTCCTACATACGAGCAGAAACCAATGCCCTGAGGGGGCACTTTCGCATGCCGTACATATAATACATTTTAACTGCAAACAACACACAGTATAATTAATGTGAAGAACGACGGGTTCGATTCCCGGGTGGTACCTCATTTGTTCGTTCTCCCTCCTCATCTTGTGCGGAACGCTCTTCTACACAAGCGTCGTTCTTTACATTAATTATACTGTGTTGTTTGCAGTTAAAATGTAATATATACATATATATACACACATATACATATATATATATATATATATATATACACACACATATATATATATATATACACACACACATATATGTGTATATATATATATATATATATATATATATATATATATATATATATATATATACCGGGTGGCCCAATAAAAATGGCACCAATTTTGAGAAGTGATATCTCAATAACCATTGCAGCTAGGGACTTAAAAAAACAACCAAATGAAAGATACTTCTTTTCTCTTTAAATACTTATTCTATGGCTTGATGGTTATAAGCCCATATAATGCCCAAAATTGGCTTCCAAAAAAAATATACAAAAAAAGTTGCGCATTTATATTTATTCCTTGATCCTAATTTTAAATGAAATTTTTCTATTCCAGACCCCTCAAGATGGGATTGAGAGAATCTGATAAGAACATTATACAAGCACTACGTGAAGAAAAAGGATATTCATTAAACAGAATCCTTTACGAATTTCCAAATAGAAATTGGAAAAAAAGAACTGTGGCACATTTTTTACAAAAACTTAAAGAAACCGGCAGCAGTCAACGGCGTCCGGGAAGTGGTCGACCAAGAAGTATTAGAACGCCAGAAAACATTGAAAAAGTAAATGAAATGGTTTTAAGTCAAGAGGAACAACCGGGA